>VXBW01002476.1:282109-420295 GCA_013400375.1 Thinocorus orbignyianus
TTTTTTTTTTTTTCTTTTGAATGCTGCATTTGAGACATTAGGGGCCTGAACTTACAGAACTACTGAAGTCAATAGCAACTGTGCTTTGAAGATATTCTGTGTTATATGAGAGGGGGGAAAAAAAGGCAAATCTTAAACAATTTTGAATCAATGCCTAAAATTTGTGGACATTTTCAGTTTTATCTCCTTGTGCTTTACCTCCAGTTAATCTAATTTTGATGTTACAACATTAGAGCCTCACCTTGTAAAGATAAATGAATTCATATTTGTGAACCCCTTAGATAAGTCATAAGAAGTCTGAGGAGATTCTGAATCATTTGATATTCAAAGAAGAATTTGTATGCTGTGCAGTTAATAGGTAATGGGACCACTCTTTTTCAACAAGGAGAAGATAAAATGTTGAAGAGCTTCTACTTCACTGAGCAAACTTCATTCTGAACGCTAAATAAAACAGGAAGGGTTTTTGGAAAAATAGTAGTTGGTGATATAAAAAGTGAAATATAGCACTGTTAACACCAAAAAAAGACTAAACGTTGCACAGGCAACCCTCATTTTCATCTTCTCTGGCTTCCTTACATTGTTTATGTGTACTTCTTCATGCTCTGAGTATTTTAAAGATCAAAGGTATATCTACAGTGGAACATATATAGTCATATATGCAGAATACAATAGCTGTACTGAAAGATCAAGCTGAAAAGGTTCATACAATATACCTAGAATCTTTGATTCCATTGCAAACTTTTGCTAATCAAAGCAATATTTTGATACTCTGTCATTGCTGCACTGCTAGGAAGTGACACACACACAAATACACACACTTTCTAGTGGCCAGTACATAAATTTACTGATGGCAGACAAATGAGAATTCTCAGAAACAACGTCTTTTGTCTGCTATAGTTAACTGAACAAAACTAGGGCATGAGACAATGTTGGTGCTTGGCAGTCTGTACAATTAAACTATTTGGTGAGTTTTGGCAAGGTTTTGCCAATACCAAATGCTGCTTGCCCAGACAAGTATTCAGATACAGTACAAGTTTTAGCTGACACCAGAGACCATTCCCAGTAATTGTTTGGATGGGTCAGCTCTGCCTTGAGAACGAGGACAGTTTAATTTAAAGGACACAAGCCTAGTAATTCTTTTAGGTCATGTTAGACAGCTTTATTTAATAGTGTAGCTGTTGCGAAGATATTGGTGAAGACAATGTAGATATTAGTGAAATCCCTGTAATCCAGGTGTCTGTTAGTGTTTCTTTTCCATTATTTATTCTTCTTTCTTACTTTGTCCTGACAAAAGCATTTGTCTCTTAAATGAGTTCCATTTAAGGGCAGTTCCAAGATTCATCTCTAGAACAGCAGAATAGGATTCAGTTCACGATTAAGACATCTAGATGGAGGTATCTGAATGCAAACTGGGTGTCATCTCCTATTATAGTAATTGGTAGTCTACTCAATACTGTTAATAGGGTACAGGGAGTGATTCAGCTGAGCAGCCACAACATACAGTGAATGGCATCACTCTTTAGGATCCACTGATGTTATCACCCAAACCCCTGACTGTGATGGGAGCTTACAGACTTCTTAAACATGTAGATATGGAAAGTGTGATGCCTGAATCTGGAGCGGAATCTCAGCTACTGAGGTTTTTCATTTAGGAGGAAAATTAATGAATAATGAAATGGTTATAAAGATGCAGCTGCTAGTAAGGACAGTGTTACTCTGGCTGGAATATGCTGACTTGATGCCACATGGATAGAGTAATGTTATCCACACCAACACTTTAAATGAGACAACACAGGTAGAAAAAAGTCTCTTATTCTTTTTTTACTTAGTCCTTACAGCAACAGGCATAAAAAAACCCAGTGATAAATTTTTAATAATCCACGCTGAACTGTGCCAGAAGTACATTTTTTCTGTAGTTCCTTTTTTAGTGTGTCTGTGTGCCAAATTGCGTGTAAAATTTGTTTCAGAAGGACTTGGTTTCCTATTCTTTTTTTTCCCAATGGTTACTATTACTCTGAATCTATTCTCACACATTCCCAGAAATAAAACACTCAGATCTATTCTTTAGACACTATCAGTAAAAAAGCATCATAGTGTAAATTCAAGATTATATTAACAACTATAAAAATGAAAATTACTAACAATATTCCTGACAATACTGGTTCTTCGTGTGTTTTACTACCTACAAACTAATTAATCTTATTAAACTCTATAACTTGAACATGTTTCAACTCAATAACAAATTAAAAGAGATCCCATCAAGTTGATGGAATAGCAATGACCTGTTTTATTTTATAAATTTGGTTTTTTTTCTTGAATTTATGTGTAGCACTGAGTGGGTTTGGCTGTTTTTCAACCAGTCAGGATAAAATAGTCAAGTTTATGGAGAGAATTGTTTTTTAAAAGACTAATAAATTAATTAATGGCATAAGCATCTTTTGTTTCTGTACGTAAGAAAGAAACAAGCAGCGTTACCAAAAATTATTTTGCAGAGAGTAAGGGATTTGTTCTTTGCAGTATTTTATCACCCTGTATTTTTACAAGATACTTTCTCATTTCAGAGCGCCTTTGTGAGGGAGAAACATCCACTGAAAGTGAGCTTCCTGAAGGACATCCCGCTGAACAATTTGCAGGTTTACTTCATGGATCATCACCTGCGTGTGACCCACCTGATAATCCACTCCAGCTGTATAGCAAAGTCAACCAGTGCAGTGGTCCACTAGAGAAAAGCATTTTGAGCAAGAACACAGTGCAGCAGATACAGATGCGGAAAGAGAGCAACACTGATCCTCCTGTGAAGAAAAAAAAGCCACCAGTTGTAAACAGGACCATATTTTATACTAAAACTAAACCAGTAGAAAATCATACGTTGGTTGGCTCGTCAACAAGGATAAGTGAACAATGGGTAATCACCACTGGGGGATTTGTGGAGCGAGCATGCACGCTTGGGAGAATACGATCTTTGCCAAAGACTTTGCTTGAAATGCATTTGTGCAAAAATGTTTCAAAATCCGATTCTAATCTTATCACCCATCCACCAAATGACAAAAAAGCAAGAAGCAACTGGAGTGAACCCCCACCAAACCAGCAGTGCTCCAAAGGGAATTCAGAGAGAACACCTTCCTTCACATCAGAATGGGAAGAAGTAAGTTTTGTTTAAGTACAGGCAGATATAAGGTATTGAGAAAATGCTGTTACTGTGCAGTTTCAGACATGAAGTAAAAACTGCATTGTCCACATTGCAAACCCTCAGAGAGTGTGTCATCATGCATGGTAGTTTGACAGCTGGCGCAAAATGCCATGCACTTCTGCTCAAAACACTGCACGCTTAAGTCTGTTGTTTCCATAGTGAATGAAGTTAACCAGAAGTAATTCAACAATTTGTTGTGATGTTGAAATTATTTTCTACTGAAGCCCTCACCGCCAACAGTAATAAAATGGGTAAAATTCATTTTAGCTTATACCCATTATTTAAATATTTGCTAATTATTTCCTATGACGGCAATACAAAAGGCAAGAGAAAATGACAAGAATGGAGGTCTAAGTGTTCTAGGCTGATTGTGGATTCCACAAATCCTCCCTATGTAACATATCCTCTAACTGGTGTATAGCCTCTGTACGCGAGACACCTGATTCTTAAGTGAAGTGAGAATACACTTACAGCTACAACAGATTCAGGACTATTAATAGAAATTTCCACACTGAATTTGTAGCGCACATGTCTGTTCATACAAGAGCTTTTATTATAGTTTTGGACTTAGATTTAAAAAAATTTTGAAACAAAATAGGTTTTTGGGGGTTTGTTTTTGTTGTTGTTTTTTTTTTCCGTACTGTGCTAGATTTCAAGAATGCAAATGATTCTTCATAGGCACAAAAGTTCCCATCTTACTGAGGTAAATTAAATGTGGGAAGTATTTAGATCTTAACTGATATTACAGAGAGGCAAGCATTTCTCTTTAAATTGACTGCTGTTGGGAGATGTGTGCGTCTATAGAATGCTGTTTTATTTCAGAAATCACTTGGAGTTTGTTAGTGTGATGGGTTATTTTTCTAGAAAAAGGTTTCCAACTCATTTAAATGTCTGATTTAATAGGGCATTGGAAAGTAATTGTTTTTGTAAAGGAGATACTTTCTTAGTGAAAAGGTACCTATGATCAGGTTTTGATCTTAATAACTTGGATATATTGTTACAAAATCCGGATACTAATCAGGTCTGAGTTTTTCTTTTTAGGGAGACATCAAGGTTTGATTGTTCTTAAGAGGAAGAAAAATGTAGCTTATAAAAAAATTTAGGTATGAATTCTAAATCTGCAGATTCTGACATAATTCCCAGTTTTTCTTCTGTCACTGGTGACTAATATGTAGTTTTAGAAAGCAAACAGTTTTCCTAATAATACTCCTGTTCTTAAGCTCTGTAAAACTTGGCTCTCTGTCTGCCTTCTTAAACAACATTAGCCTTTTGATTCATTTTTTGTTTTGTCCTGTTCTTACAGAAAATAAATAGGTATAATAGTTTTGAGATAATGAGTTCGCTGTAATTTAGAAATGTGTAAATGAGTTTTGGGATCAATGTAGTGCTGTTTCACAAACTATCATTCTGTAGTATGTGGGGACACAGCTATGTTTTCATACCTATTCAGTGGCCTTGGGACAGATGAAAAAAAGGGGGCTAGGAAATTCTCTGGAAATTTTAATTGAAAAATTGCTTTAGTACTTTATAGCGCACAAAACAATATTCTTATGTGTTAATATTACTGCTTAAATAGACCTCTAGTAGTTCACAGCTGTCATCAAATGGCATGAACCTATGAAGTTAAAATCCATTCCATCATATACTTGTATTTTTCTCCTTCGTATTTATATACTGAAATATGACAAAGTAGTTTCAAAGAATGAGATATGCCAAGATGACCAGTTATCAGTATGAAAGGAACTGTACTGAAGAAAAAGATATACTAGTCTCAAGCTTTAGCTTTTGCTAATGTACAAGTGTTGCAAAATAAAAGTCAAAGTGGAGAAATTGGGTGTCTACCTTTAGATTTTTGCTTTTTGCAATGTTTGGTTTTTTCCTAATGAGAGTAATAGTGCCATAAATTTATGCATGAAAACTAAACTAAAGTAAGAATGATAGGGCCAATCAATTGTTTTCACTGTTCTCTCTTTTGTAGATTGATAAAATCATGAGTTCAATAGACGTAGGAATTAATACTGGACTGGGGGAGATGAATGATCATGCTACAAGTAAGTAAAACCAACTAACCATTGCTTAATTTTCATATAACTGTCCACAGGAAAACTGTGGATAAGGTATTGCTAAGTAACTTACTGGGTTGTAGTCATTTGTTGGTATTTGAATAACTATGAACAGATTCACTGTTGTTTACTGTTAGAGATGCACTTAGGCCCAGTATCCTGGAGCTGTTACTTTAAATAGCATATTGGAGTCATTGATGTTGTTTTGAAATCTTACCAGAAAAAATATTCCGTTAATGTCTTCATACAGAACCCGTTCTACTAGGGGGAGATATTCCAATCTTTTTCAGCTGAATTTTTGTTTGGAAGGATGGAACTCAGAGTATCTGTAATCCAATAGCTGCTGACATTTTTTAAAGCATTATATTATCTAATGCTGTTTCAAGCAAATATTTGGCATGGGGCTGAAAATGTTGCTGACAGCCAGTGACTGGTGTTAGCAATGACAGGAGAATTTGCAAACCTTCCCTACCACAGTGAATTCTAAGAACTCTTAAGTCATGACTAGTCAGTCTGTTGTTGTGTCAGCATAAACCTGTGCAACTGTGCGGATAAGAATTTTGAAAGTATTTTGCTATGTCTTGTTCCTACCTCATGGAAGGAAAACTGACTTGTATGTCTGAATAATTTGGTCTTGAGGCAAAACTGTGTTAACTCACCTGTACTGGTACATCCCTGCTCGCAATTGCATGCAATTATTTGAGTTTATGTATTAGGCAGGAGACTATATACCTTATCGGTTAAGAATTATTCTTTTTTTAAACAATTTTAGCAACCATCCACTTCATGGAGGATTATATCTGTATAAGACAACACTGTGTCTTACCAATTAAATAGAATTGATATAGAGCTATTTTAACAGGAACTGGAGAGTGAGAAGGAAATCTAGGAGAAAAGGGAAAATAACTTGATAATCATCAGTTGATGATTTCTGAGTTGGGTGATTTGTTTTGTGGGGTTTGGTTTTTTTGTGGTGTGTTTGGTTTTTGGGTTTTTTTTTTTTTTGGTGTGTGTATGGTTGGACTCTGATCTCGGAGGTCCTTTCCAGCGATAAAAATTCTGTGATGCAAGTAATTCAGGGTTTGCTGCTTATTCAATTTTATTATGGTAGTACGCGGGTACCAAATGCTAAATTAGACAGTTGCACAGCAAGTGAGAGCTATGAAAAAGAAATGAAAGCAACATTATGAAGATGCAAATCTGCCTAACTTAGTGATGTGTAAGTACTACTCTGCTTCTCCCTATGACGGACCACTGCTTTTCTTTTTATTCTATTTTTTTTAAGATCAGAAAATATCTCACAAATCTTGTCATTTTGTGGCTTCTACTGCATGATTTCTTTTTCTTGGCATTCAAATGTGGCATTTGGTTTTTCAGCTCTTTCAGTTGGCAGGAGATCTACTCTTTTCTTTGCTGCTTTTTTTTCCCAGAGGGGACTCCAAGTCCCAACATCTTTTCTATTTGATGTGTAGCTTCCTGCAAACCAACTTTTTTTTTTTTTTTATATCAACTCCTCAATGGTCTTTAGCTAGTTCAGAGCAGTAATCTGATTTTGCTCTTCACGAAGAAATCAAGCTTCATACTCTTAATAAAAATACCACTACTTTTCTTTGCATTTAATTAATCTATCTGTGCATGCAGACTGCAATGAAGGCTTCTTTCTGCTATAGAACTGGCTACATGCAGGTTCACATGTATATTCTCCACTTTTCATTCATTCCCTTTCCAGGAATTCATGCCTATTCCAGGTCTGGTCACAGTTTAGGCAGCAAAGCAAAGGGAACTATTGTAATATCAAATGCATTATATCATTTTATACATCAAGTACATTCTTATTTTTATATTAACAAAGTAATATGGTTATTTAGCAGATAATTAGGAGTCCTTATTTCTCGCTGTTAGCACAGTAACCAATCAAGTGGAGCCTTGTTACAGTGATATTTATATATTTAACAACAGATTTACTTGTGTTTTACTTAAGATCTTAGCTTGTGTTAATTACCATTTATTAACTACAGTAAGGCAACATACAGTTTTTTCTTGCTGGTAATACAACCCAAGAGATTTTTTGACAGATCTTTGACCCTAATGAAGGGGTTGCTAAATGTTTTCTGCAGCAAATCAATGAGTTCTTTGAGTGCGCTTCTCATTTTTAAGCTCCTATAGCTCATTGCCAAGAAGCGTCTCAGGTGCCTCACATAGCCCCTGTGTAATTGCTTACAGACGCTGGCACTGTCTGGATTCCTATGTGTTTTATTTAGGGTTTTGTCTGCCCAAGTATTGTAGTATTGAGAACCTAAATTATAATCCTAGAATCACAGAACGGTTAGAGTTGGAAGGGACCTTAAAGATCATCAAGTTCTAACCCCCCTGCCATGGACAGGGACATCTCTCACTAGACTAGATTGCTCAAAGCCCCATCCAGCCTGGCCTTGAACACTTCCAGGGATGGAGCATCCACAGCTTCCCTGGGCAACCTGTTCCAGTGCCTCACCACCCTCACAGTAAAGAATTTCTTCCTAATATCCAATCTAAATCTCCCCTCTTTCAATTTAAAACCATTACCCCTTGTCCTATCACTAGACTTCCTGACAAAGAGTCCCTCTCCAGCTCTCCTGTAGACTCCCTTCGGATACTGAAAGGCTTCTCTAAGGTCTCCCCGGAGCCTTCTCTTCTCCAGGCTAAACAGCCCCAGCTCTCTCAGCCTGTCCTCATAGGAGAGGTGCTCCATCCCTCTAATCATCTTGGTTGCCCTCCGCTGGACCTGTTCCAACAGTTCGATGTCCTTTCTATGTTGAGGACTCCAGAGCTGGACACAGCACTCCAGGTGGGGTCTCATAAGTGCAGAGTAGATGGGGAGAATCACCATCTGAATTCCATCTCAGAACTTCTCTTTCACCATCTCTCTTCTACTTCCTGGCTCTCTGCTAAGCATAACAAAGCCAAATATAAAGATCTGGCCTTTGCTTAAGAAAAAAAAATTAAGTAGTATGGTATCAGGTAATATCATTTTAAAATACTTCATCAGTTTATATGTAAATACACGAGTTCTGTTAGTTTTACTTGAATATATACGTAAAAAGATTATCCAGTAGAGATTAAAAATAGACTGTACACAGAGATTTCTCTTAGTGTTGAACTGAAAATATCTAGGTTATTGAGCACTATATTCAGGAAACTTCGTTTTTCTTGTCTAATAATTTTTTAGCAAACAGTAAAAATTTCTGGTAGTACTGAAGAGCAAACGTAGCCCGATATGTAATTCTTCATTTTAATATTTACTTATCCTGTACTGCATAATATACTTCAGTGTTGTTATGGACACTTAGGAGAAAAAAAAATACATTCAATTCCAACACAACCATTCTTAATCCTCTAGGCATGAAGAGGTGTTTAAACTACATAGTATCTTATTCTCAGTGAAAAACATTTGAAAGGAAATATGTCATACACTGATAATTCGATAGCTATATTTAAAATTAGCTTGATGACATTTTGTGATTAATTCCTTGAATGGATTTACAGAAACTTTAGCCTGTATTTTCCTAGTGGTGAAATATGGAAAGACTTCTTTTAGGTCTCCAGGAGAATCACTTAGGAAGTGATTAGAGGAGTAATGAAAGGATAGAATCAAAACTGGCTGAGTATGGTTGTGAGGACTTAATCTACAGCATGCATTCAGAAATAAAAAAAAATAAAAGCAGAGCTTTCAGTTTAATAGTGGTACAGGGTACTGAAGGAGTAAACTTGAAAATACAGACAGGAAGATGGTTGTTGATGTCCTCTGAGGGCATGTAGTCTTCAACATCTCAGTAGCTCACCAAATCCAAAGCAGGGGTGTTGACCAGGGTGCAAGAACTCATCTCAACAATAAAAGACAAAAAACCCACTACCTCAGGGAATAAAAAACCTCTGTTACTGAGATGAAGTAAAAGATGGTACTGGCTAGTAACCTTCTACTCAAGGTGATGTGGAGACATCTGCACCACCTGGCACGTGATAAAGAATACTAATGATACTGCCAAGAATGATCCTAAGCAAATCCAAAGTTCTTATAAGGTTCTGTTGTAACAGATAAAGAGGCTGAAGATTCAAGAGCTATTATTGTCTCTCCTCTTCTATCCAAGTTAAGCATCTGTCAGGTACACCCTACATGTAACTATATCGCTTCCATTCCGAGAGAAGAGAACTTTTAATTAAAAACCATGTGGCAAGGACAGAAATCTTCATCTTAATGCAAATTGGACATGGGTCTAATCCCTGAGAAAGACAGGATTTAAAAAGTGACTAGACAGGTTGATAGGTCAGTTTGCCAGGTATCTTAACTGTTTGTATACTAATGGTAGAAGAAAGAGGAACAGAGAAGAATTAATGAGGAATAGACTTAATTTAATAGAGTTAACTGAAGATTATGACAGAATTGGCGTTGTAGAGAATTTATCATAAGCATTACACTAGTAGTCTGGTCACATAGAGGATATAACTTCTTCAGTAAGAAAGGGAAAGAAAAGAGGAAATGTTGTCTTGTGTTTCAAAAGTGTGATGATTGCTCTGAAATATCAAAAATAGGACTAGGTAGAGCTGTTATATATCAGTTGGTATCCATGAAAGCAAGTAAAGAACATGTTATTGGTACATATCCGAAGCTTAATAGTAATGGAAGATTTTAGTTACCACAGCACTTGAAAAATAAATCTGCGGGTTCTTCAACACAACACTACTAAAAACCAGCGTACATGCTTAAGCAACATGAAGAAAAGAAAGTTTAAAAGACCAGCTTGGGTTCATTGTCATTCAATTGTCATTCTTTCTTTCACCTTAGACATAATGAGAAAAAATTCTCTATTTACTAAGCGCAGTAGAATAACACATGCATGTACAAACAAGTAAGAAGTACCAAAGCACTCAGTGTTAAGTGACTAACAAAAGAAATGAAGATTTAACATAACAGAATGATTAGTGCATTAATAGGGAGAAGAAGAATGAAGAAATCTTTGGCACCTAAAAGAAGTACTACAGGAAAGGAAAAGCTGCTCATAGTAGGTGCAGAGAAGGCAAAAACGTGCAATGACTTTTTATTATACGTTTACTGAAAAGGCCATTGGTGAGCGTATGACATGCACAGCTAATCCTAGGGCCAGAACCTCAATTGTAGATAAGGAAAGAAGAAGTTATAAAGGTTAGGTATCTTAAAATTGATTTAATGAACTTCATTTTGTGTTACCTAACTATCTGAAATAAACTTAGGCCTGTTAGTGGGTTTCTGTGAGAATATTTTGGAGGAGAGCTGAGGTACCAACAGACTAGAAGGGAATGATGTAGAGCTTATCTTTAAAAGGGGAAATGAAGGAGAATGCAGGGAGTTCTTTTCAATTCACTGAAAGTCACTGAGCGGATTAGCTACTTTAAGTAGGTAGAAAATAGCAAAGAAATAAGTAAGAGACAACATAGATTTTCCAAGAGCAAATGTATTAAAGCAATCTAATTCCTGCTAGGAGTAGATACCAGATTTTGTAGGTAAGGAAAGAGCAGTTGATGGAATTCAGTTAAGGTTTTGACATTGTTTTGTGTGTTTTTCTTGTAAGCGAACTAAGGAAACAGTCTTGATGAAAATAATGGTAGTTCAGAGAGCTGAATATTATGTCTAATTTCAGACTTCCACAGCATAAGCTGCATTGAGTACCTCCAAGCCACTGATACCAAGCTAGATAAGCAGGTGTTTCTTTAGTATCATTCATCCTATCTGACTGTCTGAAGCATGGCAAATGGTGCTTCAAGGATCGATAAAGGGGACTAGAATAGCTCTTCAGATGCAGCTGTCTAAAACTAACTAAAACTCCCCCACTTCTCCCCAGGACAAAATTATTAAGGTAATACAGTGAAGCATTCCAACAGATTATTAAGGAGATTATAACCTCTGTTATATTTAGCAGCGTTTTACAGGCTTTGGGATATTTGACAGAATTAAAAAAATAATGGTTGGGATATAAATTACCTTGGCTTGAAACAGTTGAATGGATTGGGTTACTGTTTTAAGTCACTTTGAGTCTGTTTTTTAATGATTCTGTGGTTGCTGTAATAACATGCTTTAGATGGAACCTGTCTACAAGGTAGTTTAATAAATGGAACAGCTGTCTGGTTTTTTTGGCAAAGTAGTTACTTACACTGATTAGTAACATACATTTTGCAAAAGACTTAGAAAAGCTAATATGTTTAAATATCAGCCATCTGCACTTCTCTGATAAATAGAAGAAACACTTCAATTTCGTATTTTCTTTGCCTAATTATAAACAATTTTTTCTATAATAAAAAAGTCTTCCAAGGCACGCATAGCAGAATTTCTGTGTTAGAGCTGAGTAGCTGTTCAGAGATGTGTGATTCAGAGTTTACTTATACTTGCAAGTCATTTGAAAAGGAATAATCAAGAAATAATCTACTTCAGAGAGCAATTTTTTTTTTAACACGGATAATGGGTATCATATCATCATCAAGATTAAAGCAAGAATTGTTTCATGTCAGAGCAATTAAAATAATGACAAAGAAAATAATTGTTGAAGATCATTCCATATCAAAATAATCTGTCATAGAACCATAGAATCCCAGGTTGGAAAGGATGTCAAGGATGTGTTGGATCAAGGTCCAAACTTTCTTGGCAAAAACGGTCTGGACAAGATGGCTCAGCACCCTGTCCAGCTGAATGGGGAAGCCATCAATTCACTGGAGAATTATTCCAATGGCTGATTATTCTCATGAAAAATGTTTGGTTTGTGTCCAATCACACTCTCCCCTGCAGTAACTTGTATGTATTACCTCTCGTCTTTTCCATTTACTCCTTGTAAAAAGAGAGACTCTCTCTTCTTTGTAGCCACCCTTTTAATACTGGAATGTGGTGATAAGGTCTCCTCTAAACCTTCTTTTCTCAAGGCTGAACAAACCCACTTCTCTTAACCTTTCCTCATATGGCAGGCTTTCTAGTCCTTTGGTCATCTTTGTGGCCCTTCTTTGGACCCTCTCCAGTCTGTCCACATCTTTTTTTATACAGCAGGGACAAAAACTGAACCCTGTATTGCAGGTTCAGCCTGACAAGCGCTGAGTAGAATGGCATAATGACTTCTTTATCTCTGCCGGTGATGCCCTTGTTGATGTAACCCAGCATCCTGTTTGTTTTCTTTGCCACAGCAGCACACTGTTCACTCATTGAGCTTGTTGTCACCAAGACAGGTCCCTTTGCACAGAGCTGCTCTCCAGTCAGGCAGATACCAGCCTGTGCTGCACTCCTAGATTGTGGTTTTTAGGTGCAAGACCTTACATTTGTCCCTGTTGAACTTCATAAAGTTCTTCTTAGCCCACTCTTCCAGCCTATCCAGGTCTTCCTGCATGTTGGCTCTCTCTTCCAAAGTGTCCAGTTTCCCCACTCAGCAAGCTTCATCAGGGTACATTTGATCTTATCATCCAGATCACCTACAAAAATATTAAACAGTGGGGGCCCAATATCTGTCCCTGGGACCCCACTTGTGACAGGTTGCCAGTTTGAAAAGGAACTATTTACCACCACCCTCTGGGTGCAGCCTGTCCACCAGTCTCCCACCCATCGCACCAATCACTTGTCTAGACCGTAACACATCAGTTTCTCTAGGAGGAGGCTACAGGGAGCCATACTTGAAAGCTTTGGAGAAATCCAAGTAGACAACTCCCACCACTCACCCCATCAACCGACTAGCTTGTTTTGTCATATAAGGCGATTAGGTTTTTCAAACACAATTTACCATTAGTGAATCCATGCTGGCTTTCTCCAATCACGTGCATCATAGGAATTTTGATAACCCCCAGGAGGATTCATTCCATAACCTCCCCAGGGACTGAAATAAGACTGATAGGCCTGTAAGTTCCTGGATCCTCCTTTAAGACCTTCTTGTAGATGGGGATGATGTAGCCATCTTCCAGTGTTTTGGGACATCCCCCTATCTCCATGACTTCTCAAAGACTGTGGAGAGTGGTCTCGCAACAAAACCAGCCAGCTGTCTTAACGCGCTCGGGTGAATACTGTCAGGGTCTATTGATCTGTAAGGGGTCAAGCTCCTGTAAGAGTTCATATACCAACTCTTCTTTGACTCACAGTGGGTCTGTGTTTCCTTCAACCTGGATTTTTATTCCCAAGGCCTGAGGCCCAACAGTGTTTGAACAGACAGAGGTGAAGAAAGTATTGAGAACCTTTGTCTTTTCAGTGTTGTTGGTGGCTAATTCATCTCTCCACTTTAACAGTGGATCGATATTTTCCTTCTGTTTCTGCTTGTTGTTTATGTACCTAAAGAACCCTTTCTTGTAATTTTTGACATCTCTAGCTAATTTCAATTCAAGCTGAGCTTTTGCTTTTCTAACTGCATCTCTGCATGCCCTGGCAATGCCCTTGTAGTTCTCAATGGCTATATGTCTACTTTTCCGTCTCTGGTATGCATCTCTTGGTTTTGAGCAAACTCAGAAGTTCATAGTTAAGCCAAGGGAGTCTCTTGCTCCACCTACTTCCCTTACCTGTTTTTGTGCTTCCAGGAGAGCATTCTTGAAAAACTCCAAGCACTCACTACCTCCTTTATCTTCCTTTATCTTTCCCATGGAGTCCCTCCCATCTGAGCTCTGAGTGAGCTGAAGTTTGCTCTTCTAAAATCTGAAAACTTTGTTTTAGTACTAAGCTACTGATCTACAAACAGTTTAGGGCTATGCTGGGCTTTTGAGAGAACCACTTCTGTCAAACATGTTGTAGCACATTGAGGATGGTTTACAATTTCATAATTCTGCTAATCGTTAATTCTTTTTTGTATGTTATCCATAAAAGCAATATCCAGTTGCTGTGTGCATACAGGTGCACACTCAGGTTTTCTTTGGTCTGCTGAGCATGTACCTGTTCTCAAGTGCCTTCCTTTTCCACCTAGAGGAATACAGGATATAGTTTCCTGAGTTATCCCTCAGTTTCTTGATCTCCCTTTGCGCCTCGGTATGTAATATATTGGCAAGCCTTTTTCTTACAGCTGAAATAAGGAAATTTCTTATTCTATTTAGCAATCTTGGTTTTTACAAAGTTTATTTGTTGCTTTTTTGTGAGAACAGTGCCTTTCCCTATGCTTGGCGATAATCTCAGCATCACATTCAGCATCTATGTCTAAATATCAATATCAAAGCTCCAGACTTTGCTCACTGAGGGTACCTGAATGAGTGCCTTTCAAACATTAATGTTACTTATTACTGGAAGAAGTGTATGCAACAGAATTATACTGTATTTTAAAAAATTCCTTTTAGGGGAGCTAGGAAATCCTCTGGAATATTTATGTTAGCGGTATGTATTATCATGTCTACAACTTCAGAAAGACCCGTGAATTGGCTCTTCTACAGCCACTTTGTAACCAGGACTCTAAAATGCTGACAGCTATACCTGAGTTGTTTCCATGTGAGCCATATATCTCATTTGAAAGTAGCAGAGCTGCGGTGGATTTTGCTGTATTCAGAATAAACCCTACAGCTCCATTTACATGAGGTTTTGCCACAAACAAGACTGTTGCTTCTGGATGTGCCCGCTGCATATGTGTTTTTCTAGTTGTATGGTACTTATTTAATGCCGGGGACTAACAGAAGGTCATGTAGCACTGTATTAGGATACATTTTGTAGTGTACTTTCTCTGATCTTTCATATGAGGATTAAAGTTGTAGGCAGTCATCATACAGAAGTTATTCTATTTGTTTATTTTATCTTCTCTACTGATATGACCAAGGTTATTGTTATCAATGACTCCTTCACAGTGTGAGGAAAATTGCAATAAGTTTTACCGTTCACATTTGTGAGGAATGTGAGTTTGAGGACAAAGATTGGCGAAGTAAACCAATTAGGACTTCTGCAGGCTAGGAAAAGGTGGAGTCAGGCTGGGCCACATCTAGAAAAACTGAACAAGAGGGGTAAGAGTTCATGTTCTTCCTTGTTCAACTGTAACATGTAAAGGAAATTGTGAAGACCCTTGACTACCAGAGGCAACATGTTCAGTTTCTTCTCTTTCCTCCATCTATACAGACCTGGAACCTTCATCTTCCCTGATTCTGCCTATAAAAGCTAAAATTTCACTCAGAAGTCAAACTTTCTTTTAAGAAATGAAGCCTTTTTAGGCTGCCCCTTTTCTGTTTGCTGCCATATGGTTGCAGTTTTGGCGAAATGGTCTTCCTCCAAAGCTGTTAATATCTTCCCTCTTCCAGGGCAGAAAACAGATAAAATATAAGTACTTAATTAAGGCAGAATTTTAATTAGATATGTGTAGGCATGTTGGCATAAGGCTGTTTTCAGTGGTAAGTTATATACTTGAAAGTATATCTTTTAATTGTAATTTAGTGTCTGTTTTGCAGCAGTTACTTCCCCTTTTTAAATCTCCATGTGATTAAACTGAGCACTTTGATAAAGTGGATTTAATTCATTGGCTTTAATAAAATGAGCTGTGTACCCTCTCACAAAGTAGGAGACCTCTATAGCTTACAATTTTGAATCCGCAACTCTAATTTTGCAATAGACAACCATAACAGCCAGACTGTAAAATAAGGACAATAGCATTTCCCTCCCAACTCCTACCTTCCCATTGAAGCTGTGCGGAAAGACCAGAATATCTGTAGCATCGTAAAGAGGAAAACAAGAAAAGGCAGAGGCAACCTGACTCTGCAGCTGATAGAAGAGGGACCTGATGAGAGGAGACAGCTCCAGCAGCTGGTCTCTGCTCCCAATGCTGTTTGATGCCTTCGCAATTGGAAATGCATCTGCAGTTTGAAATTTTTAAACTGCAGGTCTATGAACTCGTTACCATCAATTATAGGACTGCAGTGTAGAGGATATGGCCATACATTTGAGTTTCATTCTGCGTTTCCTTGTGTCTTAGTAACAACTGCAAAGTGAACACGGACTTTTAAGCTGCAATGGCAGAATTGCTGGGGGGGATTCATGTGACAAAAGTCAATATGAGTTGTTACAAAAGGCAAAGGTGAGTCTTGTTTCAGGCAAAACTGTTTTCAGTCACTGATGTTCTCTAATGCATGTCACTCACACTCAATACCCAGAAGCACCAAGGTGTCCGTGCATTTGTGGACAAGTTACTTGTCCATGGTAATTTCTGTGTGACACGGAAGGCTGACTATTGCATTTTCATTGCATCTGTTGGGTTCCTTTTGCTTAGCAATAGCAAACTGGGTTTTGGATAGATCTTTAGGAATCGGATGTGGTCCTTTTGATCCAAAGTTTTGTTTACTTCAGTGGTACTCATTGTTTTTACTTCCTTATCTGGATATTTTAGCACTAAGGTCTGTCTTCCTTTTGGAATAACAGATAGATGAATATCACATGAAGTAATGTTGTTGCTGTCCTCCTGCGTAGTGTAGGGTCTGCTGCCAATAAATCATCTGTGCTGTTGTTTTATCAGAGCACGCTCCTTGTCTTGACAGGAACACATTCCTTAGAGTTTTACCACTGTCAACTGTGTCCTTGGTTATCAATAGAGACCATACCTTTAACTCTTTGTAGCACTGTTTCTTCTGGTATTTTCGCACATGCATTTTCTTTTCATGCAATATTCATAATAATCTTCATATTTCTTTTACAAATCTCAGCATTTTGAGTTATTTGAATGGTAATGTAAGTGTATGCAAGTGACTAGATTATAAAATAGTGGAGAACAGAAGCCGTATAGCTGTAAACTATGTAGAAGAAATATGTGGGGCATTTATTTACTGAGAACGGGATAGTCATAATGTATTGCATGCCACTGAACTTATCCAAAGATAATATTAATTTTACAGAAAAAAAGCACAAATAATTGGATTAGTGTTTTGCTGCTTTATTCATTGTAAAAGCCTAAACAAGACATAAAGATGCATCAGTTTTAATGATCCATTGAGTCCCAAAACAAACTTCACAGAAGACTGGGCAAACTGCGGGATAATTGTAGAGCTTTTAGCTATGTTTTATAATAAACGCAATGGGAGTTGGATGCAAAAAGCTGAAAGCATTTCTTTTCTTTTCTGTTATTCATGTGTTCCTATTATATGGGAAATGTTACCCTGTAGTGTCATAAATGTAATATTCAGCTATATGCTCTTCATACACCAATTAATCAGAGCTGGTTCTGAAACAGCCTACTACAAACGAAGACTCAGGCTAAACTGAAAATACAATAAAAATGTAATTCATCAGACCATATTTGCCCATGTAGTCTCCAACTCTGATGCATTTTCTTTTTACGTTTCCACTCTCCTGTCAATGCCTATAAACATATATGTTTTATCTCTGTTCATGCTTTTCTTGTTCAAAGTTAGGCTTCTTTTTCCAAAACTGTTTCCAAAGCAATTCAATCATTATATTCACAGACTTAAATAAATGATTTCTGGCGTAAGTCTTCTAGAAGGAATAGAGATTGACAACAAACAGAGAAACTTAAGAAAATGGAAGTATAAAATTATAAATATTGACATTCATCAGTGAGTAAATGTATAACCTAATTCTTGTCGATTTTGCATGTAGTCTACTTGTGACCATCAGATCTTACCATGCTAAATTTGGATCCTTTGTGGTAGGATTGCTTGAGCAAAGGAATCTTCTACAAACTCTCCTTTAATTGGAGGATTAACATGTAATTTTAATTACTTAATACAATAAGACTTTTCAGAGGTAATATCACATCAGAAGTAATGTTCTAGTGAAATAGCATAGGAGATTCAGACCCCATTCTGGTACTGAAATTTTCTTTGGAAAAAGTTTAATGCTTGGCGGTCTGGTCAGTTGTACTGTTATTTCTGAGTAAGCAAACTATATTTTTTAATCAGAGAATTAATACAGAAGATGTATTCTTCCTTAGAGAGCTATAGTGAAATGTTATGGATTACTAAAGATGCTTTTTGCTTATTTTGTGGAAAAAAATCTCAGGAACAGGCATAATGCAAACTGAATCCCATAATGTCTTCTTTCATTTAGTTATTAACTTGATACCTGATCCTTGCCTTCTACTGTTACATACAGTTAGAATAGAAATCTGTATGACCATGGACATGAGAAATTTCAGTGCAATTGAATATGCTAGTCAAATCTATGAAAATTCAAATAGCATACTTAATGATTGTTTTTAGAGCCTTGTTTCAGTATTTTTAAAATATTCTCACATTAAATAATTGCCCATTAGAAGGAGTGAGAGATAGTGATTTATAAAGAAGACATGCATGTTAATAAGTACATATGGCGTGGGGTAGACCATATTCGTAAACACCCATAGTATTTATTTTGGGACAGAATGCAGAATGGTACGAACACACAGAGTACAAATCTCAGCAAATAATTTTCATTGACATCCAAGTGTGTGAAGTTCAGAAATACTGACAACTAGTAGTAAAATGGAGAGTGAAGTAGTATGATGTTAAAGCATGTTTAGGGAAAATGCTAAGAACTGTGTACGTTACTGTATTAGTGAGGAAATCACTCTTAAGTGAATAAAAGTTATTCTCACTTCAAAAGTTTGGATATACCTGTCTATGGCCTGGCCTTACAACATGTCACTGATATGAGCAAAACCAGTCAGTTCTCAAATTAATTGGTTGCAAAGCTGCTTAAAAATATTATTACTCGCCATTGCTTCCTGGATTCTATGGGTGGTAAATTGGTCTCTAACTCTTAAGAGGATTTGAAGACATTTCTGAGGATGATAATGTTAATGCTCCAATCTCCTCTTCCTGGTCAATTCTCTCCTCTGTCAGACCTGTCCCTGAAGTCACTGAGCTGTAGATACTGTATCTTTTTGCACCATAGGGTTGGCTATTGCTGAGCTACACCCATCCAGACAGGAGATAAAAGGATCAACAAAACTAGATTGCAGACTGCAGAACTTGAAAAAAAAAATGGATTAAAACATTTTTCAGAGTTATTTCCAGTAGGACTGAGATCTTTCCTATTTCTCCACTGAACCATGACAGTCTGGGGGAGCACTAATAATCTGTGTCATCTCCACGAGAACAGTTTGGCTGGATTTCAGAAAGTTAATGCCAGAGTGTTTGTCGGTGTGCCTAAAAAGTGACAAGCTAATGGTGCCCTCATTCTATAATGCTTTCATAATTATTCTGCTGTAATCCAGAGGTTAAGAGTTATTTTTTTCAAGCCATGATAAATGTTGTGAAAGTAATGATCAGATTACTTGAGAGTTTTAGAAGTCGCTTCGGTTCAGTTTTTTCCTTGCAGTTTAATCTGAACCTTGCAACTATATAATCATTTACACTCATGTATATTAATACTTAATTCAGTTGGTGTCACTAAATTGGACAGCATTTATTCCTTAAAGCAGAATGAAGTTCAATACTAGGTTAAACATTATATGTAGAATAGGAATTAGCACCTGAGTGGAGTTAAAAGTATCTGATGAAAAATGAGGCTTTCACAACCTGTGGCCAGGAAATACGTTAAAGATAACAGAATATTCCTTACTTCTAAAACAGACTGTATGAAAACCACAAAGTGATTATTAAGGGCAGATCTCTAAAACTTTGTTCAACATCTTTGATGGTGTTTTGTATGAGATGATATGGCTATTACTCTCACAATTATGTTAGGGTTAGAGATGTTGTGGCAAGTGAGAATGTCATGAAGTTTGCCTTTCATAAATTATATAGAGATCTAAGTGTAGTAAAACTGAATTAGTAGCGGTTTCTTGAAAGTTCAGTTGATTCACTCATATTTCCTTCTTAATCTAGTAGTCTTTAGATTTAAATAGATATAAATCCTTGGAAGCTCACATTTCTAGTAATCACAAGAACATCACATGCTGGTTAAAAGTCTTTGGCTTCTTATAGAATGTGCAGCACAGAGAATTTTTTCTAGTTTTAGTTCCACCTACAGAAAATGAAATAATTTAGAATATTGAACTAACTGAAGTGTATTCATTTGCTGTCTAACCTAGATTGTTAACCTGAGTTCATGATTGTAACACTAGAATCAGTATTTTCTTCATCGCCCCCTATTCAGAAAGATGTTGTATTTGAGTGCCTTCAAATCCTTCAAAAATCACTTGTTATTTACTACTTACCACCCCTACTTCATAAACCATGATATCAGGAACTTCCCAAAATTGCTTTTCTAATTTTTTTCAATGCTGTCTTTAGCTCTTTATTTTAGGTTATTGCATTATTACAAATCTGAGATGGCTGAGGTTCAATTATTGGTGACATGAATTTACATTAAATGCTAATAATAGCATTTAGTGTAAAGTTGTGAATTGTTCTGGTATCTATTTCTAAACTATATTTACTATTCATGACTTCATGCATTAGTAGGTAAGTTTTTTTATGAACTGTGCAATTTGACTGGTTTTCTACTTATGGGATATGATGGACAAGCTCAGTTACTTAGCACTACTCTTGTATTCTGGTAGGTTATTTGAGATGTTTTATAGAGCATAATTCTAAAGAATAAATTATCTTGTCAGTACACAAATACCGCTATTTGCATATGAATGTGGTACTCATATAGAGACCAGCCATTCTTCTCAAGTTTATGCAAGCAAAAATCCATGCTCATGGAAGTTTTCAAACTGCAAATGGAAAGGAATTTAGCTAAAAAGCCTTAGACCGGAGTTTCAGAGAATAACCGTAGGTGTTGTTTTTGATTTTTAAACCACCTCTAGTTTTGATCTTGTTCGTAGCTGAGGAAATAATCAGTAAGATGTTACAAAACATTAGCAAAACCAGTCTGACAGCTAGCCTGTACCTGTAGGACCACTCGTGCTCTTGCTGAGATCTATTAGCCTTGACAAAGGAATGATTGAAGGAGTAATGCCTGGAGTACAGTTTATTAAACTTGTCTGGAACGTTGCATTTCTGTCTTGCCAGTTTTAAGACAAAATGCCTTGTAAGACTAAGTACAATACCATGGGACAGTTTGCACTGTCTACAAGCATCAGCACAGATTCCTGAAACAGGATCGTAGTAGCCGTCTGTGGGTAAGGGAGGCCGGTTCAGAGCTCCTGCTCCAGAGGTGGGAGAGTGAGAGTCGAGCAGTCGGCATGAGGGAGCTCACAGAGAGGACGAACAGGGTTTATATAACCTCATCCATATGCAAACAGTCCAGTGAGTTGCCAGAGCTGTGCCAGCATGCCACCCACTCAAGTAACGTCTTTATTATTCATTGAAAGATTCTGCAGTTTTCTTTTGGTGCTGCAGATTCTGTGTTAGCAGGGGAGAAATATACACAGAAGGTGGTTAGATTTAGAGTTTTTACATAATAAAGCAAGTTCCTATTGAGAACTTGACTTTTTGTCAGGGAACAGAGAGGATCAGATTTTCCCTAATGGCAGTGAGCTGTGTCTTCATACACAAGGTGCAGTTCCATGGGGGCCAATGGACAGAACCAGGTACTGGTAACAGGCTCCATCTGCCCAGGCAGGCCCCTGAGCGACGACTTGGGTTCAGAGTCTATTAAGGGAGCCCAGCTGGGAGTAAAAGGAGGTTGGGACAGAGTCAGAAATAGAGACAAGGCTGTAACACGGGTTCATAGTCCATGCAGGAGTCAGGGCTGAAGATAGGACTGGAAAAAAGCCACTATATACGTCTGAGAAGTCCATTAAGGAGATGAGCTACCTACAGTGTGTAGGTCCAGCATCCATCCATTAGGTGGGATCAGAGACTGGCATTGCTGGGGCAGGGGCTGATGCACTCAGGCTGAACTGAAATGGGGTCCTGAGCCATGGACAGGGTCAGGGTGGTCTGAGAAGGTGTTGGGAATGGACAGCAAGGCCCCATTCATGCCCTCAGGGCCCTGACAGCCCTTATTTTTACTCATTTTATTATTTTGTCTTATCATGTCAGTGAAATGTGGTAAATTGTGTCTGATTTGTGTATTATTACTTTCTGAGATTTTGAATGGTCTAGGAAAGAAATAGTTAAGGGGTAATTCAGTAGTATTCTTTAGTAAAGAACTTCAAGTTAAGTTTGCTCCCATTTAAACATATTTTTTCCAATACAGATTTAGAGTATCATCTTTGCAATGAACTGCTGTTTAATGTTGAAGAGCTAGTGCATGTAACAGATGTTGTCCTGTATATAATCTAAAAATTGTTGAAGTTAAGTTAGAATTACTTCAAATATTCAAATCCAACTTAGTCTCAACTCTAGACAAATCTTAGGGGATAATTTAATCTCATATAAGTAGTTTAATTTTGAAAGGAACATTTTTTTACCTGTTCTAAAAGGCTTGACAGGGAAAGTGGGAGAAAAATAAGTAAAAGGAAAGAGGTAGATGTGAAACAAAATAGGTCGTTGTTGCTGCAGACGAAAGATGACAAAAGAGCAAATTATCATAATTTACAAGGAAAATAAGTAGAAGTAAGATAAATAGGGAATGTAGAAAAGGATTTATAAAATAAGGCTAGAAAGAACAGGAAGGAGAGAAGGGAATTCATCTGATCAGTTCAAAGGAAGACATAACTTTGGAATATGGTGCATCAGGGGCAAGGGAGCCTCTGAGCCCAAGTAGGCAAAAGAAAACAGAGACTCCAGTAGAGATCGGTAAGATTCCATCCTGCATACTTTCAAGATTCATAATTTCAAAGATATGATGGTTTACTGCAGTGCCAGTACAGGCCTGTTTCCACAGCTCACCACAGGACCTTGCAGCAAGTACCAAATCTATGAAATTGTGGCTACCATTTATTTCATGGCTGTATTGAACTTTCTTGAGATATCTCTATGCAGTGTGTTCCATCAAACCTTTTTTTGAACAGCTTCTTCAACTATTTCTCTGTTAACTGGTTCTGCTTGTTTGCTAGTCCAGTGTTGTACAAAGATTTAGCACAGCGTTGCACAAAGATTTGCTCAAATTTGAAATTACATAAATTTGGTTTTATGGTACCGGGAATTATAGCATAAAGGTTTGGGCTTGCATAGTATTTTTAGCAAGACTATGTAATATGCATTTATATACATATGCAGTTCTTATACTGGTTTTTAATGTTAGTCGAAAATTTTTTCTGGACTAAACAGAATATTTTGATTGGTAATGGTATCATGTAAATTTTCAAGTTTTTTTTTTCTTGCTAGACAAAAACAGTGAAAATGATTACTCATAGGTGGTGAATGTAGTGTTACTACTATCGTGTAAAAGTTCCTCAGGCAAGCACAGAAATTGCTCTAAGAAACTAACTCCTTTTTTCAGAAAATGGTATTAACTTTCATTGAAGCCAGCATAAGGATGTACGTTTACACCTTGGATATGAATATGATTCCTGAAAAAATGACAGGCGACTGAAAGCACTTTGTCCTGCCAAAGGAATTTGTATTAGAATAATTTCATTGTACAGTGGGGATTCACTGAAATTTGGCTTCATATCACCACTGCCTCCAGCGGTAGGAGCTCCTTTGGTGCTCATGAAGTGGAGGAAAAAGCAGTTAAATTCAAATTGCATCTTAACTGTATCTTTAATAAGTGCAATACATGGTTACAGTAACCTGTTACCCTTGTGGCATCCAAAAGGCAGAATCACATTCCCTCCATCTCCTCCATTTCCCATTGAACAGTTACAGAGGAAGGGTGGAAGATGAATCCAACTCTCCCTGGAATCTTCTTTCTCTCAGCATATTTTGTCAAGCACCAAAATGTCTAGTTATTCTCTAAAATTAGACAAAACTATGGCCAAAAAAAATCCATGAAGGACTACCAAGCATAAGGACATTTACCTTTCAGGAAGGCTTTGAGCTGAAAATTGATTGAAGTGGGAGAGTGCTAGGAAAGGATAACTGCCTGTCCATCTTATTCTTAAGCTTTTCTAATAGTAGCCACCGTGAATGAAGCTGGTGAATGGTTGAAGCTAGATGAAGCTGTGGTGTGATCCAATACAGTTGGTCCTGTGATTTCATAGTGAAGCACTCGTATGTTACCATGTACCATATATATACTACTGTCATAGTAATGATAGTCTTCAACAGAACAAGGTGCCCTGAGTCTTAGTCCAGTGGCCTTTCTCTAGAAAACAGATCTTTTAATTTTCAAAATAAGTTCTGTCCCTCATTCACTGAGCAGGATGGGGTCTGAAGGAGACTAAATCGAAGTTGCCAAAGCAATCAACCGAACATGAAAAATATCCTAACTTCGAAGTGTCTGTAATAAATATATGTTTCGTGATGGAGCAGAGTACTTCAACTGAGCTTTTCCTGATAATACATCAACAGTCAGAAACACAAACTCATAGAAAGGCCATTGGGGTTCAGAAAGTACAGTTGACAAATCATCTGTCAAGTAAAATGGATTGTCTTTGCTGACTAGGTAGTTACAGTTATTATAGATACAGTTATTTTATTTACGTAGTGGTAATGCAGAGTTATAAGAAATATTGGTATAAAAATCAGAAAAGAATGGTAAGGATCATTTTGCTAGTCGATGAGACTTGTTCCATTAGCTTGCAGTAACTGTTGGCCGAGAATTATTTTTGTACATTCTGAACCACACATAAGCAATGAAAGGCAACCTTTAGATTATAAATACTAGATAGTGTTATTTAAAATCAAACTGTTTCTATTTATTTTGTTTTGTTCCTGCATATACCATGAAAAATATCTCTAAACGTACTTTCAGGAAAATACTCAACATCACCAAACATGATCATCCAAAGTGGTATCATCATCCAACGAGTAAGGCTGCTGACAAAAGTCACAGATTTTATGTAAGGCATCCAAGTTTTTCAGAGTTTTATGAAAAAGATCATTTAAAATCTAAGAATTTTGAGTAGCCTAATAACATAACTGAAATGCATAAAGTAAAACAGAACCTTGCATTTGCATACACTTCTTGGAACCTGCTATACTTCTCCCATAGTAAACTTTCTTTAATTATATTGGTCTGCTGGATGTTAGGCATAGTTTTTCTCATACAACATCCTGTTCCAAGTTATTCTTATCTCCTCTCCAGGAATACATGTTGTTAGATTAGTCTGTTCACTGGAACACCCAGTTACTTTGCTCTAGCACAAGTTCTGTTGCAATGTTGAGAGAGAACTTTTTTATCTAGCTGAAATCTTAAATACAAATGGGAAAATGATATCCCATTTAGCAAGGAAAAGGCTGAAAGTTTTTATTAAAGAAAAAAGTTTACAGTACTTACTCTGGCATCAGTTTCTTCTCCAGCTCTGCTAAACTGGCTGCCAGCTTACTCAAAAGATTCATCCTTTCATATGGTGATATAGTCTCCACTCAGAAATTTCTTGGTCAGTAGCTATTAAAATTCTCCAGTTTTTGATTCCTTGACACTTGAAGTGTTTATCAATATTTGACAACTATCAACCAACCAAAGAACAAGTTTAATCTATTTGAGACGACTGGGGGAGCACCTCCCCTACAAATAATCACTGCATTTCTTTCTTTTCATGGAATCACAGAGTTGGAAGGCACCTCTAGAGATCATCTAGTCCAACTCTCCTGCTAACACAGGATTGCCTAAAGCACATCATTCAGGACTGCATCCAGGTGGGTCTTGAAGATCCCTGGAGAAGGGGACTCCACAACCTCCCTGGGCAGCCTTTTCCAGTGCTCTGTCACCCTCACTGTAAGGAAGCTTTTCCCTCATATTTGAATGGAACTTCCTATGTTCCAGCTTGTGCCCATTGCCCCTCATCCTGTCAGTGGGAACCACTGAAAAGAATCTGGCTTCATCCTCCTTCAACCCACCCTTCAGAAACTTACAAGCATTTGCTGACTTGCAATTTGCTGAGATCTCCCCTCAGCCTCCTCTTCTCCAGGCTAAAGAGTCCCAGCTCTATCAGCCTTTCCTCACAAGGGAGATGCTTCAATCCCTTAGTCGTGTTTGTTGCCCTATGCTGGACTCTCTCCAGTAGTTCCCTGTCTATCTTGAACTGGAGAGCCCAGACCTTGGTGCAGTATTCCAGTTGTGGCGCCAGCGCTGCAGAGTAGAGGGGGAGAATGACCTCCCTCCACCTACTGGCCACACTCTTCCCTATGCAGCCCAGAATTCCATTGGCCCTTTTGGTGACAAGGGCATATTGCTGGCTCGTGGATAGTTTACTGTCTACCAGGGCCTCCAGATCCTTTTCCTCAGAAGTGCTTTCCAGCACTTCCGTCCCTAACCTGTATTAGTGCCCGGAATTCTTCCTTTCCAGGTGCAGGACCCTACACTTGCCCTTGTTGAACCTCATTAGGTTCTTCCCTGCCCGGCTATCTAGCCTGTCCAGGTGATGCTGGGTGGTGACACAGCCCTCTGTAGTGTCTTCCAACCTTCCCAGTTTGGTATCATCAGTGAATTTGCTGAGGATATTATTTTTCTCATTCAAATAATAAAGAAAGAAAAATGAAGAGATTAAAAAACACATTGTGAACAGTACAGAAAACAAAATAGAGGAGACCTGAAATTCCTTTGTATTTAGAGCAAATCTGCCTTACAACATGTTTGAAATCATGTGCTGTCTGATATCACAGATTCAATGAATTCCAAGCACTACAATAAAGATATTCTGAGTCTCACTGGGAACGAAACGTCTTGTAGAAATTATTGTATAGCATACCAGATGGTATCTTTCTTACAGACATCACTTCAATGTGCTGCTTCTCTTGCCTTGGAGAAGAAAGAACCAAGCATTGCAATCCCTGTAAGGGACTTAAGCATCAGTTTTCCCGTTCAGGAGTAGGTATGTCTTTTTTGATTGTGGTATCACAGAAGGATTATCATGGGATTTATGTTCTTTGAAATCATAGGAAAACACAGTAGTATGTAAATGGGTTGCAGGTGAGACCATCTAATATGGTCTGCATGACAGTTTTCCATATCCAGAGCAGCTTTAGACAAAGCAGGCACTGCCTGCAGCATCACACTGGTGGGGCCGACACTGAATCACAGACTAGCAAAATAAAAAGGTAACCTTCTAGCATCAAAATAGTAGTACCTGCTCCAGGTTCCACCTGCGCTGGCTCAGAAGAACATTGCAAGCTGGCCCCCCCAGAGATGTCTCCTGAACTTGCAAAGAAAAAGGTCTAAGGAGTTGCAAGTTCCCGTTATGAAAGAATTCGTCCTAATCCCCACAGTCCTGGCTCTGCTCTGTGCCTGCCTTTTCGTTACTACAGCCTTTGGCGGAAGAAGGAAGGGAAAAAGGTCTTGCAGATAAAAAGATACTTTAGCAATGAAACAATAATCTGGGATGAGGACAAGGCAGCAAGCTGACTGTGTTTCTCCTTGTTTTCTTTTCCCTTGCTGAGCAGCCTTATATTGTGTTGGTGGGCTTAGATGCGTAGCTGTGCTGGTAGGGGATGGAGTTGGAGGAGAGTGTGGGACCATCAGTGCTATAATCATCCAGTGCTGGGGCCACGGAGATAGTTAGACACAGGATCAACAGCTACATGAGGAAATGTGTCTGGAGAGCCACTCAAAAACTGAATTTTGTCCACACTGTTGCTAGGCATTGAGCCAAGCACTTTTCATCACTGGCAACCTAACTTCCATGCTGTTTATAGTAAGGTAAGAAAGAAGCAGCTTGACCATGAAACTGATATATTGATTACTGTCTGTGCCTTCATTGTGGGCAGAACATTTTTTTCGGTGGGGGACACCAGATGCAAAGACATTTGTGTCTACGTGTTAATGGAAAAAACAGTAGTCAGTCATGCACAATCCTTTCAAAGAGTGGGATTGTGCTTCTCTAGGTCTCTTTCCAATATAAATTTTTCTGCTTGTGGGGGAAAGTAGACGAAGTCAGGAATCCTTTTCAAAGGTATTTCATGGTTTCTCCTTCAAATAAGAAAACTTCAGCAGGGATTTAATTCTCATCTTATTTATGATAATTTTGGTGTGAATTTGTTCTTTGAAGTGCTTGCCCAGACTTTTAAATTTGATCACACAAGGGAAGTCCACTATATGTCGACTCAACATAGCCTACCTTCCTCCTTACACCTTTGCTACTGGCTGGGCACAACCCTGAAGGGATTATGCTCCATCTGTGTACAAAGATATTGATTCACATTAGAAAAAACTCTGGAAAATTGGGAAAATTTACAGACAGTCATGAACAAATGCACTTTTATCACATGAGACTTATATTCCTATCAGTTTGGTATATCTACTTTATCTGAGAAAAAATAAATTATCCATTAATCTGCTTGAAGTAAATTTAGCTATTTGTGCACACTGTACTCTTCCCAGAAACACATGTGCTCTATATTGCATATATTCACATGCTGTTGTCATTAAACACTTGAGAAAACTCCTAGAAGTTTCTTCAGCAATTACAAATTTATTATTGCCCACTAAGCCTTCAGTACTTTTTTGAGCGACCTAATGAACCTTTCATGCTTCATGTAGTACAGTACCAAATCAGTAAGAAGACCTGACTTATGTAAGATCTTGTGACAGGATCTTACATCCTGGCTAGAAGGCAACTTTCTAGCCTTGTGAAAGATCTTCTACGGCTCAACTAAAATTACTCTGCAAAATCATTATGGACTTCAGTTTGCATGAGATGTTCCGCAAATTCAAGCAGCAATATCAGAGTGATAGGTCACTTGTGTCTAGTTCAACAACTAGTCTGGTTAGAGCTGAAACTCTTATAGTATTGTTAATTTTAAATATGCAGCTAAGTTTAGAGCCTGTTTTGTGACTGCATAAGGACCTTCTCCATGTCACTTGCAGAGACTTTGTATTATAATGTGTCTTTCAGACTGTAGGTTTGGATTTCTATAGAACAGTTTTCTGCTGTAGTGTCATCAATCTCAAATGATGCCCTTGACAGATACCTATAATTTCCTTATGCCTGGGATGAAATTCCTCCTTAGAGATGTACATTGCTTGAGGTTCACAGTGGACAAAAAACCAAAGAGAAGCAATTAATGTGTTCGGTAAATGAAGTTCTGCTGGACTGGATTTTTCTTAGGATTGTACCCTGAATATACCCCTCTTTTTGCTAAGTCTTTTGATCCTGTTATCAAAAGCAAAAAGTTTAGTAAGCATTTCTCTCAGGACAAGCATGTAAAATATTTCAATCTTGAGAGAAACTGTCTCAAAAATGGAATATTGATGAAACATACATCGTGAGATGCTTAGTGTTTTGTGCAGAAAATGAACTTTGCTTTAATTTTAAATGCATGGTATTTTATTAATTTTTTCCATTTATAGTTGATAAAATATACATCCTCTCCAGAAATCATGCAAATCTTATTATGTTTGCCAGCTATCATTCACATTTTTGTAAGAAAAGAATATAAAATTAAAATTTTACTTAGGAAAAATATTCTTTTAATTATTCATTTGAAATGGTGACCTTTTCAAGTTGAATTATTATATGTTGGCATGAAGGTTTTCTTGTGTCTTAGAATATTTTACGGTTGAAGAAATCATGCAGATAATTTAATTACTTTGACTGAAATTGTTGTTCCATTTATGTCTTTTGCCGTACTACAGGAAAGAAACTGTGAAATGTATTCATTATCGATTCATTAAAGGGTTTTGCTATTATATAAGCAGAAATGCAGACCACTACCTATCTTGTATAAAAAGGGGGAAGGGGAAGGCATAGTAAACCATGCCATAGGCTATGGATTATGTATTGCGTTTCTTAATGTCTCGTGAAATGTAAAAATCTACAACAAACAGATATGTAAAGCATAACTGGTCTGAAGATTCTATTCAGATTTAAGTGCTCTAGGTTGCTTTTGAATCTTGCTATTTTCTGCATTTGTTTTGACTGCTCTCATCATTCAAGATTGACGCTTGGATGGGTGTGTAGGAGGAAGCAGCAGCAGCAGGCTTACAGCTTGCAGACAAAAAAAAAATCTGCCTTATCTGATGGCTATTATTGAAAATGCGAGGTGTAGCCTAGGCTGGGTAATGAAGGGGAGCGAGCGAGGGGGAGCAAGAAGCATGGAGCTGCATACTGATGAGTGTAGGAGTACTTGATAAAAAGAATTCTTGCTGCTGGCAGTGCATTGCTCATTGTGGAGTATTCCAACAATCACATATAACGGAGAACAGCTTAGCTGACAGCTTGATATGCCTCTTTTTTTTTTTTTTCTTTTTTTTTTTCCCCTGCTGTATGACGTACTGGTCTGTAGTAAAGATTAATAACTAAGAAATGTAGAGCTAGGATCAGATCTTACGCTGCATACTGCCCTGTAAACTATGTTTTACTTCTGACTTTTCTGCTTGCTGAAAACATTAATCTGTCAAGCTGGCGGGCTCCTTTGATACCAACTTTCCCAGGAACACGATGTGGCAATGCCACCTCTCAGCCCAGGACTACCGCTATTATCCAGTGGATGGTTATTCGTTGCTTAAACGCCTCCCTCTTCACCCTCCTACAGGACCCCGATGCCCTGTCCAGACAGTGGGACAATGGTTGGAAAATATTGGGCTACCTCAGTATGAAAACCACTTGCTGGCTAATGGATTTGACAATGTGCAATTTATGGTAAGAAATCTTCCGTGCATAGCTGTGTATATACACTGTAGCTGCCTTTTTTGTCTGTCTCTTATGTGCTCATAAAAACCTTAAAGCTGTTCTGCATTGCACTAGGAAGATCTGTTTAGTGTTTCACTTTTCTGTGTCTAGCTAGATTAATGTGTAAGCTGTCCTTGCATAAACTTCCAAGCTGAACACATTACAAAATATTTTAGCCAGAAATATGGTAAAAGAAATACTGAATATTAAGGTTCTTTCTCCCTCTCATCAGTCTTCAGATTAAAAAAGAAAAATGCACAGTTCCGTTTAATCCACTGCAGGATTTTCACAGTATGTAAAAGCTGTGAATATCCCAGTCTGCAATACATTACATTATTACTTTTATTTAAACATTAACATCGTTGTAATAATACTTAAATAACATACAGTGCCATTCTTGCTTTGAGAGGTATTTTAATAACAGAAAATTATTTAATGAATTGTGCTCTCTATGCAAGTGATTCTGGCTGTCTCAGTTAAACGTTTTTGCATCTTAGACAGCCAGGCTGTGGGATTCACTTGTTGAAACTTATGCCCTGTGTCGAAAAGTAGTGCATTCCTTTTAATAGTTCCATATTTATGTTTTAACTCTAGACATTTATCAGGACGATATGAACGAAATAAAATTTTATGTACTTCAGGGCTTACAGTATTACCCTGTGGTGTAAAGTAACGGAGACTTGTCATACACAAACTTTCTGTTAAATGAACACTGACAGTAAAGAGAGAAGCTGACTTGTAAACTTGTTATATAATCTCTTTTCTATCTGTTTCACGATTCCCATTACTTAAACCCCTTGCAAAAATGCTGACTACATTTCTTATAAAATATCAGAGCTTAAAATATTATTAATCACCTCTTTGTAAGATATTTTTAGTAACCATGTATATCTTGGAACAGTTCTAACTTTTCATAACTTACGCCTGACATATAAGAAACAGAAATGAAACAGCACAAATATTATGACTGTAAAATAGTATTGAGTTGTGTTTTTCCTATTTAATTCCTTTTACTAACATCATTACATGCTTTTGGGTTACTGATCAGAAAATTAAGGCACAGATCTCTGCCATTTCCACATTGTAGTAGTATAGAGATTTCTTTCTGTTTTTACATGGCTGGCATGTGATCTTTTGGTTAGAGCAGTAAAAATCATTAGAATCTTTACCTTTAAATATTCTTGAAAACAAAGCTGTAAGGGTGTGCTGTCAGCCCAGAGGAAAAAAAAATTAATGAAAAAATAAAAAAATTCAAAATGGATTTCAGGCTACTGTTCCCCAAAATGTAACTACATGTTCTTATATATGCTGTAGCATTAGTTACATAAGTAGATGATCATTTAGTCTTAAAGAGATTACAGAAGGAAATTGTTCACAAGAGGCTGTAGGTGGCATAACAAATGCAGAGGGGTACACCTACCGCAGGTAAATGATGAGCACAAGAGCAGCCAGAGAAACTACCCTGGAGGGCTTCCCGCTCGTCCCCTGCCTGTGGAGAGGCCTGGAAGCACGTTCTGGGGGAGTTTATAAGACTTTCATTTCCCACATTTCTTATTAGTACCCTTATGTAAGCATACAAATTGTATACAAGATTCCATTATTCAATACACAAATCAAACTTTTCATGTATATGGCAGATTAAGTTATGCCTGCATACTTGTGTGTTACCTGATGTTTTCCAGTCATTTTAATTTAAGCCCTTTCTGAAGTGGTTTGTTTTTAAATATATATTTCAGGTGAAATATGTAATTACTCATAATATTAACAGGGGTAGCATGCATATGTGAATGAAAGATTAGACTCTTAAATCCAGTGATTAAACAAAAAGCTGGAAAATTGCCTAGTAATAAAAAAGTATAATTTCAGTAATTTAATATTTCCTAATTTATTGATTTCACACTGTTCATCATGCTGTTACATATTTCCCTTTTTGTTTGTACCAGAAACTGCATAGTTCCTATATTGTATTAGAAACAAGAATCATCAGAAAACACCAATTTCTTTATATATTATTCTTTTGAATATATCAATGTTATGTAAAGAAAATGTCTCCTGAAAATTTAAATGAGTGTTTTTTTAAATATTGTCCATTCTAGCCAAAATGCTAAAAAGAGAAAATTAAACTAGGAAACTGTATAGGAAAATAAGAGAAGAAAGACCTGCTTTGCTATAAGAATAATTCAGATTATTCCAAATTTAAATACGTTGTAATATTCTTTTAAGATGAGAAAACTGCTTTACTTTTATTAAGGGGGTTTACCTATTAAGCTATTTCACAATTCTACAATCTTACTCATTAAGTTTTTCAGCTAGGTTAGCTACTTCACATTGAAGAACTCTAATACTTCAGTGCAGTAAAAATCAGTTAGACATATTTGTCCTTTATTCTGTACCATATTCCTGCTTTTGTTTTTCTGGAAGCACATTCTGACCTGCATTTATTCATTCTGTTGCCTAAGCAACAACCATCACACTCTTATTAAGTATGATTTAGTAGTACAGGTCTTACTAGCTGTTCAGAACAGGAGAAGGGAGTATCACAATGACTGAACTAATGTCCCTGGAATAATGTACATCTGAGAACAAATATATTCGATTTATACTATTCTCAGCAGCAAAATTCTATTAATTAAATTAGCATTCTAGTAAAAAGGTGTTTTTCAGATAAAAAGATTTCATGGTTAATCATTCGTGAGATCATAGAAATTAACTCCTTGTGTTTAATATCCCTTGGGAAATAGGAAAGTTATTCACCGGACTGTGCTCATAATTAGGAAGATTTGTTCATGTTACCTGAGGTCTGTGGACTTCGTAGTAAGAAAAAGCCTATTAACTTTACAGTATGAATGTTTATTCATAGTTCATCAATATATATGTTTTACAAATATGTTGAAATATAGCATTAAAAAATTAATTGTTTCTTCATGAACTTATTTATTTCTACTTACAGCATATTTGTGCACATAGCAAGTGCAATCCCTACCTACTATTACTGTCATTCAGGAATACCACTTGCATATTATTTAGTAGGCCCAACGCAGATTCAGTCCCAAGATTTGCTACATGTGTGCTTGTAGGAGTAGAATCATACCTGAATATATATGTATGTTTATATATATATACATGCATATATATATATATACACATGCAACCGTTACTAACTTTGATAATTTGTTGTGTAAGGGGATGCAGTGTCCTTCATATGTAAAAATTCGTAGTGACTTTGTGCAGTCAGATACTCTATATTTGAAGATGCATATGATACTGCAGCTTCATAATGGGAAAGCTATTTTGCAGTTAAACCAATTCTAAAGCATGAAAAACCCAATTAAATCAGACATAAATTGCAGTATATAAACTATATATAAACAATAAGGAAGTCTAATTAATCAGTGAACATTTTTTTGAAACACAGGTCCCATGGATATCCCTGGGACAAGCTATAATCTTTATGCAGACTTATGGGCCTATATAACTTAGTATGCTGAGAAAAAAAGTTCAAGTGCAGAGAAACAGATGAAAATAGACAAATGTGTGAGGTCAATAGATCCTTGCATGCAGCTTTCTACAACTCTGGAGCTCATCAAAGACTCCATTCTGGATTCACAGAGATAAAAGCAGTTCAATCAAATCACTGCCCAGTGGGGACTAGTTCTGATTAAGGACTGCATATGACTATCTATTTATAGGTTGTTCTAATCATTTAAGATACTATGAAATTTTATCACTTGCTTAATATTGCAAACTGATGAAGATAGTGTCTCTGTAAAAGATTTAGAAAACACTATATGAGATAAATAGGAACCAGGCAGTCACAATGAGTTAACAGAAAAATATGAAGCATTTTATTATGTTTTTTGACATTCCAAAATATTTTTCCCTAGTAACAGTTAGTAACCTGAATTGACATTAAGACTTTCATTGCTGCTGTGAATGTACAGGCATGCACCTTTACCCCTTCAACTACTTAAACACCTGAGTATCTAAGTATTGCCTAAGTATTTTTTTTAATTCTCTCTCTGTTGGGAAACTGAGGCATAGAGTGACTGAAGGGTGGAATTTAAGGCTGCTTATACGTTTGAGATAAGAGGCACTGGTTCTTAAAATAGCTACTGACATCATGTTTAGCAGATTAATTCCATTGCTTAAACATAGATATTTAGGACCAATTGAGGTACTGAAGGGAATCCGGGAGATTCAGACAGGGCTGACAGGTATTACTGAGGACCAGAGACAGCCAGAGCCTTCGTGATTAGCAGCTGGAGTTCACGTGGAATACCATTGAGCATCTCAGATTACTCTAGAGTCTTGATTCTTATGAAGTTGAAATGAATCTTAAATGTTGTAGGTCACACAGAGCTTGTGATGAGTCTAGGAACTGAATATAGATGGTTTGAGTTTCCACCTAGTATCTTAGTGACATATGCATTTCTTTCTTTTCGTATGAATAATTTTCTGTATTTGCATTCAGCCTGTGAACTTTCTTGCACAAGTTTTCAACTGGTTTCACAGTGCTAGGCATGTTCTACCTTCTCAGTTTCCCTTAGGTACCTGTTTTGGATTTAGTTTTGAGTTAAGACTTTTCTTTCTCCCTTCCTCTCTCTCTCTCTTACTTTGTTTCTTTTATTTTTCACTAGGTCTGGAGGTTTATTAGTCAGCTGAAGTTTATCTGGAGACTACTGTCTCTCAGGTGTCATTCCTGCGATTTGCTGTTCTGGAATACTCAGTAATTCTTCCTGCCTTTAATCTCATGGAGGATGTTAAACTCTGTATCAAGTATAAAGGACAGAAGTAACCTTATTTCTTTAGAGTGAAATGCACTTGAAAGAAATTCTCTGTGTGCATTGGCTCCAAGACCTGCAGTTGTAGAGACCACCACAGATTTTATCCAAAGGTATCTATGCAGAGATTGATCATTTGGGCATTAGATGAAAGCTTGAAAGAGTGAGTCAGTCTGTCAACACCTTTCTTAAATTAGCCATGCTGCAGATAATGAAAAAGAGGCCAATCTTTGACAAGGGTTCTAGTGTGTAGTGACTTCAGTGACTTTCAGAAGACAACTCCTAACATGATCAGGAGAGCCTATCAACCTTTGTAACATCCAGGCTCTGAACTCTCCAGGCCCGTAATGGCCACTGCAAAGACTCATCAGGGCACTCATGCATGATCTGAAGCATACGGAGATTTTTAGAGCTTTGTCTGTCTGTAGTTTGCTCAGAAATGAAGAACCATTTAAGGCATCATTGGCAGTCAGTGATATGCAGGAAGCCACATTTTTAGCAGAGTAGAAGGAATATGAATCCCACTGATGCTGGAATAAGTGTAGTTTAAGATTTTCCGTATATCTAGTAAAATCTTAGAATATGCGCCTGGAACCCTGAGTTTCAATCCCCTTATCTGTACCTAGCTTGGAAACCACGACTTGCTTTTAGTTTCATGGCTGATCTACAGAACTTGACACTAGAACTGTGGATCTGCTCTCAGTGCAAGTGTGGCCCTGCTTCTGCCCTGAGCAAAATAGCTCTCTGTCACTCTGCTGTCTTCTGATTCTTCCACTCCTTCACCTCATTGTCCATTTACGAGTGTGGCCTTTTACGACTCTTCCCTTAGTCCAACCTGTTAGCCAAACATAGAGTGGGGTAGAGTTAAAGTTCAAATATAGACAGCTACATGTGTACCAGGACTCAGTGCAGTTACCCACGTATTGGAATCACTTGAGATATCTAAGATGTCTGTATAGGCCTGAAATATATGATACAGAATCTATGGAAAACCCATACCCATCTGGAGCTTCAGTTGGATTCTGGGCAATGTACATTTGCAACACCTCAAATGACTCTAAATTCGTATCTGTGGACAACTAGGTGAAGCACCTCATCAGCCATTAAAGCCAATGGAGCTCAGAATGCAATTTAGCTTACTAGCTGACTAACTATTAGGGTATTTATTTTAGAATAAATTAAAGAGGATTCATCTGGTCAGCTGAATCACTGTCTAGGCTGTATTGATTTATTTTTTTTTACTAGATTTCCTTAAGCTGTCACATAGACACAAAAATTTGAATGGCTCAATTTGAGCTAGAATCCATCCAGGGCTCACTGAAAAGGAAACACAAAGTGTTTTTATTAGAACTTTTTCTCCTCCCTCAGAACATCCAGCCCTGAAGCTTCAAGATTTTCTTTTTCATGCTGGTAGGGATTCTTACTATAAAACCTGCAAAGCAGAGCTCAGGTGGGTGGCAGAGATGAAGATAGTGCCTGTCATCCTGCAACAGCAGCAGGTCTAACAAATAATCCCATTCCACGTGCTCCAGTTAATGCTTCTGTCATGGTATTCCTCAAACTGGTTGAGAGACAGAAGGACTTATTAATGTACTCTTCAATGTCGCACGTGTAAATAATAGTTTGCATTGTCTTTCTATCTTGAAGTCTCAGACCATTTTTCATCATCTTGTGTGAGCTCATGCAGGTCCAGAGGCAGTGCTCATTCCCCAGTGGAAAGGGATTTTGGAGAAATCTGCTTCATGTTTATATATCTATACATGTAATATGTGTGTGTGAAAACCACAGATGCTACAGGCTGGTGAATGATCCTGTACTTGACAAAAAACTTTATGAGAATTTTGACAGTAATGATTGCTCAACAGAGGGAAAAAATAATTCAATTTTTGTGTATTTCACTATTTCGCTTGAACAATTGATTCATAAAGAAGCCATCTTCAAACAGAATATTGACTTCATTAAGATGTCCTGGATATGGTGGGTACCTTGAGAGTCAGAGGGAGTATGTTTTCATCTAAAACTATCTCAACAGTTCTGTCTTGAAGTTATACTCAGGGATTGGTCCATCTGCCTGTCTGCTAGGTTCTGCTAAGTTAACCTATAGGTGAGGGTTTCTCCAGTTATTCAGGAGTATTTAGCTGTCTCTAAATGTTGTTCCCCATTAGGTACAAGGCACACAGTCAGGACTTCAGGCTGTACATTTGGTAGACAATCCACTTATCTATATGTGCAGCAGAATGTCCTTCCAACTCACCTCTGCCATTCAGGTTAGTGACATTTAGTGTATATGTGCCTTCTTGGGAAGCTCGCTCTATGGCATTCTGAGAGAAAAGAGCTTGTCCAAGGTACATATCAGTTTCTCGGGCTCAGTCTTACATAGAATACCAAATCCAAACATTGAGAGCTATTGCATGTACAGTCACCACTGAAAGTGAAACTATTTCATGGTACATATCTGCGAGTAGGGTACTTGAGAACTGGAATTAGTCCCATCTGTTCTAACAGTATGTTAAATGTTAAGATGAAACGTTGTGCTTGAGCTAAAAGCCTGCCTGGTGCAGACACTGTTCTTCATCTTGGTGTACAGGCACTGATGAACTGTATTCTGAAACTACATATCTAATGAATTGTCTATTGGCCCTAAAAACAAGTTTATGAGAAACTAGTAGCAAATATTTCATCTGAAAACTATGTTGATAAAGTAGATGAAATTTCTAATAATAAAGCATGACATTTAATAACTCATAAAATAAGAGTTGTAATGCTGATGCAATGTTCTTGCTGTGTATTTATTTAAGTTTAAAACTTTCTAGGTTACTTTTTTACCAAAAAGAATGATGCTAAATCTTCAAGAATTGTTTGTATATAGGATGATGTGTATAATGCTATTCTTCATAACTAATGAAACATATGGAAAACCTGACAACATGTAAAGTTCATAAAAAGCAACAGAAAGTTTAAAGGTTTAGAGAGGTGGAAAGTCCAAGAGTTTTTACTCTTCAGAGTGAAAAACTGAATATTGAAAGCAGTTTATAAATATATTTACATTGTAGGTAATACTGGAAAGCTTTGCAGTGGAGGGCGATAGTAGTTAAAACCAGTGGCCTATATGTTATAGAAAGTTGCAGCTTATTTTTAGTTCTTATTTTTAGTATATGGGAATACTTCTTAATAAAATTATTAAAAAAAAAATAGACTTAAAGGAATTTAAAAGGAGCGCAGTATACGTTTGTGTATATTATGTTGTCCAACAAGAAACAATTAAGTGGAATCTAGACCCATAGGTAAATTAATCTGAAATTATGACAGATCTCCCTAAATTAAAGATGTCTGAAGGACACAGCAATACAGAGGAGCACGATTACAAAAAATTACATTGTGGCATTCTGGAGTAGTTACCAGATAAAAATTAATGTGTACTAACAGATAACTGGAAATAAATGTATGATTCTTGGACATTTATCACAGAATCATAGAATGGTTAGAATCAGAAAGGACCTTAAAGATCATCGAGTTCCAACCCCGTGCCATGGGCATGGACACTTCCCACTAGACCAGCTTGCTCAAACCCCCATCCAGCCTAGTCTTGAACACTTCCAGAGGTGAGGCCCGCAGCTTCCCTGGGCAACCTGTTCCAGTGCCTCACCACCCTCACAGTGAAGAATTTATTTCTATCTTTGATGACGGAAGACTGGATGATGTTTACAGGCTGGGCTGGATTTGTTCAGCCTGGAGAAGAGAAGGCTTCAGGGAAACCTTATAACAGCTTTCCAGTACCTGAAGGTGGCCTACAGGTGAGATGGGGAGGGAGTCTTTATCAGAGAGTGTAGCAATAGGATGAGGTTGTTTAAAACAATGGTAAGACGCCCATACATCCAAGCATGTTTCTTGTTTGCATTTGTGTTTTAGAAACTGGGTTATAAAGTTAGAAAAGATAAAAGGATAGCACTTCGGATGGCAACTTTAAGCAATTAAAAATTAATATATTCAGTTAGAAACATTTTTGTCATGATTTTTCAGATGCTGAACACTGTACCAGAGGTCACCTCCAGAAGCTTTGCCCAACTGTTTTACTTGGGTCTAAGCACAGGTTCAGTTCTAAGAAAGTTTGTTCTTGATTTTCAATGGGCAGAAAGACATATTCTTTGACTGCTGAAACTAAGGTAAAGGCTCAGACAAAGCTTTGTGTTACCTGTGATTTTATTCAGCATAAGCATAATCAATTGAATGAACAACAAGCTTTTATTCATCATAAATACAAGGCCATACAGTGAAATTCACACCTGGTCTATGGTGTGGTTCTTAGTCTATTCCTGATTTAAATATATTTTCAGGAAAACAAGTAATAAAAATGTTAGTTTACTCCCCAAATAATTTACTTTTGTAGACTGTAAAAAACTGCCTTGAACATTTCAAACATTTTATTCACTATAGAACATACTATATTCTGTATCTTTTGCTGTCCCTTGTTAAGCTCCAGTTACTGTGCACATGGGATAAAATGTCCATGCAACAACACACTGTATTTCTTTTAGACTAGCTAGTACTGATGAAACTGAGATTGTACATATTCTTGTTTCCTACATACACGTATAGCCCATGACAACTGAAATCTCATGTTTCGGCCATTTATTAATATTATCATATGCAGGATTTTGTTGAATGATTGGAAACTGAATGATTTACTAATGTTATTGATGGGAGCAACAATAGGTTACATTTGCAAGATGTATCATACATGGTCTAGATTTGTGTTGGAAGTCTTTGACTGGATGATGATTCTTGATCCAAAGACTAGATCTAGATGGAAATTTTGAAACACGAAAGCCAAAATATTTGCTCAGGGGGCAGATGTGGAGGGATAAGGTTACTGCGGATACAAGTGCTAAAAGTCAGTTTAAATATTAAAAACTGAAATGCCATGAATGCAAGTATGCTGGATAAGTAGCTATCACATGACCTTTCAAATATAAATCTCAAACAATATTTTCTCTGAGTGCATAGTTAGTAGCCATGAATTGGTAAAGAGTGGCCCTCTGTGCCCAGTCCCCCTTTACAATTAGGAAGAAGGGGATAAATATCTGTATCTTATTCACTGGAGTCTTACAGCTCACTCTAAAAATAAATATATCTGCAGCTGGTTACAGCTCTTAAAATCTCTGAAATAATTGATAGCTTCTGTTCTTCAGTAGCCACACTATTTAACAGCTTTTTCACTGCTTCAGGTATGCTCTCTCCAAACAGCTCCCCTTTAAATCACATAGAAAGCCCACTTATTGAAGTAAGTTAAGATGGCGTTTATAAAGAAATAATAGTTCTTAGCTGCTATGCTGCATTAGGATAAAAGATTGCACAATACTGAGTTGGTTTTTAGCCTTGATCCATTTTTAAATATAGTATGAATATTACAGTTCTGTTAGCTTCTCTGAACTCCCTAGGCATCCCTCTTGTTGCCAGAAAGGAATTATAAATTGACAATGCAAGTTATTTTATTTCATTTTCCATCTCTCTTGGAATTTGGAAATGTGTCTATTCTGTCCATGAACTTGTTATTTCCTAACATTCTGATTTTTTAAGTACTTGTTTTATTGCCTGTAGAAAGAATAGATCTTCACTTTCTGCCTAGAAAAATAACTTTATGCAGCAACAGTGAAATTTTATGCCAAAGAACCCAGATACAGACAAATCTTTGATTCCTTGTAATATCAGGCTCTTTGTCAGCGAATTCTGCTGTCCCTGCTTGTACGGTTTGATTTCTCTCAAGTAAAGCAAGTATCTAATATTTATGTTTTTATGCCCTGAACAAAATTAATCAGGAATACTTTCTGTATATGAGCTAGTTATATGTAATTTTACATTCATTTTGAATTCCTGCATTTTATTGCTTCAGTAACACAAACTCATGGCAGAAACTGTTTCTTACCATTTCTCTTGTCTGTTCCAGAGCTCTCTGGGTACCACTCTTCCTTTCTCTTTATTTCTGAGATTGTATCTGACCCTTTCCCAAAAAGAGGAGAGGGTCTGTGTTTCTGAGTTGTCTCCCTCCCACAATACTCCTGCAGACTTGACTCCTTTTCTCCATTCCCTCTTTTCCAAGACCAATTGTATGAGGTTCAATAAGACCGAGTGCCAGGTCCTGCATTTTAGTAACAACAACCCCAGGCAATGCTTCAGGCTTGGGGAAGCATGGCTGGAAAGCTGCCCATCAGGAAAGGACTTGGGGGTGCTGGTGGACAGCCGGCTTAACGTAAGCCAGCAGTGTGCCCAGTGTGCCCAGGTGGCCAAGAAGGCCAACACCATCCTGACTTGTATTAGGAATAGTGTGGCCAGCAGAAGCAGGGAAGTGATGGTGCCTCTGTACTCGGCACTGGTGAGGCCTCACCTTGAGTGCTGTGTCCCTTTCTGGGCCCCTCACTGCAAGAAGGACATTGAGGTGCTGGACCATGTCCAGAGGAGAGCTACCAAGCTGGTGAGGGGTCTAGAGAACAAGTCGTGTTAGAAGAGGCTAAGGGAGCTGGGCATGTTTCGTCTGGAGAAGAGGAGGCTGAGGGCAGACCTCATTGCCCTCTACAACTGCCTGAAAGGAGCTCGTATAGAAGTGTGTGTTGGCCTCATCTCCCAAGTGAATAATGACAGGACCAGAGGAAATGGTCTGAAGTCGCAGCAGGGGAGGTTCAGATTAGATGTTGGGAAGAATTACTTTACTGAAAGAGTGGTCAGGCATTGGAACGGCCTGCCCAGGGAGGTGGTTGAGTTACCATTCCTGGAGGTATTTAAGAAATGTGTAGATGCGGTGCTTCAGGGCCTGCTCTAGAGACTGAGACTGTAGCGGTTGGACTCAGTGATGTCAAAGGTCCTTTTCAACCATGGCAATTCTGTGATTCTNCTCGTATAGAAGTGTGTGTTGGCCTCATCTCCCAAGTGAATAATGACAGGACCAGAGGAAATGGTCTGAAGTCGCAGCAGGGGAGGTTCAGATTAGATGTTGGGAAGAATTACTTTACTGAAAGAGTGGTCAGGCATTGGAACGGCCTGCCCAGGGAGGTGGTTGAGTTACCATTCCTGGAGGTATTTAAGAAATGTGTAGATGCGGTGCTTCAGGGCCTGCTCTAGAGACTGAGACTGTAGCGGTTGGACTCAGTGATGTCAAAGGTCCTTTTCAACCATGGCAATTCTGTGATTCTGTAAAAAAAGAAAACAGAGGGAAACAGAGAAAATTTGCTTCACATCTACATTTTACTTACTTAAAACATTTTAGGGAGCCTTGGACAAAAGCAGAAGGACATTTAACTGAATGTTTCTCAGAGAGACATTCTTGTCGCTCTTTGAGAGATAGCTCTAGTCCAACAGAACTAATGCTGAGTGAGAGCTAGTTTTCTTGGCTAGGCTTAAGCTGATTCTTTGCAGAAAGCTGACCATGCTCTCCAGCATGAATTATAGTACCTTATTATTCAGATTTTTCTGTTTTCCAAGGTGTCTTAGGCTTCTAATTTACCTGGACAGCTAGCTACAAATTGTGACAAGCTTTCCTGATAAAGTTGTTGCACTGTAAATCCTTTGATATACATGGGCAAGGGAAGGAGTGGAATTTAGATTTGCTGAAATTTGGGTGCTCACAACTAAAACTGCATTTGGCTACAGCTGTCCTTTGAATACATATGTAGATACATACTAAGTACTTATTGAAAAGGAAGAAAACAATCCCTGCCTTTAGGCACTGACAACTAATAGATTATTTTTTTTTTTTAATTAACGCCTGGCCCTGTTTACTTCTACTTTAATTCTTTATCCATATAATGTGTATTAAAATACCACCTTGCCTTGAAGGAGACTTATAAAATATATTAACTCCTGTTTTGGAGCTGTCTTATATTATTTCAGTGAATGTCTAAAAAAAGTCAGAAGAAAGTGAGTCATTTTTACTGGTGAAGTCTTCAATGGAAGTCTATATATAAGACGCGGACCCACACAGAGAATGATAAAGGCTAAAAAAAGAATTATTAGCTACCTTATTTACTAAGTACCATGTATCCCCCCTGCACTGAATTAATGGATAATTCAGAAATATAATTATACTGTGTGCATGATGCCATGTAGAATATATGTCCTGGGGCTAAAGGTGGTAAGCCAGTGTTGAACAGTCTTTGTTCTGGTCTTTTGTAGCTTTGTGACTTTGCAACATTCTTTTCATGCATAATGGGGACCAGCAGTTTTTATTTTGTCTGTTTTATTCATTGCAGTAACCTTGCCTTTTAAGGAGTATTACTGAAATAGATTGTATCAAGTGAAGTTAGGACTGTAGTCAGGAGACTACAGTTTTGTTATCAAATTTGTTGGTAGTGCTGCTCTGTTTTGAACCCAATATTAGATGCAGAAGAGGTCAGTGAGACTCCCAAGTGTTCACCAGGACCATTCATAGCATTTTTTTTATCACAAAGAAATTAGAAGAATTAGAAGAAACTTGCTCACAAAGAAATTTGCAAAGCATCAGTAAAAGAGCTACCTGAACTTGGCTAGAGGGAGACTATCTATCTAAAGACTTCCTAAATGTTGCTTGTTGAATGCAGTGCCCTTGGGTAGAAAAGATACTGGTGAAAATGCTCATCACAGTAGCATCAGGAAGAAGAGTAGATTGACTTTCATGAAGGTTTCCTTATGACTGAGGGAAATAAAGTATTAGAGAGTCAGGTTACTGAACTCTGACAGTAAATATTCTAACACGCTTACTTCAAAAATCAGCTGTGTAGCAACATTGCAGAAACCTTCTGCGGTGTTTTGGGACTGGATCAGTCTGCATACATGTAATACTACTGCAAGAATACGCCAAGCTGTCTTCTCATTAGTTTTGGACATGTTAATTCAGATTTTTTAAAAAACTCAGCACATCTATGGGAAGAATAATCAGCTCCTCAGACAAAAAACAGAACAAGTTTACCTTTATATAGAAGATTCTTGAAACCAAATACTATTTGCTAGACAGGAGGGATAGTTCAAAGGGCTATATCAACATGTTAGTACTGTCTGCATGACACCAATATGTGACTGAAAGTTTGACAACTAGTACTTGCTTTGTCTGGAGACAAACTACATAGTTCTAGTTCTGAGAACAGACTTCAAATGTGGGGATTTTTTTCTTACATTCACTGGTGATAAAGGACTATGCCTGCTATTATATATGCAAGTAATTTATGGATTGGTATAAAAATGTCATGTTGTGTGAGCATTTGTAGCTTATAACTGCTCAGCTATGGGCAGAAAACACAAAACTATGGTAGTCTAATTACTGCTTTAGTGTTGTATCTGATATAAACACTACAAGAATATTTGCAAGAGAGTGAAAAAATTGTAAGCAAAGCAGAGAATGTGAACAAAAAGAAAGGTCATACTATTAGAACTACATCTGAATACAATATGTGAACTGGACTAAGTTACACAGGGAGAAGAAAGAGCGAGGAAGGGAGGAATGGAACAGAAAGTAGACAGTTTAGTATCTGTCTCACACAGCCTGAAATGTGATTTTGAATTTGTTTATTTATTGAGTGTGTTTGGGGTTTTTTACATTTTAGAATTATAAATGTTATTGTTCAGTGGCAAGATAGTTAAAATTGTGGGCAAACAATTTTGATGCCTGTGGTAATTAATACTTTATTTCAAATCCATTCAATAGCTACACAGGTTTTTTATAGGTTCTGGGTGACAGTTGCTGTATTATTGTTGACATAGCTAGCCCATGCTACACGAAATGCTACTGTTTAATATTAAAAATACATTGTCGTGGGTTGACAGAGAAATACCAAGAAATGCAGTGATTAGTGAGTCACTCCAGAGTGCATCTCTTATATATCAGTGGCTACCCAGTTGTTTTCGAAAACAGAACCTTTAATTTTTAGATAAAGTTAGCATAAATGGAATGCCTTTCCCTCATTCATTGGAGTCATTGTCCTGTTCTACCTTGTTCAAGTGTTTTAGGGATCACTAGAGGACAGAGTATGAAATATTCCCTTCATGCATGGAAGGGATGCCATCCAGAGGGACCTTGACAGGCTTGAGAAGTAGGCCCATGTGAAGCTGATGCAGTTCAACAAAGCCAAGTGCAAGTTCCTGCACCAGGGTCAGGGCAATCCCCAATATCAGTACAGACTGGGGGAGGGATTGGTTAAGAGCAGCACTGCAGGGAAGGATTTGGGGATACTGATGGATGAAAAATCGGATATGAGCTGGTAATATGTGCCTGCAGCCCAGAAACGCAATTATACTATGGGCTGCATCAAAAGAAGTGCAGCCAGCAGGTCAAGGAAGGTGATTCTCCCCCTCTATTCCGCTCTGGTGAGACTCCACCTGGAGTACTACATTCAGCTCGGGAGTCCTCGGCACAGGAAGGGCATGGACCTGTTAGCGCGGGTCCAGAGGAAGGCCACAAAAATAATCAGAGGGCTGGAACACCTCTCCCCTGAGGACAGGCTGAGAGAGTTGGGATTGTTCAACCTGGAGAAAAGAAGACTGCAAGGAGACCTTTTTGTAGCCTTCCAATATATAAAGGGGTCTTATAGGAAAAATGGAGACAGACTTTTTACCAAGACCTGTAGTGACAGGAAAAGGGGCAACAGCTTTAAACTGAAAGAGGGTAGATTCAAATTGGACATAAGGAAGAAGTATTTTACAGTGCAAGTCATAGGACACTGGAACAGATTGCCCAGAAAAGTTGTGTATGACTCATCCCTGCAAGTACTCAAAATGAGCTTGGATGGGATTTTGAGCAACATGAAAGATGTCCCTACCTATGGCAGTGAGACTAGATGATCTTTCAAGATCCTTTCTTGACCCTTCTGATTCTATGATTCTAAGTATCGTTTCTTCCATGCACTGCATAAGTTTTGGCCTGTTATTACAACATAGTTTTGAAGAGACTGCTTTTATTTGGATTCTTGTGAAATAAATCATCCCAAAGTTAATTTGTAAGAAGACTGGTTGAGGGTCTCTGCCATCTCTACAGCACATAAAAAGGAGTAAGCTTTGCTGTGCAGGGATGATTTGCTGCAATGTAGAAAAGGGATGGTAAATCAACTTTCTCCAAATATGAAAGAGCAGCTGAGTCTTACATATCTGTTGAAATCTATGGTGGATTTTTATTTAGCCAAATCGAGTTTTCTGCATGCTATATATCCGTCACTCAGTCTGTAGTGTAGCTAAATGCCCATATGCTTAATTTTAAATTAACCCAAAGATGAGATTGGGGAAAAAAGCATTATATAAGACAAATTATTTATACGTTTTTCTTTCATTAGCAGTTTTGACCACTAGCACAGACACTGAACCAATAAGTTAAAGAGACTTTTGATCTCAGCTAGTATGGTTATACTGATGATTCTTGAGAACTACAGCCTCGATTCAGATTCTTTGGCAGGTTTCTGAGAAATCAGTGTCTGCTTGGTGCTGAACATAAGCTTCATGATGCAAATTATGGTGCAAATTCTTGAAGTTGCTCCATGTGAAGCAACTTATATATAGCAACTTCCTAATATGATGCTATAGAGCATGCATGACACTTGAGATGACCAGTGGAATGATAATTAATCCCCTTGCCTGAGAGTAGGAAAATGCATCTCCCAAATTGTTACCGGAGAACAATAGCACCATGTAGTGACATAGAACACATGGGATCACATCACAGCGATCTACTGGTTGCCGTGGTGACGGGAGTGGGCCCACAAAGCCAGCCGCCCGGCTGCTGAATTGGAAGGGATAAGAAAAACACAGCCCACTTCCCATGCGAAATGAATTACAAGAACAAGCAAAGGAAGAAAAGAAAATTGTCAACCCTTAATCAAATGTTCTCTTATTTTTAGAAAGAGTTTGAAGAAAATGGAGGCCATCTCTGCATACCTCTTGGGCTTCAGGGACCTAGCTAGTAATATCTCTGTACATACCGCAGAAATAAATCACAACAGTTTGTATAAGAAAAAATGTAAAAGAAATCTCATCTGTGTGCAGTGTGAGATGACAACATCTTATTCAATCCCGCTATTCATTGTGTTTGCCTTAGCAAGCAGAATCTGTAGGAATATGTTAAAATGGGTCTCAACATAACAACTGTATTTAGCAGGCAAGCCTGACTGCGTATTTTCCCTGCACCCTTTCAATTTTCACCTAGAGAAAGTTAGTATATTCCACTTCCTTATCAGCTTACAAGCTCTCTTACCTTTTGCCCTGGATTCATCACTGCAGATTCAAAAGCAAAATGGTGGAATGTGAAACACTTAAACATAGCAAATCAGTGACACATAGGAAATATTGTTCATTTTCCACTCTTTCTCATTTGGGGGAGTTGCTTCATATTTTAATATATTTAGTCATATTGATCAGAGAAGCAAGTTCAGTTCACCTAAGAGCCTCAAATTACTAGCAGCTAGGTTTGCGAGTTATTTGGGCATCTGCAAGTAAAGCAGGCCCTTCATTTTGCAGTGTACAGTGTGGACTCTGAACAGCAAGCTGAAGCCTCCAAAACTGTGTTAAAAATGCAGTTAGCTGCAGCCATAGTGAGCATCGGCACACTTGCCTCTGCAGCTCCTGTCTCTGGGAGCAGGATCCCTACAATTGAATTAGGCAAGTAAGAACCTGCATAACTTAATTGGAAGAGGAAGGCAATTAAGAAAAAGGTTTGCAATGCTAAGCTGAGGAAGCCGTAAGATGCTCCAAAGCGGGAGTTATATCTGAAAGTTTTGCCTTCCTTTGCAGCCCTGCATGCAATGCCATTTGAAGGATGGATTTCCTGTGCTGCTTCCTGGATCTTCACATCCAAGTGGTCCCTTTTGATAAAGATAGCTGGCTCACTGTTTTCTTTCAAATTACAGTATGCACCAGAAGCATAAGTATGTTAGGATACTTGGTTGAAAGAAATAGAAAGTCCTGAATTTTTAGCTTTTTTCTCTGCTTTTTATATTTGGCAGTCTCTGGATGTAAACCAGAAACATTTCTAGCACAAGATTGATTTACCACAGCCAGCTGCCACTGGTCAAAAGAATAATATTTCTTTCTGACTTACTGACTAAACTTCACAGCAATTAAGTTTCAGCAGGACCAGTGAACAATTCCTGCACAACCCAACAGTGTACTTTCATATCAGTGGTTGCATAGCTTGCTCTCTTTTTAGGAAATTCGAGTTTGAGACAGACATGTGAATCTGATCTCCCACCTTCTGCATGAATCCCGTAACAGCTGGGCTGTGCTATGAGGAGGAAAAATAAAGGCGTTCTTCCTCCTTCCATCACAGTTTTAAGAAAGAGCAGGTGCCAGTTCATGCCTTGCTCCTAGATTTCTCCCTTGGGCATGCTCTGAGACTTCCTACCAGATCAAGCTCTGATGGCATCTAAGAGGAGTGGAGGGCCTACTTTCTAAACTCACTCCAAGGTCTGACATGAATTCCAAGCTGCTCTGTCTGCTCAGAACCAAGGGTTCAAATACCGGGCAGCCCAGAGGTAAAGCTGCTGGCGTGACCAGGGTTCAGCTTCAGGCAGGAGTTGAACAAGCATTTCCAAGACCTCAGTCGTAACTTTAGGGCATAACTGTGTGAAGACTTAAGTATTTTCTTGAGCGTATATTTTCCTTGCTTCTATTTCATGGGCCCTTTCTGTGAATAATCTGCTTTTAAGGCATGGATCCTGCCCAGAATGTTAGTCAAAGTCTTTCACTCTGCATTTTGTACTCTCCAGGCTGATTTGGGTGGCTCACATTTTAAACAGCATGACTAGGGTTGATAAAAATGGGAGGAAGGAAATAGTTCTGTGAGACGTTCTGGGAAGTGAGTAGAGTTTTCACATTTATTACAAACCCACCAGTGTTAGTACCAAGGTTAAACAAAACTCCATGTTACACGCAGAGCAGCTATTCAACATTTTTGTTATTTCTGAAAATACCATGTTTGGTCCTTCTGCACTTCCCAAACTTACATACTTACTGGAGAAAGGAATATTTTTCTGAGAATTTAGAAGTCTGTTAATTAGCTCACAGTAATATTGATTTAAAAGTGGGTCCTTTGAGAAATTTAGCATCTAAGCTAGCTAGCATTTATCTCAAGTAATCTGAATAATGGTACAATATAGACTCTCTGGAATTTTCATTGCTCAAATGAAGTGAAATTATCTTCATAATATACTTTCAAGACATTAAGATGTAATTTAGGTAAGTATTAATAATTATTTTATTGAATTGTTATGACTAAATAGGCAGATAGAGTTGGGTCAACAGTGTTAGTAATTAAGTGGGCCAAGTGTGACATCAGAGGTAATTTTTTCAATTGCCACCTTATCTGTGCAGCTAATTTGCATGTGGCAATTGTGTTAGTTGTAATGAATCAGTGCTACAAGGGAGAGGGGATAAAAATAGCAGAAATTCTTCCTACAAGGATCCTTGTCCCAGCTATCAGTATTGTTTAATTATCACTATATTTTAATTAACTATTACTGTTGTGTGAAAGGTAGGAGATTCTATTTTCATTTGAATATTAATACTTGAAAAAAATTGATGGCACTGGTTACTTCAGGTTCACTTCTGGGAGAGCTGAATATGAACCGGAGAGATTGTTAAAATGTAGGTAGAGTGGGATTTGGGGTCTTATGGACTCCTTTTTAACTGATCTTATTTACATCACCTTCTCTCTTTATGCACAATTTGAAAATTAGGGCCCTGAGTTGCTATCACCCCACTCTTACCTATGAGTGTTTTTTAGTTTTAGTTAACATTTAGTTAACCTTTTTTAGTTAACATTTCAATAGTAGTTTATCATTACTTCCTGATGAAATGACCATAATATGCAAAACTTTCTTCCCGTTTTCTTTTGAGTTTTGTGGAGTTTTTGGTTGCTAGGAAAACCATAAGTGTAAAGACTGGCAATAGAGCAAGGTGAGGATTGAGAATGATTGTAAGTAGTTTAAAAACAAAATAGTTTTGAAAGAATATTATCAAATTATTATTTTGCTACATGCTCACTTCTTTTTTCCTAACATATTTTATGATCAATCCTGTTCCCTCAAGGCAAAATTTCATGCCTCTGAGAGGATTTTTCTAAGATAGCCTTGTCAGGTTTGCAGGTGAAATAACAATTTCTGCAGTATCTCTACAAATCCGATAAATCTTTCTGACCTGAAAGTACAAGTTAGGCATTTCACTCAGTAATCATTCTTACAGATCTTGTTTTCATGTTAACAGTGGCAATACTAGTGAGAGGCAACCTTTTAACTTATATTGAAGCTTGCTAAATTCTGGTGGTTTGCCAGTTCTTGTTTGGAAATGGAACATGAGACGCACTGCCTGAAATTTTTGCAGTAATAAGAGGCAATGTTCATTATTGAAAGCTACATTTCTCTAGTGATTTCTTGCAAGTCTCTAAGAAATCTAAGTCTCTTTTATCTTGTGGAAAAGCTATGTTGTGGTGAAAATTTATAAACCTTCTGGCGTAGTACTTAGACAATGAAAATGAAAAGTTCTGGTTATTCAATGGGTCTCTAACTACATTGTGAGATGTCTCTAATTTCTTCCCAGCCAGAGGACAGTCTGGATGTCAACCTTTTCGAGGGTATGCAGTTTGGAACCATGTTAGGATTAGGTGGGTGAGAAGCAAAGCAATTCAGACTGAGGAGGAGTCTGTTTTAAGTGACCTGTTGAGGATGTGCTTCATAACAGTTCTTGTTCCCATTTGTACCAGATGCCTGCTCCCTTCCCAGTTATGCATTTGGGGCGAAAGGGGTAAGAAAGAATAGAGTTCTTTGGTACTGTTGGTCTCACTTCAGTCTCCAAACATGCATAATGGAAGAACAGTCCCATCTACTCCTTCCCTACTCCCACCTCTCTTATCTGAGCGGCAAGAGTGATGATGCTCTCATATACTCCAGCTAAGTGTATCACCTCCTATATTCTCTTTTTTCTGTCTGTGCCAAGTCATATTTCCAGCAGCCCTCTAAGCCCAAGTATGACGCCTCTTGCCCAACTCCATTCAGATCCCCCCAGCTGTGTTCCTGCAGTGTCCAGGCTCAGTCAGCTGGGGTGACATTCAGTGCAGTACACATTGATAGAGATACTGGCAAGGCACTTTGAACCCCTACCAGGCTTTGTCTGTGATATGCATACACCATAATCCTACTTATTGATGTGTGTTAGGTACCACCTGTACCAACTTTTCAGAGTCCCCGCTGATCTCATTATGTTGATGGTGCAGCACCCGCTATGTGGGTGGCTGGAGGAGGGCAAAGAAAAGTGTAAATCACTCCCTGCACAATGAGAGTGGTGAAAGCACCAGTGCTGTCCCATCATCACTATGCTCACCTAAGAAGTCATCCTTCCTGTGGCCACACCAACCCTGCTCTTAAACAAACCAATTTGCAATTTGCCAGAAGCATAGAAAAGTTACCCAGAGTTGTTGCCACTTCCAGTAGCACTTGGCAGCTCCAGCTGAACTTGGTGTCAGTAAAGGCTGGCAACTCTTACACAGCTTTAGGCACCAGATTTGCTACTTCTCCTCTGCTAGCTGGTAAAGCTGAGCGTAGAAAAGGCTGGTTTCATTGGCATTGCCATCCTGTAGCCAGAACTCTCCCAAATCTTCCATTTCTTACATAACAATCTTTTATTTTGTAAGTGAGAAAAAAGCTTTAAATGCAAAAGTATTTTTTTTCTTTCTCTATTTTTCATTTTATGTAAAGTGATGCATATGCATTTACCTCCCCATTGAGGTTTTTTTTCTCAGAACTTTGCAATGGAAATCTCTGAAACCTCTACCCAACCTCTATCAGGCTTTCAATCTGTAAGCCAAAGTGAAGAACAAGAATAAGATCAGAAAGCACATGCAGGTGGCTTGCTCCCCACAAGCCATCTCGTCCAACTTCAGTGATTGAGTTTTCAGATAAGTCTAGTGATGTATTTGCCAGCTGTTTTAAAGCTTCTGTACTGTTTTACTTCACTGGTAGAACCAGACATTGGAATTTTTCACCATAGGTCTCCAGTACAGAAAATATATGAAGGAAGATTAAAAACATAGGTGCAAAACTGGGGCAATGAGAAACATACAGTCCTTCCTGCCATAGAATCATAGAGCAGTTAGAGATGGAAGGGACCTCAAAATCATCTAGTTCCAGGCTGCCCCGCCCCCACCATGGACAGGGACGCCTCCCACTAGAGCAGGTTGCTCAAAGCCCCATCCAGCCTGGCCTTGAACACTTCCGGGGATGGGGCTTCCGCATCTTCTTTGCACAACCTGTTCCAGTGTCTCACCACCTTCACAGTAAAGAATTTCTTCCTCATATCTAATCTAAATTCTAAAATGTTCTTTTAATCACCGTATTTTATTATCTTCAGGGACACATCTTCAAAGTACTTTTGTTCCTGCAGGATGTAGAATGCATATTGGTCTTTTTTATTTTAAGTATCTTGAAAGATGTTTTCTTTTGATAGTAAATGAAGTTGTCTACAAGTTTATGAGTCTTTTGCTTTGATTGGATTTTAGAGATTCTTTGAGCTGTTTAATGTATTAAAATTAGGCTATTTTTAATAGAGTAATTTTTTTCTATAGATCTGACATATACCAGACTGAGTTGTTTTCTAAAGATTCCATATATGTACTTACATATGTTTGGAATCTGATGTGAAGGTCTAATCCAGCATTTTTGGGAAAGACTGTATTAACTTTAGTTGGCGAGTGCCAGAGGTGATTTTGTGTGGAACAACCTGAACAAATGCCAGTGAGATCTTTATCTCATGGTGTACCATTATGGATTTTGTTCTGAACTTATTTATAGGAACTATCTCAGATTTTGGCAAAATTTCTAGGTTTTTAAATTACGTTGTTTTTCATATGGCTCCAGTCTCCCACATGCAGAGTCGTTTTTCCTTCCTTCTTGAGCCCAACTGTTCTGTGAAATTACTGCCTTCTTACTCAGGAAACTGGTTGCCTGTACGTTTCTTACAGGGAAAAAGACGATATTCTTGAGAGTTGCACAGAACCACAAATCCTTGGGGATGAGGGTCAGCTACACTCTTTCCTAATTGATCCTGAGGAGCAGGATCTTTCTAATTCATGAGTAAGAGTATTTCCATTCATTAGCAAGACAGGAATTTCAACAGTGTAAGCTGAAGTGAGCGAGATCTGAATCTGTCCTAGTATAAGCAATTTTGATGTATTCTTACTGCTTTAATTCTGGAGAAGTTAGTTTTCCTTCCAGCTGAGTTTTCCTGTAGACTTAAGAAACTACAATATCTCAAAGCCGCTTATGTTTTTATTACATAATAAGAGCATAATAACCCCAAGAGAGATTGCTGTCCCATATTTCCTGTTATAAGAACCTGGTTTGTATATAAGCATATCAAAGTTAAATCTTTGAACTCGAATTCTTTAGATGCATACTAGAATAATTTCTTTTTGGTGGATGTTGCAGCTAGTATAGCTCAGCTATTTTTAAGGCTGAAATGATGTGAAAAGACAATCTTGCATTCATATTCATTTTAATTACATTTGCCATGTCACCTCTGTAAATTAAATTGAGGTTAAATTTGGCCCATCTTACAAAATGTATACATGGCAGCTAGGAGCAGGGAAAGAGTTTCTCCTCTTGTCTCTGATCTGCCGCAGAAGGAAGTTAGGTTTTCCTCACTCTCCATGTAGGAGCCTATGGAAGGAGACTGGAGGAGCACAGGAGTAATCAGGTAAAAAAAGAGGATCAAGGACTGAGATTAAGGAGAGAAGGGGAACAGAACACCAGGGAGATAACAATACAGGGACAGACAGACATTCTCTTTATGTATGTCTGCAAAGCAGACAGCAGCTTTCTACTGCTATCAGTTTACTCTTCTATGTTCAGCAGTAGTAGATTATACTGAGTATCTAAATTTCCTGGCTTGCTCTTCTGGATGAGCTAGTTTAGCTCCATGGCAGGAGACAATGAAGTCTGTTTTACAGGAGAGATAACCATCTGCTACTGTTGACACTGTTGTTAACACACAGCAAAAGCTCCAAAACCTGAGCACATTGAAAGACCCAGTTGTTGCCTTCTTAGACTGGGGGAAAGGAGGCAACATGAATTCCAGGGTTTCCTGAATTTTAAATATTTAATTTTGTAACCTTGACACGCTTCAAAAAATATGTAATACCAACTGCAAAGAAACTAAATGTATGAAGTAATATATGAGGAAAAAAACTGTATTAAGTATTAATAAAATAATGCTTTCTCGCCTATGCAATTTTCCCATATCTGTTAGCTGAATTGGTTTTTAAACATTGCAATATTTGAAGCTGCATGCCAAGGTTACTGACACCAATAAACAGTGTGTAGTAGCTCAGTGATGAGTACACCATGATTATGCGTAAACATCAGGCAGCAATGAAAGGTGAAATCTGAAAAGCAGTGAAATGAAGTGAAAGCAATAGCTGTAAACAAAATAGCTGCCTTTATCAAAATGAATGAAAATGTATAGCCTTTGTTTTGGACTGGATCCTCAGTTGGCTCGGTTTAAGGAAACCCTTTTATGCTAGCTATTTCCAGCAGCTGGAGAATCCAACCCAAAAATGGAAGGGTTTTTTCCCCCATTCTTCTTGTAAATTCCAGCCTCCTTTAGGTTACTTAAAGGAGAAAGGAAGAATGGGGAAATAATATTTTGTGTGTGTTTACCAGGGAGATGAAGGGGGCTTTAACCCCACCTCATCACTATCGCTGTTTGCACAGCCTGTGCTGCGTTTACTCTTATATCCTGCGATCTGCTTAAACTGGCATGATTGCACAGCTTCCCCCTTTAGAGCAGGTCTCTGCTTGCTCCTGTTCTGAATGCTGCACACAAATTCTTTCAGGATATGATTTGCAGACTTGTAGTCTTAAATCATACCACTTACTGTGAAATATAATTTTAAATGTAATAGCTCTGCAAAGTTTCCATGATTGCCTTAAAAAGACCTCCCCTAGATTTTGCAGGCTACTCTGCAGAGTAGCACTTGAGAGTCCTCAAGACTACATCTCTAAACTAATCAGGCCATCTGAAAAGATTGAAGATTTAGCAGCTGAACAGGGTGATATATTGCTTATTCCAGTGTGTTTTTTGAAAGAAAACTGTGTTGCTGTGGGACAGGAGATTTGATATTCAGAAATAAGTCATATCCATTATTAAGCCCTGATTCAGCAAAGTATTTAAGCATGTTCTTTATGCCCCTATTAGCATTTGATTTTGCTGCTGCTTAAGAGCTCTACTGAGTCAGAAGCAACAAGCTAAATTGAAAGGTGGAAATTAAGGTTTTCATGGATTTGCTCTCATAGAAGCATATTTCATTATAATGTTAAATGAGTACAAAAAATAACAATTCTTGTATCTGGGAAATTAGTGTCATGAGACTCCAACAGGGACAAGAGTTGAAGGCAGGTCATCCTTTTTTCCTGGTTTTGTTCACAACTGTAATAGTCAGAAGCTTTTACCAAATAGTGCTGAGTTTTCACCTGAAATGAGGTAGTCTGAAAAAGCGATGCAAGATTGCCAGGCTACTTAGAACCATCTTGATTTGATCCCCAGCTGCAATTCCCTTTTTGAGCTACTGTTGTGCCTCCTGTAATAGTCACTGCCAATAGTCACTGCCAGCTAACCAAGTGCCTTAACCTTCAACTGCTGAGCTTACTATGTAGATGGTGTCAAACTCCTTCAACTTCACCCTGTATTGCCCACTCTTTGATGAATTCTAGGATCCTTTTTAGTAGTCATATTATCCTCTTATTTGTGCAGCTATGGGTCCTGCCTACTCCTGGCAACTCCTAAGAATAGAGGGATTGAATTGTGGAGGCATATTTTATGGACTTTTGTAGGAACTTATTTCATGTATTGTTTGAACAGATGGTCTTTTTCAGCTTTTTGCATGCTAGGAGTTATTTGACCTGCCCGCAAGCAGGGAAATCAGATCTCAGTGATCGGTGAAGTTAGAACTGTGCTGGAATGGTTAGATTCAGGGGGATGGGGGCTGTATGGGGGTTATTGATATGACTCCCTCTCTTTGGTTTCTTCACCATTTTACTAATAAGGAATTAAGTAATTTCATCCTCATCTACTCTGCTAATCTTATTCTGTAGTAAGTACTTTCCAGTCTGGAAAAAAAATAACATAATGTAGAACTGGGTGAAGTAGGAGGGGAATAAAAAAAAATAGTTTCTGAACATTTCTTTAGTGATGTCCTTGGTTCCAGTTGAATGAAAGAAGGTTCACATGTGGTATTTGGCTACAGTTTCTCTACTGGCAGTGCTTCCAGTAGTGCAGTTACCCATGAGCTTACATACCTTTCACTGTATTTTGTCGTCATGAAAATGAATGCAATCATCGGTATTTTATGATTCTTGTCAGATACTATAAGTTAAGCAAAGTATTCTCTTTTAAACACAACAGAATGGCTTGTGTCAGGCTATTGAAAGCATCTGCTAAATTTTCTTTTTTATTCTAACTTTTTTTTTCTATTTTTATTCTAACTTTTTTTTTTTGTTTTTCATTTTTAGGGAAGCAACGTAATGGAGGACCAGGACCTCTTGGAAATAGGAATCCTTAACTCTGGACACAGACAGAGAATACTCCAAGCAATCCAACTTCTCCCAAAGGTATAGTTTCTGTTATTATCCAAGTGAGGCAACCAACACCTACAGCTTTCACATTGTTTAAGACACTTTTTTGAATGGAGATAAACATAACTCTCCAGTGTTTTTGTAGACACACTTCTTAGGTATGCAAATGTGGCATAGGGTACAATCATTGTATTGGACCAACTTTGTAAAGGTGTAATTGACAAACAAGTAAAGGAGAGTAAAATCTGCAATTTAAAGTGATGACTGTTTAGAATTTATTTTAATTATTTTTGGCTTTTCAACCTGTTTATAGGCTATTGTTATGTAAGTATAAATAAGGCTGTCAATGAATCCCAGATGCTTGTCTTTATATAGCAGTTGGCCTGGAAATCCTTTGTGCCTTATATAAGTATTCATAAAAACCTTGGATGAAGTGTTCTTTTCCAAATACCTGCCTTTCATGTTAAATGTGGAGATATCCTGCAGGCTTCATATTTGATTTGCTGCCTTGTACATGAATTTTGCTTCTCAGCTGTGGGCAGAATAACTTGCAGTCTTTTTTCCAGTCACTTTTGGTGCTAGCTGATTAAACCATTGATTTTAAAATCAGTGAGAGAAAGGGATAGTTCTTATATTTTGCATACCAAAATATATCAGCAGAGGCTTCTACTAGCATTCCAAATAAGAGATAGCAGGCCTAGCATGAAAACTTACCATGTGGTTTTGGGAAGCTGTGTAAAGAGAATGAATGAGAAGTGGACACCAGTAAGGCTCAGAAGGCTGCAGATACTTGGTGCAAGGTACTAGGGCAGGAGTAAAACTTTGTGTAACATGTGTGGAGTACTCTGGGGACAGAGTGTGTGGAATAATTGATTCAAACAGAGATTAGTCTGCTTGCATTTGATAATACCAGAGAATGAGAAGAGTTATTAAAGGACTCTTCAGTCCAGAGCATGAGGCTGACATTGTTGGAATAGGCTTTTTGGTGCATCATGGGTTATTAAATAAGTTCTTCTGAGTCACTTCTAAAAGAGAACAAGGATTCCTTTTGTGAAAAATTGGTAGTTGTGAACAATTTCTGTGTCTGGATGTGCTAGTCAGTCCCTATATATTACGATATATCTCTGCACTGAAATACCAAAGATTGTTGAAGACAATAATATTCCACATACCATTTAGACAAATGCCATAAATGGTACAAATAGTAGGGTATATAAAAAAAACATGTGATGAATTATAATAGATGTTTTGAGTTTAACTGAATTTATGACTTTTCAGGCAATGCTGTAATTAAAAATTTTGTAATCTTAATGAAATATTTTTTCTGTTTTTCGTACTTCTTAGAGAGATCAGCTTTTTTGTATTCTTTTTTAAATTGTTCAAAATTAATGAATGGATTTTTACTATATCATAATTTTAGTGATATCTGCACTCAGTAACTGGTGTTTATGAAAGCATCGCTAATAACATCTGCTTTGGGAGAGTATACTAGTGCTGAGAGCAAGGTTCTGACATAAAACTCCAACTGAGGCCTTTTTAAAATGTGCTTACTATGAGAAAGGAGGGCACAACTAAGATCTGGGGATGCTCTTGAAACTAGTTGAGAAAAAGCTGGTTTTGCAGTTACTTGGAAGACTCAACATCTTCTGAACCAAAGATGATAAAATAACACAGAATGGCTTAAAGTACGGGCTGAATAACACTGGGGTAGTCTTTAGCAACTTCCATGGTGAGCTAGGAAAAAGTGTGTAAGGAGCAAGTTGTTAATGTGTCTTTGATGCAAGAATGCATCAAACCAAAGGCAGTCAAAAGCTGAAGCTGTGCATCCCATTTCTTTGCTTAAATGGCTCAGCAGCACAAGACAGCTTGAGTAGTAAAAGCACATAATTCCTATTCAAAACCCAGGGTTTTTGAAGTCACTGCTGTTGGAATAGTTATGGGGCCCACAAATTGGGATCATGGTAGGTTTTGTCTAATGTAACCCACCCTTGCTGTATTCACAACAGCTTGCAGAACATCTGAAAAAATCCTGCAAGGAACGAAGAAACATTTCTGTATATCTGTTTGTTGATAAGTTCAGCTCTGTCATCATGCATTCAAAATAGTGCATACCATATGAATATTTTAAGATCTCAAACCATAATTGGAGTCTCACTAATTTGAATCTCATTAGATAAAAATTCTTTTCATTTGTTTGTTTTGAATATGTACCTCTTTTCTGTGCCTCGTTTAATTTAAAACTTGATGACTCCTTGTGTTTTAGTACTTAATAACATTGCTGATGATGTTATTTTTAGTTTTACTATTAATGTTTCCTATCTTGTGATACCTTTAAACTCACATTTTGAGGTGGAACATTAGTACTTTAAAAACATCCATGCAACAGCACTTTCTTAGAGCCAAATACTCAGGTAGCATTAAATAAACTTACAGGGTAAAAATCAAGCAACAAATCTATTGTCAAGGTTCTAAAATACTCTTTTTTAAAAAGCTCTTTTTGATATTCTCGTCAATATTCATCTCTGCAGCCTGAAAATGTAACAGCCATTTAGTGGCTGAAAAGAAAGACTGTCTTCTTTCACTCATAATTGCTGGCTTCCTAAAGAGTGATGAATTTCTATATTCCAAGCACCAGTAGCATCTTTAAGGAACCTCTTTCCAGAGCTTGATATAGGTTTATATAGGAAAAAAAACCTCACATACCTGTCCAAATGTAAATGAAGTAATCATTGTAGTTTCTTACACAGTGTTTAACCAGTATGAAAAGGTACGTTTACCCAGATTTCTCAAAATATTTTCCCCTGATGATTCTATATTTGAGAACATTTCATAAGAGGGTAAACTGGTGTGTTTCTAGGAGATAGACAGTGTTGGAATCTTACAGTTAAGATTTCCGCTTTTCAAAATATCCTTTATTTTTGTTGGATTAGAGTTAGTAGCCCAAATTCTTATCTTGTGCTAATGCAATTTAAGTTATTCAAGTTTCACATTAATATTAACTAGAGCGCTTTATGGCTTATTATTATTAGATAAGGTTAAGACACTCCAGTAGAAATATAATTTGTAAAGTTGATTCTTGGAATAGAAATATTTTATACATTACATCAGTCTCAGCAAATTTCTTAGCGGAGGTTGATATTGCATTTAAGACTTTTTGTGTAAAAAGAATGGAATTAGTAAACGTTTGGAGAAGGATTTTGTATGTTTTATTAAAAGGAAGTTCAGATGTGTCAAGACTAGAGACAATGTCAAGAAAAGATACTGATATTGCAAGGACTTGGAAAAAAAGAATTGAGAAAGGAATTGTGTTCAGGATATGTGTAATTGACTGAAAAATAATATCAGTCATGACGTAATGATTTAACCACATTTAAGTGACATAGGACCCTAAGGAGCATTGTCAAGCTTTTTTGGCATCACAAACCCCCGTGCAAGTGACTTCTCAATGAGTTTCTCAAAAGCTAAAATGTTTTTGAAAATAAGAATTATCCCATCTTATCTGAGAACTTAGATAAGAAAAAGAATTATTTTTGTGTGGGATGCTCAGTGTATGGCTTCTTCTCCCAGCGCATAATGGGAACACATTCTCTCATTTGACAGATGGGAGAAAGATGTTCGCTGAAAGCAGCTTTCTCTTGGCTTCAGAGCTATTCTTAAAGTATGCAGCTTGTTCCTTCCTGCACAGACAGGTCTCAGCATAAAGCAAATTTGGGAATCTTGTAGCAGTGGTGTGCAGGCAGCCAGCTTCTTTCCTGGGTGCCTGCAGAACCAGACGAGGAGTAGGATATGAGTACATGCTCTCTGTGAGCAGTGTTATATGAGCAGGAAAGCTGTTCTTCCAAAAAGTGCTGGATCTATTACTCGTATGTAACACTCTTTTGTGCAAGCACAGTAAGTCTGGCATTTAGGAAAACAGAACTACTGTTCGTGTGCATATTAACTATGCTGTGTATGTATAACAGAGAAAGACCACATCATATGTTTGCTATTGCTATATTGCTATTGGCTTAGATGTCCCAGAGCTTAGCAAGCTGATTTGAATCCTGGTGTTTAATTTTCTCCTGTTCAGCACTGCTAAAAAGTAGATCACTCCAACTTCCATTCCTAAAGACAGTGTTCAAACTAGGAGACACTGCAAACCGGTATCATAACTTTTGTGGCCCTTTGTGACTATGACTTCTTGGTTCTGGTCTGCTGGAAATGAAGATAAAAAACAGAATTTCAAGGAACTGTTTTGTACCCTCCTGTTTTTCCTCCTTTTAATGCCTCTGATAATTGCTTTCGTGGTTTGGAAGGTGCTCATTGCACTGCTTATAAGTCCTTTAGGACAGAATAAGTGTTAGAATCCAGTGTAACTTGTGCATTTTTCAACTTGGAAACACTAATGTGTCATCTACATTATTTAAGTAATGCAGCAAAGCAGGAGTGGATCAGTAAAACATGGCAGTTGGATACATCCACGCTATAGTTTAGGGTGTTTGCTTCAGACTAGCTTTAGACTGGTCCCATAGACCAAACGTCCCTTCCATGCATGTGCTTTAAGACTGTCTGATGAGCGCTGTCACACAACCGTTTTTCTTCTGAAGTGAGCCTATCTGTGAGCCACTCCAGACATGACATGCTATCACTTATCTGTATCATGTGGATTACAGTGGTAGGTCATTGGTCCTGCCACCAGTGCCCATACAGTAAGTCTTATTTTTCTTCCCACTTCTTTCAGACTTTATTTGCAGTTGACTCTGTATTGCCTACTGCCTACTCTGAGAATAGTCAGCAGGCGAGGAAATATGCTATGTGAGAGGAAGTGCTATTCTCTTTCTATGGCAACGAGACTAGGATGACAACCTTATTGAGCTGACTTGGACTTTCTGTACATCCTTTGTCCAGGAAAGAAGACATGGATAGTTGTTCTTTGAGAGTCTTCGCTGGTGTGGCTGTTTTGCCCCAGGTCTTCATCCCTTCGTGTTCATGAGCTCCATAAGGGCTCCTGATGGGATCCACATCCCCATCTGCAACTTGTCCTTAGGGTCCTATAAGCCACAAAGAGTACCATTACCATTCAGTTGTCCCACACCTTTACTCATTGAGGCATATTTATAAACACATTTTCAGGTCATCAAAGGGGCTTCCGATACCCGTATGGTCCATAATTCCAGCACTGGGTTCAGAGTGAACACTAGCATTTTCTCTATGGGCAGCAGTAGTGTTAGCAGCATCTGGATAGTGTCTGACACATGGGAAATGCTATGCACCCTCTGCATCACCAGGACATGAGACCATACATACGCAGAAATGGAATAAATGCCCAGTTCACTGTGACTTTATCGCATACTGTGTGAAAGTAGATTATAGCTTTGGTCATCTACATGCAAGATAGCAGGCTATATGACAGACTGGACAGAAACATTTCCAATGTTTCCCAAACTATAGGTCTGGGCTGTGTTCTGCACAGCCCCTGCAAGGACACAGTTAAGTGTTTTGATTTTTTTAACAAACTGAGAAAGCAAAGACCAGTTTCTTCAACATCCATAAGCATCTTCTCTTTGAATCTGCTCAGAGCTTCAAGGATGGCATTTGTGTCCAGGCTGCTGCACCCTCCCGGATGAGGGGAAGACCAGCCAGATGTGACTAGAGTAAGACAAGGAAAATGCGATTTAACACTGAGTGTCTTTTGCAGTGTTTCAAATATAAGGGGAAGATTACGAAGAAATTGATCTCTCTCTCTCTCCTTGTGTCAACAAATTTGTATCCCTACTCCCACTTCCACACAAAGGGAACAGAGATGTCTTTATGGCCTCTGAGGCTCACTTGCTTCATCCATTCACTCAATAGCACTGGGCTGATGGATATGTTTATTCTGCCTTTACCTGCCTACTGGTGTGTGGCTGTTAAATTCTGTCTCCAGTGCCACCTGGAAACTATGCAGCCCATTTCACTGTAGAGAAGTGACTGCTAGAAAATGTTGAGGTGGGAGGAATGAAAGGCTAATAAGGCCTTTGTGAATAACCCCCATGACTTGGGGAGGGAGAAGGAGTAAGACAACTAGAGATTCAGGGCTAACTAGGTCAGAGGGTATTTTTTTATGTTCTCTCTCACCAAGAAACCCTTGTCTGTGTCCTCCTCCCCCTCCTCCAGTGTGATAAGAGCTTTTGTCCCATCCCCTCCTACTTTTGCATCAAGAGAAATGATTCATCTCCCCTGTGCCTATGCCTTTGGTTGAAATAGTCCATTCAGAGAATGATTCTCACCTTTCAATCTTATGATGGGCTGTTAGAACATTGTATTCAAGGCATTGTGCCCCGGAGAGTCCCCAGCTGTACCTCTTTAGTCTCAGAAATGATCTCTGCCTGCACAGCACACCGAGGCCAAGTTCTTTGTAGCTGTCTTACAAGCAGAGGCTCAAAGGTATCCAGAGAGCCCCAGAGAAACATGATTGTTAGGAAGACATCCAGCATTAAAAAAAACCCTAAAAGTCATAGTGACACTAATGTTTGCCTGAGCTCTGACACAGTCCACTGTGGTATAGCAAGTACAGAAACTGGCCAGTGTGGCCTAGCAAAACAGGCAGGAGCAACACTTGCAGTTGTGGGAAAAGCAGAAGAGGTTCCAGGAGTCACCACAGTCTGTTGCAACTTGAACACCTAGAGGGGTCTGCAAGAATGAGATACATAACAGTGCCTATCCATGGATGCGGTGTTTCTTCCTCAGGACTGGCCTTGCCTCCTTTTTCATTTGCCTCATGTTGCTTCTGCAGCTGGCCTACTGGTCACCACACAAAGCCATAATTAGACACCTCTGGACTCCTCACAGCAGTAACGAGGTCACCAATCTCCTCATACTGACACTGGGTTATCCTTCTGTCAGGAAGCTTTCAACTTTCTTACAGCACAGGTTGATGAGCAGCTTTATTTTCTTGGGGCTCTAGTTAGTACCCTGTGGGATCTTCTGTGAAGCTAAAGAGATTGATGGGTTTTCTGACATCACAAAGAATCAGTGGATGATGATAAAATCGTTATAGAAGCAAAAAGAAATTCAGCAAACAGTTCTGAGCTAGGCAACAGAAAGTGAGGCAATTAAATCAGAAAAAAACATCAAGGAAAGAAATTGTATGAGTCATAAAGAGTTAAAGACAGCTGACAGCAAATGTGAAGGTGTAAGTCCACCGTTTGGTCCATGTGTGCATGTGTGTTTCCTCCCATTAAAGGTGCTAAGGTTTTCAACCGCTTGCTTCAGATCTTCATGTTCCTATTAGGGGTTGAAATGCATTTGGTACATGACTGATGCTGATTTTCTTCACTTTCCTCCAAAAATAAAGCTGGATAGTGTATACCTAGTCTATTCTGCAAAGCAAAAAAATGCAAAGTAAGTTACTTTGAAATCATACTGTGGCACGAAACCATAGTCCTCTTGGGCCGAAAAGATCACCCCCTGTATGGGATAAAAAACCTAAAGGTGCAGTTGATAACATGGTATCTGAAGTAAAACAGGCAGAGCTACTTAGGATCCAGCAAAGGATGAAAATTTGACTTTTGGAGATACCAGTCTGTGCTAATTTTTTGAAAGCATGCCTGTAAAGCTCTAGCTCTTTGCACTAAAGTACCAACAGATACCCACAAGACTGCTTTTAGAAACAATACTCATAGGAAGTCTTGAAATCAAAGGGCATAGCTTCTACTTAGTCAAAACTTCCAGATACAAGGTCTTCTTACAATGACGCTATACGCAATTGGAATGTCATGAACTGTTGCATACATCCTCAGTAAAACTGAATGAAACATGTTCTTCCTTTGTCCCAGACATTGTGTCTGACGACAAACCGGGAGATTTTCTCAGTCTTCTGGATGTGGTTTTATAAATTTTTCCGGGGGGAAGGGGAAAGAAGAAAAAAAAGAAAAAAAGAAAAAAAATATATAGCATCTATTGTCCTTCAAATTCCAATTTCCTTCATATTTAAATTTCAAAACTCATAGAAACGTTGCCTATTGCAATGCTGGCAATCTTAGGTAAGAAACTCTGGATTTGCCAGTGAGGCAGGATCCGGAATCAGGCAGTGCTGTAAAGTCAAAGGGCCTATACTATCTTTTTATAGTAAGCTCTTCAAGAAGACACAAAGATTTTGATTAGTGGAAAGAAAAGTCGAACATTATTAGAACACAAGCCTGAATAGTTAACTTCTTAAATATGTGACAAGGTAGACAGAAACCCAAAAGGTTTATAAACAGCTCCTCCTAGCCCACTGTGTCTTTGCAGGCAGGTTCCTGGTTTCATGCAGTGACTTTCTCAACAGCAGCAAATGCAATGTCTTCTCAGGTCCTTAGGGAGCTTTGCCCATGAGAGCTGCCTCTCTGCCTCTGACCACAGGCTCGGTTTCTGTGCAGACCCTACAGGCAGCAGCTCCACCTGGTGCCCCTGTGCCAGCTAGGCCCTATGGTCTTCAGAAGTATCACTCTCCTGAGCCTTTTCTTTCACTGCTCCAGAGAAGGACTGATCTCCTCTTCCAACAGCATGAGTCCAACTGATCACATTTGTAAAGTACATAATATATAACAAACAACTCACAAAGACAGGAATAAAAGAACTGATACCTCCCCGATACAATCATCCAGACTGGTAGTTGGTCGTTTGATACAAGTTCCCAAAAGTGCTGCTTAAATCTGTCATCTATGCCAGCAGTTTAAAAGAAAACATTCTGGGCTTGCTAAAAAGATTTTTCTTGCAAACCAACAAAGCTTAAATTCACTGTAATCGTAGCCATAATTTAAAAAGCTGTAAAAGTCAAGTCATCTCTTTCTCCTTGTACTGAGATAAAAAGCTTGATTTTAATACACGCAGTGTTGAGATCCACCAGATAGTGATATTACCTGTGGAGAAAATAGCATTAGCACCCTATCTGTCTGAGAAGATCAGAGAAAACTGGTAATAGTCCATATTTCTGAATTCACCTCGATGCTTCTGGTGCATATGTGATTACTTTTAAGCTCCATTTGTATTTGTTTGGCTATCTTTCAGAGACAAAAACACAAGTACCTCCTATCCTAATGTAAGAAAACTATATAGATATAGCAGTGATGCAGCTGTAAAGAGACTGGTGTACAGACAGCTTCTTGTAAAGGATTTCTCAACTGATTAGGATGCTACTTGACATTAGTATCTTATTATGAGAAACATCTCTTTTTGGTTTCTGCTTCCTTTTAATTTCAAAGGAAGCAATACTAGTGGTAGATCAATAGGACCTAGGAGAGAAATCTCCTATGCTTTCTGTCTTCTTCCATGCTTTGTATCTATTGTATTTTCTTAAACATTTCTTTTTCTCTAAATCCCATGGGCTTCATTCTTAACCTTTTCCATAGCTGGCACGGTAAACTCGTCTACGATGAAACAGCTCACCCTGATACTGTTCTTTAAAGATAACAACCAAATGAACTAGTGGCAGTGTCTGTGGAAGAACAATACTGCCCCTATTTATGAACAGTTAATATTTGAAAGGCTGTCAGGAGTTGAAGCTTAGAGATTTTATACTGCTCTGAGTCAAACAGTATGCACATAGCTGCTCAGATGTTTGACACCACTCATGCATGTGTTGTAGCTGGTGCAAAATGATTGAAATATTATACATGGAAATGCAGTCAGTAGATAGGAGGATCTTTTCTTTCAGAAAAAAAAATATCAATCAGCAAATAGCATCAGCAAGGAATCCCTACATGGGTAAATGGTCTGTGAGAGGCATCTAAGATCATGGTGCAGTGTGAAAAAAATTACTAACAGTCCAAAAGCTGAAACCTATCAATGAGGACTGAGATAAGATATAACTGAACTGGAGGTATAATAAAGTAAAGGGCAGCACTTCCAGATAGATATTTCAAAGAGTTGGGGATTTTTATTTAAAAACTCCATAACATTTTATATGGAAAGCAGATACTATTAATGGTACTGTCACATCTAGATAACCAGTCTGTCTGTCAATAAATATTTGAAAGGAAAACATTCAGCCAGCTATGAATGACAGATAATAAGCCAGTTGATGTTATTAACAGACAGAACAAAACTTTCCGTACAAGGGGATGGATACTGGAAGTTTATTAATTTTCATATAGAAAAAAATATCTGGTTTGGATAAGAGATTGGTTCTTGGTTTGACAAAACAAAATACTGCTTTTGTGTTTAAACTGCTGGCAAATATTCTGGTTCTGAGGTTAATTTTCTACAATAGGAGCAGCTGGAGAGAGCTGTCCTGCCAGGGTAGGTGGGTTGGGAGGAGAAGGGGGACAGTGGGGAAGGCAGTGAACACCTGCACAAGGCGAGCAGGGCAGGAACGGTGGCAGTGACCGCAGACAGCCACATCCCAGGGCAAATCCACAGGGATAAGGACGGGACAAGATTGATTGAGGAGAGCGAGTTGGTGGGTGAGAATCAACAAAGGTGCATGGCTGGGCACAGGCATCATTGCTCAAGAAATGGACGTGAACTCACCTCCAACCCCTGCAGAAGGTGGGATGCCCTCAACCAAGTTTATCACTGCTTTTGCTCACACAGATCTGATCCAGGGCTATGCAGCTGCACCATCCCTGACGTGGCCTTGAACACAGGCAGCAAAATTTCTAGGGCAGGGGAAGGGAAAGTGCTTGCAGAGCCTACTGCTGCCCAACAGCAGGGCAGTGTATTTTTGTGCAGGCTATTGAGTGACCTGGTGACAATTTTGGCTATTGACACCAAATCTAAACAGTGAAATTGTCTCATATGTTTCAGTTGTTCCCATCTTTCACTTATTGGATTGTTCGCCTGCGTTTTCTTACCTGCAGCCTTTTGCAACACACTGTAGTTGAGTGATATCCAATTTAACAACCCTTCTGATGGAAATCTCCAGTGGGAATTGAGAATTCAGAAACATCCCATGCTGTATTTGCTTTTTATAGAGACTGATGGGTTACCAGAATGCATAAGATTTCTCGATCAACAGGTCAAAAAAAAAAAAAATCGTGTTAAAATCAGTCTTTATTGAACATAAAGATCTAATAATAATAAACAGAAATAATTTGCATAACACTCCACACGGGTAAGCTGAAAGTTGTTTTGAAGTTGCTTTGCTTTTCTTTGTCAGAGAAAGAAAACAAAAATGCCTTACATCTTTCAGAAGTCACGCGTTCCCTGTGGGCCCTGTACATCATCTTCATGTCTTCTCTATATTATATTTTTCTTCTCTAGTTTATTGGGTCCTATCTTTTCCAGTGTCAGTTGTTTAAGTATACCTCATTTCAAATCAGCTCTTGAAATAACCCTCCCAGGAGTTAGGGCTATCAGGGTCCTTCAACGTTTTTGCAGTCTGCTGGACAGGCCACTGTCTGTCTGGGATTTGAGTTAAGTTTGAATGACATACAAGAAGAATTTGCCATGCATTTTACATCTAAGAATTTCATTCTAAATTAGGATGAAACTAAATACCGAAATGTCAAGTTCAACAGCAAAACTGAATTCTCACTTTCTAACGTGGCTCCTTTGTTACAAAAGTGACCTGAAAGGCTACAATTCCCGTTGTTATTTATGTGATTTTTCTTGTCCCTCTTTTATGATTTAAGATAAGGATTTCACTACATCATTTAAATATTTCCATTATTATTTTATATCCAACATTTGCAGTAAAAGACCAATGAGTAAACTCTCATACCAATGATGCAGTGTTCCTGCTTCACTCCTCTCTGATACTGCAGGAAACCAAGATCAAGACATGCTAGCATTCTGCATTTTAACAGAGAGATCAACAAATACTACTGTGGCTTTCAAATGCCCATTTTAATTGTTTTCTCTGCTTTGAATTCAAATTGTATTTCAAATAAATTGTGGAAAATAAATTGGTTCAGGCATGATATTAAGATCAGAATTTTCTCCTTTTTAAATCCCTTTGTCACTCACTTCAAACTTAAGCTCAAACCTTGTGATACTGTCACACTTCCATTGTTTCTCAGAAAGTAAGAATGTACTTAAGTAGGCAGAAAGGGCAGACAGGCTTTCACCATGCGCAGTGTCACTCTTGCACAGCTGGGAGAACCTATGCAAAACACAAGGTTTCTAAACCTCTAAATCTTCTTAAGAGTTTACTAGTTCAGTGTATTAGCAAGTTAGCAATAGCTACACTTCTACAGAAAGATGATACACATATAATACTGTTGAAAATTGAAGTTATTGCATGGTTTTTTCTACTTCGTTATACTTCTGCCACTATTGCGAATCACTTTATATTTCATAAAAACAGTATGGTGTAACAGGCTGCACAGGTAGACGCTTTATACATTTTTATCTTTAATGGCTAGCTTGGAAATTTTTATTTGTGTCAGTGAGAGGCAATTGTGAAAAATAAATTGCAGCTCTTTACTTCTTTGTCGCTTAACAAAATTCAGAAAAAAAAGTTGCCAGTGGAGTTTTTTAGTTTGTTATGAAAAGAAGTTGTATGTGATTGTGCTTTCTGACCCTATGTTGCTATATGAGGGCAGGTGGTGTGCTTCTCTGTGTGTCGTTTTGTCAATTCTATTCAAATAATATTTGGATCAAATGTCCAATCTTAAGCAACTTTACAGACAGAAGGGAATCTAAATTATATTAAATTTGCAGGAGTTCCTTGAAAAATGTGACCAGGTAGAGGAAAGAGACTTTTTTAAGCCTCCACTGGGGGCAGAAAAATATAGTGCAGCTTCACCCATTATAAAATATCAGATAACCCACTAGGAGAGATATATTAGGAATAATATAACCAAGGCAATATGTTTCACTTGCAGTTAGATATGAAAAGATTCATTCTTCCATCTAATTTCTTCCCTTTATTTGAAATCTTAGGTGCAAATCTGACATTTCTGTACAGTCAGGATATTAATAATGTCTCTTTCTCACTCTTTTGCCTTCCTTCACTTACAGATTCTCTGACATCTAGTAAGAAATTAACTCATGCTGCAGTCTTAGTATACTCTGGTTTGAAAAGCAAGCAGGTATAAGAAAAAGATCCAGTGAAAACAAGTTTTTTAGTGCTTTTGCTCACAAAACTGTCTTGTGTTGTTAATCGTTAAAAGAATGTTGATCAGAGCATAAGATAAGCAAAGAAAATAAAAGAAGTAACCGCTGTTCTGAAAGATATTAATTTAATATTATCAGTAATTCTTACTCATTCTTGTTTTTCAGATGAAGCAGATTGGTCACGATGGCTACAATCCCACCTCTGTAGCTGAATGGCTGGATTCCATAGAACTGGGTGACTATACCAAATCCTTTCTAATTAATGGCTATACATCGATGGACCTTGTGAAAAAAATCTGGGAGATTGAATTAATTAATGTAAGTTGAGCCATTTATAGCAGTAGTTTCTCCTAAATACATTATAATACTTGGCCTTACATATCAAAGAGAAAGCACAAAAGCAAATTGCACTACAAATACTGTCATCAAGTACTGTTAATGATTACAGCTTTCATGCCTATACCTGGGTTGACTGTACCCTTTGCTTTCATTTGCTTTGCCATTGTCTTTAGCATGGTATTTAATCAGCATGATTGTGTCACCACTTCAGGATGCCGAATGACATTTAAAAATATATTTTGGTAGTTTATAACTACAAAGAATAAGTCTTTGCTTTTAAAGTGCCTAACAGTACTTTTTGTAAAGATACTTGCAGTTTTATTTTTCCACATGTTCTGGCGAAATGAAACATGAAATAGGGAAACCCTAAATATAGTTAATGAGTTATGCTAAATGAACAAAATAGTTTATTATCACTTTTGCTCGAAACTTTATTAACATGAGTCAATTACATAAGATGCCCACATATGGGCAACCATAAGCTTTACTGTGGACTGCACTGCAGAGTAATTTGGGATGAGATTAATTTTGTACTGTTACAGTGAAGGCATTGACAGTACAGCTTTGCCAGTGGAATTTTCATGTAAGTTATGTGTCTGAAACTGAATTGTTTTCTTTTATAAAAGACAGATTATTATAGTTTTGGATTTACTATGGCTTTTGAAATCAACTGTATTGTCAGTTTATCTGAATTTGAGGGTAATCCCTACATGGAGTAAACCCCAATGTCATATTTTATTGGTTCTTCACAGACCAGAGGCAGAGGAAATACTGTATCTCTGCCTCTAATTAGTGCCTAACTCCCGAAACAAAGGGAGTTTCTCCTGCCAGTAACCATGGGCAATCAAGAGTAAGGTTTATCCGTTGATACAGCTTTATACTGTGAAACAGTTCCTGGTGTGTCCCCAGCTGGAGAAATGGAGAACATAATGATGGTGTGAAGCTGAGTTTCAACAAAGTGACTGGTGAATTAAGTATAGCCCAAGATGAGCATCTAAAGAAAAGAGAGAAAAAAAAAAAGAAAAAAAAATGTGGTGTTTCATATTAAATGAAAGACAAAACCATTAGAATTTCTTCTCTTGCTGTCCTGCTGTCACATTACAGGTAATGTTAACTAGCACAATAATGTAAAGTAAGAGTAAGGACCAAACTGTGCCTTTCATGTCATGTATGTTGCCTTCAGTGTATGTTATAGATGTGTAACTGAAGGTAAGATTGTTTGATGCTATCATAAAAGTCTGCTGTTAAGCTACTATTAACTAGTCTTTTCTCTGGAAATTGCTGGAATTTTAATAAGAACTGGGGATTCTTTCCTGCAGAATAAGCTAGTATAGATTAACAACCAGCACTGAGTTGAAAAGAAGTTAAAGTCTCTGCTCACATTGTCTTCTGTAACTTAATTTTTCATCCCAAACATTTTGCCATAATCAATTTTGAAACAAATTACCCTTTAGCTCCCCCAAGTGGATCATTAAAACCTCATTAAAGGATTGTGGTTTGATTCCAGACTTGCTTAAACTTGTGAAAAGTAAAGTACCTGCACTGAATTTAACACGGACACACTTCTGTAAAATTAGTATAAACCAGACCAGTATATATCCCTCTACATCATCTTCCTCTTTAAGGTCTGTAATACTTGGGAAAACACATCCTTTTACCATGAGTTGCAAGAGGAAGCTGTTAAATAGTTGTTTAAATATTTGTACAGACATAGATATCTATAGAGATAAATATTTCTCCCACTTGATATGCTATTGAATTATGTTGTTCAAGAGCATAGTAAATAAAAAAAAAGTTCTGCATTCTCAGAATTTCTATTTTAGTCCGGTCAGTATGTATTTAATTCCCACCAACTGGTAGTAGCTAACTGTAGTGAAATAATGTTCATTGAGTAAATCTGTGTCTTGGAAAAGTATTTACTGTTATTTTTCGGTTTCAATTGAGGGGAATCTTTCAGAAATGGACAAGAAATTGGTTCAAAACATTGTGCAGTCTGGCAGAACAGGATACTTATCTCTGACAAGCAGGCAGTCAGGCAATGGCAAACAATATCTTATTACAGAAAGTTTTTCATAAAAGAATGCATAAAGGTCAAAGCCACTAACTCTGGAACAGGACTCCTGACTTGAGTAGGTCAGAATCCAGGACTTGAAAAATGAGAGAAAAAAAACAAACTCAACATCCTGAAAAGAATTCAGAGCAACCTCAGTTTGGTGATTGTTGTTGCTCAAGTTGTAGATGGAGCAAGTAGTTCATTTGCACTTAACACAAAATATGCAATAAAAATATATCAAGACATACAGATATGATAACTTTTTCATTTTAGCCAACAGTTTAAACAGTTGCTGTCATTGAATTTGACATAAAAGCCATTCCTGCTTTGGTGTAAGGAATCTCACAGTTCATATTTGGTGTTTCTTTTCATTAAGCCATTGGGAAATCGAGTCATCCATGGCTTCTAGAGGGGTAAAACCAGATTTGAATAGAAATACAATCTTCCATTAGGTAAAGTAGCATAGCTAAAAGGACAGGAAAGAGAAGGGGACATTTAATTTTTCACAAGCCCTTCTTTACATCTTAAAAAATGAAAATTCTTTATTATCTTTCCACATTTTCTGTGATCATCAACTCACATGTATGTGGGTGAAGTTTTAGATTTTTTTCCTAGATAATCCTTTATCATAATGCATCTCAATATACTAATGGGATTTTTACTTATCACATGCCTCTGAACTTCCATCATATGCTGATGGAGATGCTATTTCAGGGCATAAACCTATTCAATTAAGTTATTAAAGCAAACAGTTCATTTTTTTGAAAGACAGAAAGAAGATGGCTTCATCTGAAAGTCTCCCCACAGCTGAACGAAGCTGGCCTCCCTAAATTCCCTTTATAATACTGTAAAGGATGGCGAAAAAAAGGATTATCCAGAGAATGATTCAGGCTCATTAAATTATGGTTAATTATCTGGATTGCTTGTTTTTCTCTCCTACTAACATAGACAGGTAGTAAGAAAATTAGCTTTAGCATGAGTGTTGATCTGCTGGAAGGTAGCAAGGCTCTACAGAGGGACCTGGGCAGGCTGGATCAATGGGCTGAGGCCAGTGATGTGAGATTCAACAAGACCAAGTGCCAGGTCCTTCACCTGGGTACAACAACCCCATGCAGCCTTACAAGTTTGAGGAAGAGTAGCTGGAAAGCTGCTGAGTGGAAAAGGAGCTGGGGCTCAACAGCCAGCTGAATACAAGCCAGCAGTGCACCAGGTGGCCAAGAAGGCCAAAAGCATCTTGGCTTGTATCAGAAATAGTGTGGCCAGTAGGACTAGGGAAGTGACGGTCCCCCTGTACTTGGCACTGGGGTGGCCAAACCTAAAGTACTATGTCCACTTATGGGCCCCTTGCTACAGGAGGGACATTGAGGTGCCGGAGCACATCCGAAGAGCAACAAAACTGGTGAGGTGTTTGGGGAATATGTCTTATAAGGAGGAACTGTTGTTGTTCAGTCTGGGGAAAAGGAGACTGAGGGGACACCTTATTGCTCTCTGTAACTACCTGAAAGGAGGTTGTAGCAAGGTGAGTGTATGTCTCTTTTCCCAAGTAGTGCATGATAGGGCAAGAAGAAACGGCTTCAAATTCTGCCAGGGGAGGTTTAGATTGGATATTACAAATTAGATTGGGTTATCAAGCATTGGAACAGGCTGCCCAGAGAAGTGGTTGACTCACCATCCTTGGAGGTATTTAGAAGATGTGTAGATGTAGTGCTTAGGGACATGATTTAGTGGTAGACGGTAATGTTAGGTTTGGGGTTGGACTTGATGATCTTAAAGGTCTTTTCCAACCTAAATGATTCTATGATTGAAGTTAACCTTTGTGAGTTATCCCTCTTCCTAAAAAGAATGGTTCTTACTCTGATTCCAACATTGTTTTACCATCCTTGGAAGTTACTATGGAGGCAACGTGTTTTCAAAAATACTGCAAGGAGAATACCAAACATATGAGAGAGGGAGAAGGTCTGAAACACTCACGGTGAATGCAATATTCCTTCAGCTTCTTTGGTCCTCCAGCTGCTTCATTGACATTATGAAACAAATTTAATATGCAGCTTCCTGTAATTTATTGCAAATTGTTCCGGTAAGGTAATGTCTGCTCTAACTGACATGCTAGTTCCTTTCAGATTTTTATGTATACGTATACAGTGTGTGTGTTTCTTCAACCACAATCAAGCAGCAATTACTTAAAGCATTTGAATCAGAAGAGTCATTGTAAATTACTCTTTTCTGTTTCTTACAAGCTACCATCAGCATTCTTGGTCCTTTTTCAACAAGCCAGGCTTTGAAATTTAAGTTCTGTTTCACTAATTCATTTGTCATTTAGATCAAGAATTTTCCCAGATCTATTGTCTTCATTGTTTTCTCAGGTATGTTCTTTTCCAGGGAAAGTATCAGTTCTGATTTCCTTGTCCTGGGATTCTAACTATTCAGAATGCCTTCTCCCAGCATTGGCTTTCCCAACACTTCTGGACTTGTCTCCCAGTTTCTCAGCTCATTAGAGGTCAGATTCTGTACCCAGGTTCAGATATCATTTATAAAGTGCTGTAGCTACATGGAACTTTTCTGAAATATTTATCATATGCTGGAAAAAAAGTCCACTATGTTCTGAAATCCCCTAACCCATGTAAAGTGTACACCTGTGCTTTAAAGTATAAATGCTCTTCTGCATGACTAATCATATTATTCTTGTCTGTTATTCTGGATTACTTACGTAACCCTCCCCCTTGGGAAGTCTCTCTCTTCAGGGAACTTTTACCAAAAAGATTCTTCAGACAAGATATAAACAGCTTAAAAGCGCAATACAAGTTATTTATCATCTAACACACAGAGTACATTGTAGGACTAATGAACTAGGCATTAAATCAACCCCCACCAAATGAGTCATTAAGTCTACTGGGCAAGTAGTCATCACTCAGGTAGGGGGGGGCTGGCCTTTGCTGCTTTCTGGAGCAGACTGATCTATGATGTTGCTGAGTTGTTGTCTTCTCATTTCCTTTGTTTTCCTTGGCATTTTAAACCTTTTCATGGGAGTGTTGTTATCCTTGAATCCTTGAGGTGCCCATTTCCCCTGTCTCAACAGTCTTACTTATGTCTGCGGTTTTACCTTTCTTATCTTGCACACTTCCAGCCTGTGAGCTCTCTCACAGCTCCTTCTCACACCCTAGCACTTTTCTCAGAAGAAAGCTGGGAACAGTTACATAGCTGCGCTATACTGAAAGTAGGCCTTGAATCACAGATAGCTGAACTCCTGGGAGGAGGGTTACATGTAAGTGCCCTGGTTTACATTTCTTCTCAATTAGTTCATCCTGCGCTGTGAGCTGCCTCTATTTTTGTACATCCATCTTTCACTTGTATGATTTAGTCTTTGTGTCTTGTAAAATCTGTGTTTGCCAAATGGTTTTTTAAAACTCAATTTTGAGCTTTTCGGGAAGTGTTCTTGATACCGTTTCTTGCAAACTGCATTCTTGGTTTACATTAGGACATAATGATTGCTGCCCAGGCTCAGATCAAAGATACTAGAGAGAAAATAGCTACCTATGGACTTGGCATTCATTACTTAGTAACTAAGTACTTTGGACCGTCGACAACGTCATGGGCAAGTGCTGTCTATAAAAATGGCCTTAAACAGGTGACCACAGATGGCTACACAGCTAGGACAAGCATATTATGAACTATCTGCATAACATTCTTCTAGTCATTAATAATTTTCAGCTCAGGCACTTCTGGAATTGGGCAAATTTTTCCTAACTGGTTCTTATCTTTCTTACCTTGAATGAGTTATTATCATCATCAAGTTCTGTGATCCTACTGTTAGTCTTCTTTCCTATGGAGTTTATAAATATATTGGACAGAAGAGATCCATCCACACATCTCTTCAGAAATTCACTAAGGACCTTCTCCCACTGTGAAAACTGCATTTTCTCCCAGTTCCCTGGTTTAAACAGCCTTTTTTACCATGAAAGAACCTCTCCATATGGATTACTGCCACGACAGGGTGGTTTTTTTCTTAAAAGCCTTTTAAGGGTGGCTTCATCAAAAGACTTTAGAAATCCAGGCAAACAAGCAGATCAAGCAGACCATCAACATACTTTTTAACTGTTTCAAAGAACTCCAATAGGCTTTTGAGATATAAGGTGCCTTTACGTGCATTTACTTTAACTCTTCCTGGTTGTATTTATCTGTGTGTCCACTACTAGCATACATTATTGAATTCCTACTAATTTGCCTGGGGCAGGCTTAGAGGCTGATATTTCCATTAATCTTCCACAAACTTTTTTCAAAAGTTGTCATCAACTTTGTCACCCTGCAGTCCTCAGAAGACCCTAAGGTTTTAAGGGGAAAGTAACACATCATTGCTAGCAATTCAGCAAGTTCATTCTTGAATTCCTTCTCTTCTTATCTTTTCTGTGCTATTGCACACTTCTAATGCTCCATTTTGCACACTTCTATCTCCTTTCAGTCATTTCATTTGCAAACTGAAAAATCTTAGTCTATTTAGTCATTCCATACTTCCAGAAATCCTTACTCTGTATCTTTCTTGTCATTCTCTGTATAGCTCAAATACACAGAGTGCCAGCTATACATGCCTAATTTAAAAGCCAGAACTGCTTTATACATACTTAGTTTGAGCCTATAGTTCTCCATAATAGCAATCTCTGTACTGAATTTATCTCTCAAAGCTCTCGTGAGGCCTCAGTCAACTAATGATCCTACAATCTCAGTAAAACATATAGCCTTTGCTTAAAGAACTTTAAAATGGACCCCGTATAGCATTCAGATTCCTTGACCAGGTTAGTTTCTCGCTTGGCAGCCTCCCCGTCTACTCCAGCAAAGCAGATAGCAACTCTACACCAAATGGATGGGTTTTGTCCAGTGCTTGCTTGACAGCTTAGTTTCACATGCTCTATAGCACAAAAATATACCTTTTTCATAGGAGGGCTGTCCTTCAGATTCTGTTTTACAAGTTACTCTGTGATGACTCTTTGCTTGTTGTTAACTTAATTTTGCAAGTGTGCCACTCTGCAGAGGCAAGTTTTGAAGAGGAATGAAACACTACTTCTCAAAAAAGTTTTCTAAGATGTTGCAACAGCCTATTGGAGGTTGGAACTCGATGATCTTTAAGGGCTACTTCCAACTCTTAAACATTCAATGATTGCGACTGCAGATCTACAATTTCTGTTCCTTTTCCTGGCTACCTCAGAGTCATGTCCTAGATTTCAGATGACTGAAAAGAGTTAAGAGTGCTTGGAGGTACAGGCCTTTTTGATCTCCCAGAGGCTGCTGACTAATAATGATGCCCATCACTCTTCCTGTACTTGCTTTCTAAATGGCTTCAGCGATTTTGATAATCAGAAGAGCTTTAAAGACTATAAATCTGCATTAGCAACAGGCTGTGGGATCTCTAAATAGCTGTTGAGTTTAGAAAACTCTCTGTATGACTTTGTCTATTTTCACTCTTTCCAAACGTTGAGGAGCTTATTACTAATGTACTTGATTAAGAAAGTACTGGAAGTTAATTTATGTGAACCAATACTTTTAAAATAGCCACATATATAAACGTGTATACACACACATATGTGCATATGTATGTATTTATATATAAATGTGTATAATTGAAAGTAAAGAATTCTTCAGCATACTAAATGATGGAGTATCACTCTTCAAATGCAAATGCCACTTCTGTGGATATGTACTGGTGCAAGACCAGAAGGTCTTGTGTTTCAAAGTTTCTAGGAAGCATAAAATGCTTGAGAATCTCCTTGACATTCTGCAAACACAAATGTGTCTGTTTTGCTGAGGAACAGGTATTTCTAGCCTTTTAAAGTGTTATGGGAATCTTTAAAGTTCTGTCAGGCAAAATGAACTTTAGGCCTTCTTAATCTTTAGTAAAATGGTAGTCTATGTATAGGATGTATTAAGCTATTTAACAAAATTGTTTCTACTATATTTGTGGTGGTGTTTCTATGTTAAATAACTACAATTTTGAAATTATTAATGCACAACCTTGGTTGGTGTGGGGAAGTGTGAAAGAAACTTTCAATATCCATCCTAATTCTCTGGCTCATCTGTCTGCAAAATTTTCCTAATTAACATAAATAAAAGGATCACATGTTACTTGTGTCTTTCAAATCAAATACTCTGAAGATGGGTCTGGAATTGAATGGTTTTCATCATGATCTATTGTTTCTTCCTGAGGTAAGACATGTATATGGATTTGCACATTGCTCCTACATTAGTAGAACAATGCTACAAATGAGAATACATTAATATGTGTTAACTGGTACAGTTGTAAATACAAAGGATAATTCTCTAAAGTACTCTATTTCCCTTTGAAATGTGATCAGTAGGTTCATTACGCATACAAAAAGAATTATGAGCTATTATACAAATAGCAAATTTTTTTCCATACATAATAGTTGTGTGGATTTTGTTCATCCAGGGCACCCACAGAGGTCTTAAAAGAGTTTTAATAGTGTACATCTTTGTTACTTTTGCAAGAATGAAATACCTGCCAATTGAAACCATTTAGTAAATTTGCTCCATTGGATCTTGCATTTGATTCTTTCTGCTTTGAGTGCTGGTAACATCTTCACCAGTCACTCAGTTCACAAACAATTGTGGATGTTACTGATTATTTGGAAACTGTAATTATGTTATAGTATTGCAGTGGATGTTTCTAGAAATTCCACTGGAAGCTCTTTATCCTCAACAAATCCACGTGCTGGTATTGTAAATTCATAAAATGTTTAACTCTTACACAGTTTCTACATGTCACATTTTGTATAGGTAATGATCTCCTAGCTTTTGAGTGATTTGATGTGCAGATTTCCATCTGTTCCTCATGGTAATGCAAAATACCTTTTAAATACGTCATCCTCTTTCCTCTATACTGCTACTTGCAAAAGATCAGGAGATGACATAAGCTGTGGCAATTTCTGCAAACCATCTACTGTTTACCTCTTCCTACTCCCACACTGGATCATGGCAGTGCTCAGACTCAGGAGAAGTGGGAGGAAAAACACTTCTTTTAGTTCAAATACATTGCTTTATTCTGTTTGCAGTACACCGTGGCAAACAAAGAAAGAGAAATTATTTGCACTGTGGACATTTTCACAGCATTTATTTTTTGATAGTATAACAATCCTTTTGTAATCCATCTGGTGTTATTTTGCACTAGAGGTTTTTTAAATAGAAGAGATTATGTAATTACTTGGAAATAATTTCCCTAATTCTATATTTATATTTCCTTATACCATGGCAATAATTTTAAAAATTTTAAAAATTACTGCTTACTGATTAAAAACTGATTGTAAAATAATCATCAGTAAATCTGGCCATTGAAACCTGCAGATTTATTTTAATGTTTCCGAATGCCTGCATTTATTTTAAATATAAGAATTTCAGTCATATCAAATGATATAATTTTTTAACAATCACTTTTACCTCTTTTCTGAGATAAATCTTTGTTCTTCTATTAGAATTCTTAAAACCAGAGATTTTTCCCCCCCCTCTCTCTTTTTCTCTTTTTTCTTTCTCTCTGCCCCACGCTCTCTTCAAAACAAATTATAATCAGATAGTGATTGGCAGCAATTTTTAGCACTAATAATCAAAGCTGAGCAATTTTAGCAGCTATTGTATTCCACCTGCAGGATCATTTTCTCGTCCTATAACACACTAGGTAGCACAAATGATTGATTTATAATGCAAGATAATTTTTTTATTAAGGCAGCCTACTCTGCCTAGTGCCAGAGAGGGTATTGTCTCTGAAGTAGCCTAACAAAATCTTCCTCCATTCAGGCAGCAAATAAATTGCCTTATCATCTGATTTTCTGTCTAAAATCTTAGAGTTCTATAAGAAGGTTCATATTTCAAGTTGCAGAACATGATCCCTGTTCCCGGGAGTACAGCAGAAGCAGCCCAACCCAAGACTTCTTTTTATAAAAGCTAGAAGACTAACATCTCTTCACAGCCCACAAGTTCTCTGCAAAACCAGAAAAAATAAATAGTCACTAAATATTTTGTTGTCCTAGGCAACAGCTTGTTCTGCATTCAGCAGCTTAGAAGATAAGGAGTTATATTTTACCAGTTCAACCTTTTCCATGTTGGTGAGCCAGCAAGAAGACTGGATTTCTATTTTAAAATAATATCCTTTTTCAGATCCTTTAATTTTGTATTCATTTATAAATTTTGGACACATCTTATTTTGAATTTGGCCTCATAAACATGCAGTCTTAGGATAGAATCCTTCATTGCAATAACAATTGTAGTTTGTAGTAAAGGTAGTTCCTCTAAAATAATTTCATTATGAGGATCTAAATTTTGTTTTCTAGGCAACATTTGTGCTACATTTGCTGGAATAAATTGATCTTTTTGAATGTTTGCATTTGCTGTCCTCAAGCCCTACCTCCCATAGACCTAGCTTGTGGCATTTTAAAACAGATTGTGTTGATTGAAGGATAATGTAAAATACTTGAAGTTTGTGGTAGACAAAAGCAAATGAACAGTGATGTTAATGTTTTAAAGCAATTCTTCTGCCTTCGCTTTGAAGAAAATGCGTAGTGGTAAAAATCATAAAGGAGTGTCCCCTGTTTGCAAAGAAATAAAGCTGCAGAATTTATTACATAACATTTTCAAGGACTGCAGTGCTATTTTGATGCGTTTAAAAGAATGCTGTGTTTTTCAACTAACTCCCGTTCATCAGTATGCAAAGGAGAAATCATTCCTCTTTAAAATGTTTTAAAATATCTGGGTGGTTTTTTCCCTACTTCTTCATTGCCTTATAGGATATAGTGAGGAGATGATATTTCCAATAAAAATTCCCAAGGGCTTACCAGATCTTGACTAGCATCATTTGTATTCTGTTCATGACTGGTTTTAATGGTTAAAGGTAAAGAGGACTGAACAGCAGTCATTTTAGGTATAAGGATGTTGAAAATCAGAAATGTTTTAGGAAACGTTTTCCCTGTACAGCAGATTTTGTTAATGTTCTCAGGTGTAAGAAGAAATGCAGTGCTGTGCCGTATAGACCTATCAGAGTGATTAATGTACCAGAAATAGGACAGCAGCATTATCCTGGGTCTTCTGTCTGATTCTCCCTTCTCACGCTGTTCAGCTTGGATATTCCTGCAGTCCACTGCGTTTCTCTCTTACATACACAGTGATATGATTTCAAACATATGATACAATTTCAAAAAAGAGTGAAAAGTATTATATTGAAAGGTCAGAATATTTCAACACAATAACGATGAGGGGAAGGGAAGTATTCACTTAGCTATAAAAGGCTCTATTGCAGCCTACAGACATCTTCAAGGATTTTGTCCTTCATTGTTTTTACCTTTTAAAGGAATAAGGTTTCAATCACTTTCCATAAAGGGCAGTTCAAAATTCTAGTAGCTGGTGGTGCCAAGAAACCTTTCATATTCAGTCTGTATTATTTCAAAACTACATACTAATATCTGCAGTTATCAATTTTCTACATATATGAATAACACATTGGCAGCCCCAGCTTTTAGACCCTTGAAATAGTTATTGGCAGATATTTGTGATCCCTTTCATAATGATCAAGTCATTGCAAGGTTACGTACATTTAACTCCTGATTGATATTCCTACCTCAATTTGTACTTTTTCTTATTCATTGCTTATTTTAAAGAATTTTCTTCATATCACATAGAGATCTTAAAAATGCAGTATTCATCCCACGGTAGAATGTTATATGGATTTTAATTCACTACTATAATTAAAAAGAAAAAAAAAAGGCAAAAATGAAGTTAAATGTTTCTCCATGCAATGATATTCAAAATGGTATTCAAATAATGAATTACCATATAGCTTTTGCTGAGAGATCTGTCTAGTTTTATGGGGTTCAAAAGAAAAAGTTGGTTTCAAAGTCTCTTGCAGTGTTTTATCTCTGGTTTTTCATCAAGGGATTAAGTACCTGAAACAGATGCAGTAATGACAAAAGCTGCTGGAAAAAAATGTAGTTAGACCTTATTTTACTTTTGTCAGGTATTGAAAGCTTGATGAGAACCTGTCTGAGCCAGAATCAGGTTACATGAACACACTCATCAGGAAAGGACATACAACTGTTTTCCAATTAGCAATTTATATCATTCTGGAGGAGTCAGCCAAAGCTTCCAGCGATCCTGATTTTCTCAGGGTCTGGTCTCCATGCTACCATTTAAAACACCAAATTCAATAATAGACATATTGGGTGGTTGCAGGTGAGCTGCTAATGACTGTCTGGTAGCCTCTGTCATCAGAAAGGTTTTCTCATCATCCCCTCATCCATGTGCACGATCTACTTACTTAAAGATGGAAAACACAGTCACAACATCTTCTTTTAAAATACTTATTCCTCCAGTAAGCCACAGAGAAATGCAATGCATATTCACGTGCACACATAAAGCAAAAGGACAGGAATTATGCAGAGCTAAGTATTTTAAACGTTTGTGTTCCCACACGCAATATGGTTCTACTGTGTTTTCACTGAACATAGCCAAACACAAGGTAGTTTGTGCTTCCCGTCTTATGAGTTAATTTTATGTAAGATTTATATAAGCAATAGATAAATATCAAAGCCATAGCTGAGGATGAATGGCAAAACACCGGGGTTGTTCATAAATTTACATTATTAAAGAGTAGTGATAGATCTGCACTGCTGCTTTTGTTGAAGCTGAGCCACAATTTGCAGGCAGAAGTAATTCTTCTTACCTGCTGTTAATAGCAAAGCATACAGTAGTACATGACATCCTGAAAGAAAGTTCTTATCTTGGGTTATCTGCTCTGATCTGTGAACATTTTTTTTGTTAATTTGTGGCTGCCTGGGAAACAGAAGCATAAGATGTGACTTAATGTGAGAGGAAAAAAAACGACAGAAGTTTAATATGCCTCTAAGCATATGGAGTGGTTGGCTTCGGAAATGCACTAGAACTGAAGCGTGGGAAAGAGGAAACTGAGAACTGAGGAGAGTTAGTAGTAAATGAGGGAGTTATATGCGAGGGTGAGATGTCAAGAGTGGGAAACAACTGCCATTAGATGCTAATGGGCTTAGTAAGAAAGACGAGAAATACATAATGAATTAGCATTCACAGAGTATGTAAGTATCATTTAAAACAGAAAAAGATTAAATTAAGGTTCTTATTTTATGTCTCTCTAAAATATGAAAAAAATACTACACAGCTATACAGAGAGTTTCATATATTCAGAAATATTTTCACAATTAGGTTTTCTCTGGTTTCCTTTAGTCTTCAAATTAGCTTGCTGGCTCATTTGTGGCAGGGAAATCATCTTCGTGGATTGACAGAGAGCTCCTGGAATGCTCTCTAAAATATTATTGAAAGTTGTAATTTCTCTTGTTATTTTTACTACTGTTATTAATAAACAATTACAGGAAATCAAAATGATGATTTACATAAAATGTGAAAGGTGACCACATGACGTATATTAGAGAAGCAATAAAACACTGGGTAGTGTTTCAGGTAGGAAGATTTGTGTTGAGAATACCTTGATGTGAGGAAAAGTTTTTAAAAGATTCTTTGAAGATGTTTCATTTCTGCTAAGGTTCTGGGCAAAATATTTTCCTGGGGATTTTGTTATATTGTACTTCAGCTTTTCACCAGAAGCTTTCTAATGGTCTCTGGAATTCAGATAAGGAAGAGAAGCAAACTGGCTGCTATCTTCTCTGCATTTCCTCAGGGATTTAACAGAGATTATTCCAATGTGTCAAGGATAAAACCCCCTCACTGTTTTGCAGGAGGTGCTGTTAAGCAAAATGGATGAGATTTTGTGTTTATTGCTGACAATTTGTTATATTTCCGTAAGCAACAGCATTTTACCATGCTATTTGTTTTTGCTCTCATAAGTGGGGTTTTTTTCTGTGCAAGTATGCAATGAGCTACTGTATTTTTCTTATGAGAATCGAAGAAGATATTGCTTGTAATTCAGTACGGACCCATTAATAAGGCAGTGAAGAATTTTATTTGGTCCTGATACTCCCTTATTTGGTTTGACTGTGCATGTAGCAATTATCAAGACACTAAATATACTTAGAGGGTCTGAAATTTAAATCTTCTGATAGGAAAATGTCAAGGTAAGTTTAAATGAATAAGAGAGTCAGGAATGTGTTTACTGGTACTGCGGAATCCTGACATAATCCTGAATATCTGAAATCTTGTACTCAGATTCAGTCTTTGTCACATCTTGCAGACATCTTAAAAGTGGGAACCAAAACCAAACAAACGAAAAACAAAACAAAAAAAAACCACAATACTTTTCCCAGTTCCCTGTCAAAGGGACTGTAGGATGATGCAGTAAATGATATATCTCTGTGTAACTTTAAATGAATAAGAGTGTAGGATGATGAGGTAAATGACATATCTCTGTGTAACAAATCATTTTACTGAATTGTAAAAGACATTAGTATTACAGATAAAACCCATGGTTAGTTTTTACTTGGAACTAGTAAAATAATAATAAGAACGTAGCATGCTTTATTTATTTCAGAAGCTAGCTGACACTTTGCTTTGAGAAATACCATGTGAATCCAATTCTTCTTATTGTTAATTTTGTTTTCTGTTTTATCCTTTTTATGTCAAGAGCAGTTTCCATGAAAAAGGTTTCAGAGGTCTGAGCTCCTAATTCTATTTAGCTGACATACTGAAAGTAAGTTGTAACGGTGCATAAAAAACAAACACTGGTCAATACCATTCACATTCTAGGACATTTCTGGAAGTTTTGTATCTTCAGTGTTTTCACCAAAGAAGTCTTGTAAGCCAGCTGAAAACTTGGCTTGTTAATACAGACGTCGGTGTGTGTGTGTGTAACGTTCTGGAGGTCTTCTGTATCTCCTCATAAATTTTATCAATATTTTAGTAACCCAGCATGTTTATTCAGTACGTTGTTTGCCGTTAGGCTCTTGAGAATGTTTTAAATGTATGAACTGAAGTGACTGTTGCAGTAAAGGTACCATGGGGTTTATAGGTGATAAGCTGTATACATAGTAATGTAAAAAAGAAGCATTACACAGTCATCGAATAGGGTAATATAATTTAATATATACTTACCCAATCTGCTGCTTATGTTATGTTTAACTTGCTGATGTCCTCTCTCCCCTGGCTTTTATTTTTTAAGACTTTTCCTTTGCCAGCCTACACATGGTATTACAGTATTAGCAATAAAAAAACAAGACAGTGTTTTAACCCAATCAATCTCCCTCTTCTCATGGAAAACCAGAAGGTACCTCAGTTACATTGTTCAGTATTTTAGAGTGCATCATCTAACTGGCCATTCCCAAAATGCTTCAAGTATCCAAAAAGGGTTTTACGGCACATCTTTACTAAATTATGCCAAAAAAAAGGCCAATGTTGGGCACAATTCACAACTCTGTCTTTCATTTGTGCATTATATTAATTAGTCTTTTTACAAAGTGCAGTCCATAAGTGAGTAGAAGTGTAGCAAGGCATTGTATTGTTGGAAAAGCTTATGCTTTTTATATACATGTGTTAATTTTTAAGTTCCTTGCAACATTTGGTGCTACAGTATTCAATCATGGATACACTGGAAACTTTCCAGATTATTTTATTTCTACTAAAGCAGCGGAACAAATTGGCTTGAGAAACTGTTTTTCATAACAGTATCACAGTTTTGAAAGGAAAATTCAACTTTTTTTCTTAACTTTTTTAAATTAAAAAATTGAAATTATCCAAAATTTTAAAAATTGCATGTAAAATATAATATATACAAAACTATAATCTTGGAACTGTATTTCATGTAGCTATGTGATCATTTGAAATTTCAGGCTGTTGAAAGAAGTCATTAGTGTTTTCTTTGGCCTGTGCTGTATATGCTGGATCATATTCTACTTTAGCAAAAGAGGGACCTGTGAAGGGATAAAATTTCAGTTGCTGGCTATATCAGTGAAATTCATATTTACAACTCCGACATAGTCATAGGAGATACATGTCTAGATTCTTGCTATAATCACTGAAGATATACAGTCATTTCTTTGATATGATTCATCCTGTCCTAAAGCAAATGCTTAAATTACCTCAGATGAGTCATACCTTAAAGGTGCCTATTTCTCTCTGCTAGCTTAAAGGGACCCTTATGTGAGTATTGAGCTCTCTGTTGTGGATTTGGACCTACTTTGGCAGGGGTGTAGGACTAGATGGTCTCCAGAGGTCCCTTCCAACCCCGTATCATTCTGTGATTCTGTGATATTCTGCATTACATAAAATGAACATCACTCTAAACCACAATGTGGCCTCATACACGAGAAAATAGAATATAAATTGTTGACTAAAAATGTGGTATCTAGGAAAAATAATAAGCTATAGTTGGGAGCAGAGTGGAGGAAATAAAAAAATCCCAGTATCAAAAATTCTGAGACAAATGAATACTGTTTCCCCTGGAAACCTGTTTCTCATTTGTGGAAACTTACTGGGAAGTCTTGGTATGTTCTGAGAGTTATTGTAGCACACCATCACACACCAACACATTTTATCATTAACAACCACTGGATATACCAGACTGCTGAATTCTGCCTACTCCTTCGGAAAGTCATTTATCATACATCTGGGTTTTTTAGTCCTGCAACTATGTGCTTTGTTTACTTCTATGACAGTTATATCACAAAACAGAACAACTTGTGCAATATATTTTTAAACCCACGCTGTTAGTTATGTATTCAAAGAGTGGCCAAAGTAAATACTTCATCTTTAGTCTCATTTTTCTGGTGTGCTGGTTTTGTGAAAAAGCCTAGAATAATCCTTTATAAAGGAGATTTTCGGATCCTCTGTTTAAATTTCTGTGTTCTACCCACAACCTGTGTTTCTTATTCAGGGAAGACAAGTCCCATTCAAGCAGCACAGATTGTGGTTTTCTAAGGATTGTGCTCTTTATAGCTATGCCTACAGATCTGAAACTGTGTGCACTTCCTATGGATAGGTTTTATATATGATGGTACTTTGTAAACTTCATTGCAAGATAATAAAAATTTAAATCTTTGGCTGTTAAACCAAGCATTTGCTGATAGTATAGCTCTGTATGTCTCTCACATTAGCTAACATATCTGATTTACATTGAGACTAGAAAAGTATTACAAACATATTCCTAGTGGTTTCTTAGAAAATGGGTACGTGTATGGCAAAGACCTAATGAAATTTGACTATACTTTCCTACTCACTATAAACAGAGGAACCAGACATGCAGAATCACCAACTCCTGCCCATATTCCTGAGATTATTTTAGAATACAAAAATGTTTTAATATGTGGTACAGTTATAAGAAGACATGTTATTGAAACGTATTTTAAATTGGCCTTGATATTTCTTTGCATTGTTTTCATACAGTTTTGCACACATAGCCAGAAAGATACTAAGATGTGCTTCTGGGAGTTAAGAGAAGAAATAAGAAGTTCACCAGATAGTTGAAAAATCCAATTTAGAAGATATCAATAAAATAATTTATTACTGTTACCAATACTGCTATGGAGTACAGAAGGGACACGATGGAACTTTATAGGTTTGAAGTATAATGCCAGACAGGTGTCAGAGTAATGTATTCAAATTTTTTAAAAAAGATTACATTTAAAATAAGGTTTAAAATTAAAGGAAAAAATTGTTCATGACATACGAAGAGTTAGAAAACTGTCAGAATGAGCACTGCAAACACGATCCTTTGATACATTTAAAGTAGGTGAAAAACGCTGTCCAATAGAGTAATAGCCCTGCATGACAGGAGTACAGTTTGGAAACCTAGTAGAAGTCTCCCCAGACCAAACTTCCGTGATTCAGTGGTGACACCATGTATTAACTTTCCCATAAAGCAACATATATTGCTATCCTGCTTATAAGATGGCATTTTAGAGTTGTTGTAATAAATGAAAATTCCACTAGGTGGTTCTGGTGTTCTTCTAACAAGAACTGAGAATGTTAGAGCACGGCAATTCTATGTTTGGGTTTTTTTCTGTATTGTTTTCCTAACTAGTCAGAGATATTTTTAGTTATTGTTATTAGTTATTTTCTCAATTTTGGTATTAATAATAATTTTTTTATTAAGGAGAAAATACCCTTAGTCAAATAAGGCCAAGGTATGAGGCTTTAATATTGTGAAATTCCATTGGTAGATAGCTAGCACTTATCAGTTAAACTGCTAGAGCTGTGTTTTACTTTAGCCTTCAAAATTACCTTCTTGAAATTGTAAACTTGAATTTTAATAACAACAGACGTGTAATTAGGGGTTTTTTATGTGAAGTATCACCAATCTAGCAGAATTTTAAATCATAGAGTCATAGAATGGTTAGAGTTGGAAGGGACCTTAAAGATCATCGAGTTCCAACCCCCCTGCCATGTGCAGGGACACTTCCCACTAGAGCAGGTTGCTCAAAGCCCCATCCAGCCTGGCCTTGAAGGCTTCCAGGCATGGGGCATCCACAACTTCCCTGGGCAACCTGTTCCAGTGCCTCATCACTCTCACAAGAAAGAATTTCTTCCTAATATCTGATCTAAATCTCCCCTTTTCCAATTTAAAACCGTTACCCCTTGTCCTATCACTAGACTTCCTGACGAAGTCCCTCTCCAGATATCCTGTAAGCTCCCTTCAGATACTGGAAGGCTGCTCTCAGGTCTCCCCGGTGCCTTCTCTTCGCCAGGCTGAACAGCCCCAGCTCTCTCAGCCTGTCCTCATAGAAGAGGTGCTCCACATCTTGTGGCCCTCTGCTGGACCTGTTCTAACAGTTCTATGGGCTTTCTATGTTGAGGACTCCAGAACTGGACACAGTACTCCAGGTGGGGTCTTGCGAGCGCAGAGTAGAGGGGGAGAATCAGCTCCCACTACCTGCTGGTCCTGCTTCTTTTGATGCAACCCAGGATACGGTTGGCTTTCTGGGCTGCCAGCATGCACTGCCAGCTCGTGTTGAGCTTCTCATCCATGAGCACTCCCAAGTCCTTCTCCTCAGGGCTGCTCTCCAGCCCTTCTCTGCCCAACCTGTATTTGTGCCTGGGATTGCCACGTCCTAGGTGCAGGACCCTGCACTTGGCTTGGTTGAACTTCCACATAAAACACTGTTGTCATCTAAGGTGATATGTGACAACAAAACATGAACAACTGTGCAGTCATGAGAACTTTCTTTTTTTATGGACCGTTGTTTGAAATGGGATACTGACCTGAATTAAACATATCTTTGCTCTGGAGCTCTCCTATGGTCCAGTGCAGGAACTCACATTTTTATTAAAATCTGGTTATACTTATCACCTTTTCCATTTGCACTTCCTCTGTTTCACAAATACAAACAACTTTTTTCTCTCTCAGGACTGAGATATGCAACTTGAGATACTCAGCTTGCATATTCCCAGCTTGTATTTACCTTTAATGGCTGCTGTTGCTATTCTAGACCTCAAGGCCTTTGTGCCAAATGCCTGTATCTCCCAAATATGTAAGTCTGGTCTAGTAAAAGGTGCTATTCATTATTACATTATTACTTAAAATTGCCGTATTGAGTAGGTTCAGAGCATGTTGCTAGTTCTACAAGAGGATGGGTTTGAGTTTGTGGTGGTATTTTTTTCTTGAAAAGAGTATGAAATTTTTTTTTCTGACTTTTTTGTCATTTCTGGTGTTACGTAGTTCATTATTTTTGCTACCACGGCACATGCTATTAATGCTAGGTAACTACTGCAAGTATTTCCATAAACAGACTACAGAAGTCAGTTTGCTTCAGCTCTATTTGCATTTTCCTAATGTGCTAATGAATGAATGAGGAGTGTCCATGGGAGAATTTTACAGAGTATTATGGAGAATATTACAGAGATTACTACGGAACTGATATGATAAATTCCAAATCTGCACATCAGAGAACAGATTCTGACAATTTATTTATTTATTCATTTTTTAAAAAACTGCTTCAGTATTTGTGCTTCTGCATTTTTTCTGGTGGAGGTGTAGGGGTCGTATGTAGCAAAGGTAAGCCTATTGACAATAACCCTGTTGATCCCTTAGAAGTAACTTATAAATCCACAGAACCCCACAGTACAACACAGACTCCCATCAGGCCACAAATGAAAGCTCGTATAATGTACTAGCAACAATTACAATTCATCTGTCATTAGTTTTCCAATTTAAATATTGATTACTATCCTGGTCTGAGGTAAAGCAGAACCAAGTTTCTGTTCAGTAACTTTACTTTTCATTTACGCATCTTCTAACTAACCAAACTCTCTGAAGTTAACAGCCAAACTCTCTGAAGTTAACAGCATAATTTTCAGGCACTGCCTGCTTCCAGAGACTGTTAAGACCCAATTGTTTCTAATTAATGCCAAGCAATGTTATGCAGGGAGGCTGTTGCTTATACTTACTGCTATAACAACCTAGTCAGGTCAACTAACTTTGTTATTTTCTTCATTGAAAGATTGGAAACATAGAGGGTTCGCACCTGTATAGAAAAGCTAATAGGACAGTTGACCCAAAACAAGCAAACAGGGTATTCCACCCTGTCTGCATCATGCTCAATATGAAAACTGAGGGATCAAAGGGTTAGGTGTCTTTCTTCAATGTTCGGTGTCCAAGAAGGACTCTCTGTGTTCTTCTGCCTGTGATCCCAATCCATGCATTTCTGCATACAGATCCGGAATGCAGTTTCCCATCCATCACTGAATCTAGTCTGGGACTTTCCCAGTGCCTGCTGGTGACATGATCATAATTCTGGGACCTTGATACTGATTGTGTATATATTGCATATATCTAATTATTTTCTTCTTACTATTTCATTTATATTTTTATTAAAGTAGTTTCATTTCATTTAAACTCGTAAGTCTCTTTCTCTCTCTTCCTCCTCTCCTGGAAAGGAGATACTCTCCCTTCTCTAAAGGGAGAGAGATCAGAGAGTGTCTGTCGTTCATTTCAGTGGCCAGTCCAGCCTGAAGCACAACTACTCACAAAAATAAGCCTTTTGAGAAACCCCTGAATCAAATTTTGCAAAAAGTAGGAAGCAAAAGGTAAGCACAGTTCACAAGATCTTTTGTTTTTGCTGCCCTTTCTGATTCTTGAACTTACCTTTTGGAAGAGATTGTCAGTTTCGCCAGTTTATGTAATTAAATCACTTCTAATTTGTGCCTGGGCCATGCTTTTCAGAGCTCATATTTGTGTTACCTTGTAAATGGGGGTTTAGTAGCACTTCTGTGCTACAGGCATATTCATCTGATGCTGTGCCACACAACGTATGCAGGGGATTAAAACTGATTTGGTATCCCGCTTCACTAGAATAACCTTCTTCTTTTCATAGTAGACGTAGAATGGAGATCTACTTCAGTCATTGAACAAGGCTAGAACTAGAGGTTTTTCCCTCTACACAAGGATCTCAAAAGACTGCAAGAGCTAACATGTCCAAAAAGCATTCTTCAAGAAGAGTAAAGCAGTCCAATAAACATTATGGCATTTAAAAATGCTCTGATTTGTCTGGCAGATGTAGAAAGCTCCATCTTTCCATGCAAAAGGAGAAGACACGTTAGGAAAATGCTTATCAGAAAAAGTGGTTCACTTTCTCTAGAACTCATACTAATTCTTTCATCTTGCCATAGGCAACCATCCATGCCAGAAGTATTGTAAAGCTGTGATGTAAATGCTTTCTAAGCTCTAGAAAGCTTGTCTCAAAATGCCACATAAATAGATCAGATGTGCAATGGATTGTGATTTATGTACAAAATACCTTTCTGACCTCTATTATTCTAGAAAGACAGAAGACCACTAAAAACTAAATATTAAAAAAAAAAAGAAATGTGTATATGGAGAGAAATTCGTTCTCTTCATAGCCAAGCATTTAGTATAATGTACTCTGTAGCCACTTCTGGGTGCTGGAATGCATGGATTTGCAACATGTATTTCTGCCACAGTTTGTTAGTGAAGCTGGAACAGAGATGGCTTTGAAATACAGAAACTTACTCAGTCTTTATGACTAAAGCCCAAAATCTCATGAGTTAACAGCTAGTGGAAGTTTAGTTCTCAAATATTTTGACTACTGTTGCTTGACATATCCAGGAACTATCATTGTAACCAATATGAAGGCATTTGTGGGGGTGAAGAACTGGCAAGGAGCATTCTCTTTTTGGTTATTTTTATTTTTTTTCTAAGCAGTACAATAGGTGAAGCATTACTACTGTGCTTCAGTTCTGTCCACAAGCCCTGCCTTAAACAAAGGAATAGTACATACTTTTAGAATGCCATTATTCATGATCTACAAAATTACAAAATACAAAATAACTTTCTGTCAGCGTTTTGACATTTAAAGCTTGTCTTACTCCTCAAGATAAAGAACACAGAAGTGGGTTATGTTGGCATGAACAACTTTTTCACATGGTCGATATTACCAGAATTGACCTCAAAATCAGAAACCTGAAAGTATATTTCTTTTGCCTTGGTGTTTCAGAAGAATATTTCTATTATATCTTAAATGGTGTTTGTCATGGTGCACTTTCTTTCTAGAGTAACTTCTTATGTTTTTTCTCAGGAGAACACGTAAAATGACACAGATCAGCCTGGAAGATTTTAAATTGTCTCCGTGGTTCTTAATACACCAAGACACCTTAGAGCCAGAAAACTTTGAAGAATGGTTTTGATTAGAATTCTGATTTCACACATGTTGTCCAAAGCCATTATTGCATGCATTTCCATCAGGACCACCTAGGATATTACCTCTTAAATTCCGTGTAAGCTTCTGTTGTTCCTGATGGATTTGTACTAGCTGCGATAATAAGCAAGCAATTGATATAGCCTCTCTGGCTTATGGTACATTACCGAATTAGTTTTGACTTTAAGGCAATGAACTCCCCAGCTATGTCTACATGAGTAAATTAAACAATGTTCAGAAAGTGTTTCCAGGCACTAGAGCACACATTCAGAAAAGCCCAGGTACCTTTTTGGCCTATACCAACTAGCATTCTCCCCAGCAATTCCCAGACACAGATCCAGGATGCCGTCCCCTTGGCATTCCAGTGACAGAGTTGACTAATACAGGTGCAGACCATTTCCAATGTCATACCATTTCACCTTGATGCCCAGGAATGTTCTTGGGCATGTTTAATTTATTTCTATGGTTATAGATATGCACTTCAGGCTCAGAGAGTATCTCAATCCTGACACTACTATGAACTTACACGAACACTGTCAACCTGAAAATTGTATTTTTCAACTATGTTTTTTAGACATATTTTAAATATCTAGTTTATTTGACAATAATTTTTGGGTTTTCATACTATCTCGGTTTTTAACAGTTTGCTAAATGTTTTTAGACCAATATAAAGAAACGATAAAATTGCTAATGTAAAGTAAGTATTTAAAAACAAGAGAGAACAGTAATTTATTAGGAAAGATCAACAATTATACCTAAAAACTACACTTTTCCTCTTTACAGGCCTCTCAAGCCCAGTTCTTAGAATATTTTTTAAGAAGAGCTGCTTAAAGAAATGAAAATTATTTTTTGTTTCTTCCTCTGGTTTTCTGCTCGTTACATTGTATCCTATTGTCCTGGTTTGAGGACACCTAGTATCCCAGAAAAGGCAGGAGCATTTCTGTCCTCACCGTGATTTTTACCCTGGTATCATAAGGTATATACGTGCATTAAACCACCCTAAAAATATCCTGTGCTAACTGCAATGTCAAACGTATATTTAACTCTCAGTCCTTGTTGTCTCAGTTACACCAAAACTCATCTTGATTACTGTCTTGCTATAACAACACTTTATATGAAATTCTAACCACTTAGATCTCAACGGGGTGTTTTAATTAGTGCCAGAAGTACTCCGTTTCTGTCTTTCTCACAATACTGTCATACAAGCAGCAGATGAAAGGTTTAAATTTTAATGTGTATTCCAGCACACCCCTTTTATTTGTGTTGTAAATACTGTTTGGCAGCCTGCTTTTATTGCTGTTATACTTTATTACCATACATAACTTAAAAAAAAAATTACTTTAAAAGTTGATACAAAATGTGGACAAGAATAATCTAGGTATTGGCTGTGATACATCTTCAATTATCATCTTGTTTCTTTTCAACATTTTTGCTCTGTTTTTCAGTAAGTTCACCTTCTCCGATACCCAGGTTTTTGAGTTGCTTTTGACTTTGACATCAACCATAAATTAAAGCCTCTTACTTCTTCCGTTGCTCATTCTCTAGATATTAGTACACCAATATTGTAAACTTCTCAGAGCAGGGATCACCTGTTATCTGCGCAGTATTTAGCACAGTGATTTCCTGACTCATGCTCAGTGTTTCTAGCTGCTCTAATAGAAGAAAAATTTAAAATATCTGTATTTTATTATATGAGATTTTAATTTTATTTCCATATGATCAGGTAAAAAGCACGTGAACTGGGCTCTCCCTGCTGTTCTGCATCAATAGGGTAGCTCTGATTGTCTGCATGGCAGTGCAAAGGTGTGATTTCAGAAGTCTTCTACATCCTGGTTTACCCCGTGGAAGCTGGTTTATCCTTTACAGTTGAATCATTCAATCCTAAGTTTTATGCAGGGGGGTATCTGCTCAAATGCATGGTATCGTGGGTGCAGCACTGTCAATCGCTGCACTACCCAGGTATGTTAGCACGGGCTGAGGTCACACATCTGGGCTCAGTTGGTGCTTACATACGTCTCAGCTGGCAACTTGCTTCACAGAATCACAGAATTGTCAGTTGGAAGGGACCTCTAGAGATCATCTAGTCCAACTCCCCTGCTAAAGCAGGATTGCCTAGAGCATGTTACTCATCCAGGCGAGTCTGGAAGGTCTCCAGGGAAGGGGATGCCACAACCTCCCTGGCAGCCTGTTCCAGTGCCTCCATCGGGAATCCTTTGCACATCTCGTGGTACAGCAGAGACAGCGCAGGGGGAGCCTGATGCCACATCGACTGTCCCACAAGTGCAACAGCAGCCATGCATGCCCCACAGGAGGGGTAGTGTGGGTACAGACCTCATCCCCCATTACGGCTGCATCCTCTTTCCCTACTACTGGCAGCGTCTGAGTTGGAAATTATTCAATTTTTCTGTAAGATACCGACCGAAGTCTGGAGCACTGTTATATAAAGTCGTAGTATTTCAGAACTGAACTAAGCCAACGTGTAATGCATGACACAGAGACCCATAGTCTGTTTTGTAGAGTCACTTTGGAGAAGATTTAAAGCAACATTTTAGCATCGGTGATGAAAAGAATGGGTTTTGAGAATAGGCGGAGGAACAACAGCATTTAGCAAGAGTCTAGAAGTATCAGGATCTTGACCCACGAGGCCAGGGGTTCCCCAGGGCAGCAGGACAGGGCTTGGCAGCCCAGGCCCATTCCACCATCCAGGAGCAGGACAGCTGGTGGGGATTGGATCGGCCCAGCACATCAGGCACCTCCCCAAGGACAGGCTGAATCTGGGCTGGAATGTTAGCCTGCAAGTGGGTGACAGGGTCAGGTGTGGTGAGGGGATTGGAATCAGACATGGTTCCAGGATGGTCATGTAGGGCCTCTCTGCAGTGCTGTCTGAGGATCTCCATGACAGACACCAGAGGGAATGTGTTCTGGGCCATTACGAGGAGTGTAGATACAGCTCAATGCTACATGATGATGGTGGCATGTTGCATGGTGAGTGCTTTTCTCATGCTGCAGTTGAAATCCTCTGAAATGTAATAACCTTGCTGTTTACATAGTTTATACTATATCAATAATAATCAGTACACTATTATGTATTGGTGATTCCAGACTGTTACGATTTTTCTACAAGTTCATGGATTTGGATGCAGCAGTCTTGCTTACATCCTTCTTGACAAAACTGGGTCTAATCATGATCACTTTACTGAGGATCACTGGTACACAGATGTAGCAGGCTATCTCCTATTCTCAATATAGGTAATAGGGGAAAATTTTAAGTGTTTCTACTCAAGAGTAATTTCTAGGATATCTGACTTGTCTTTTGTCTGTGTGTAATAGCCTAACTCTTTTAATTGAGATACATATGAAGCATGGTGATTTCATTCTTGTTTGTTTTATCTACATTTCAATTAATTAAATTCTTTTCAAACTTACTCATGGGTTTCTAGATATTAAGTTGATCAGACTATGCTTGCTAGTAGAAAGCTGACACTTTCCACAAAATATCACAATCTTTAGTTCTTTACCAGTTTCAAGAATGAGAAAATAAACTACATTAGATGAAATTTTGTGTTTATTATTAACAAAGCAAGGCATTTGTTAGCTGTTGTAATATTTAGGTTAATGAAAACATAGATAGATGATTTGGTAGTTTTCCTCTTGGATACAAGTGTATTAGTTTATTATCCTTTGCAACTTTGTAGGCATTCTCCAAGGTCAGTGGAAGGAAATAGGTAGGTTCCCTGACTAATTATTCTACCCTAAACTGTTGGTTTGTTTTGTGATTGTGCTTTTGAACTCCGCTGTTGAAAGGCTCCATATGATGAGAAGTAAATGTTATACCAAGAAAATATCCAGATTCTGTGTTATTGAGCTCTGTCCTGATGAAAAATTACCTCATTACCTCTGGATAGTGATCTCTTCTGCAGTGGTTGGGGATGAGAGCAATGTTTGCATCATAGCAGTGACTGAGTGTTGAGTAATATGCCAGAAAACTTCTGAGCTTTGTGAGTCACCAAACCTGAGTGGTGAGGAGATTCTCTGGGTTGATTTGGATGGGGGCACAGAAAGCATTTCAGAATGTTTCTGATCATTCCTGAAATCATCTTGAAGTGATCCAGGAGCTTCTTGTAATCAAGTTTCTACTGCATCAAATACATCATATGTGTTTGAGCAAAGAAATGTTCTTACTTACTAAACAGAAGCAGGCAACAGCCAGAGGAGTCAGAATCTGTATGCTTTTTGAGGTTGAGTTTTCCAGGGATTTTGACTTGGGGGTTAATTCAGAGGGCAGGAAGTTTCTTCTAAAAAGATTTGAAAGCAACTTATCTTATTTCTAAAGAAAAAATACATCCAGTCAGGAAAAGGTCATATGTACTATAGTTGTGGAGATATTTCTGAGTTTGAAAATTGATACACGTACTCCAAAAAATTTATTACTGTTTGATATTTCTACAGCTTTCATGCTAACAGTATATAACTGGCTTGTGGAAATCCTCTGTTTGACATTTCTTGTTATCAAGTAGTATTTACCATTTTGAAGCTTGAATTTTCTTCCTTTCTATTTTCAGCTGTCTTAAACTCTAACAAACTAGCAGAGCATATGAGCTTTTTGAAGATTTAGGGATAGCAATTAGGTCCTGTGTATGCCAAAACAGCATATGGATATTTGAAAGCAATCAAGGCCATTCTTGGCTGATGGATTTAGGGTAAAATAGGTACTGCTAAAATTAGAGATTATTTAAAGGAAATATTTTGAGAGGGCTAGCAATACAGGAGCTGAGTTACATTGCTAACAAAACATAGTTAGGGAATGTTCATGGGCTCTGAAATGAAGCAGCATGAGCTGACCTGTATCTGTTCAGCAAAAATCTCATTCTTACCCCCCAAAAAATCAGGTGATCGTGTCTTAACTAGCTGGCGAGAGTGATCCCTGGAGCAGGCTGTCCTGAGAACTATGCCTCAGAGAGTGCTAATTGGCCACCCCAGGGAGAAGGCTATCAGTTAATTAATGTGGATGATCAGCAGTGTGGTGCCTGGGCTCACTCCCTGGCTCCATTCCACTGAGCAGTTTATCTATAAACAGAGGTATCCTTTTTGGAGCCAGCAGCTTTTCTCTGCAGGCTTGAGGCTCACTAATGGGCATTGCTGATTGATCCAAAGGCAAGTTGTGATTTAGTCTTATTCAGTGTGTTGTTTGCCTGCTTCCCTTACTTTGCTCTACAACACAAGTTGATAGGAGCCCCTCTGTTGGAGCACCGGCAGAACCTGGTGCCTGAGATCACGAGTAAAAGACCAGCTTATACCTTATTCTCTTTTGTGCAGTCTTACTGCATTTTTGTTGTAAGATAAAGACAATATCTGAGCAACCTGGCCAAGTAATCTGGTTCTGTGTGTACAGAAAAAGTGCCCTGGCACACAGTCACATTCTACAGGAATAAAAAAAAATATTAAATTTTTGAATATATATATCTACAGCAGCTTATCAAATCCAGATGGCTGATCTTTTTCCCTTGGGTGCAGTGGGTGAATTAGATTTGCAGCAGTCTGTATTTGTTTTTATGAGAACTATAATTCTTTCTTTCCGTGCTGCACAAAAAGGACAGTTTTCCCAGAAGAGGTTAGAGAAAAACATCAGGAAAATAAAAAGCCATAGTCCCAGACTTCAGCTTTTGTTCAGGTTCTGTCCAAGTTCATACTCCTGTGCTATAGTAGTAGTTCCAAGAAGATATTCTTCTATCTGGATGATTTACAGCACCAAGTCCTTCCTGAGCCAGGGGGAGGCAGATGCTTGAGGCTTAATGAATTCATTGTAATTACTTAGCTGGGTTCTGCAACCTGTGTTATTAGCATTTGTAGGTGAGATTGCTTCCTTTTGACCAAAAGACCTATTTACATGTCAGTAATGATTAAGCTGGTTTTACTAAAATCCTCAACCAACCAGAAGATGCACTGGCTTTCACATCTTGGAGTAATATTAAGAGACACTTGCAACTTCTCATTTTGATTATTCCAAGCATTTATTAGGTATCATTCAGAAGTTGGTCACAGCAAAAAAGAGTGATGGCAGCAAATACTGAGCCCTGTGTGGAAAGCAAATGGATCTCTGTGGTAGGGTAATACATCTGCTTCTTCCTAAATGACTTGGAATAGATTGTGAAGTTTTTTGCATTTGCAGAGCCTACCATGTTATTGAACAGCACCAAAGAACAATCTCCTGTATAATGAGGGGAGGGCAGGTATTACAGAAAGCATTCTAAAAGGTGATCAAGAAGAAGAGCACACCTGTTCTGGAAGGGAAAGGACCTCTCTGACCCTGCAGGAGAGCTTACTATAAGAAGTGAAACAGAGAGCTATTGAAAAAAATGAAGCCACCAGACAAGGTATTTTGCTTTTTGATGTCATAGCTCTTATGGGTGTGTGTTTTTTTGTGGGAATAGATGCCATATTTTATAACTTCAGCAGACAGCATCCAGACATGATATATTTTTTTCATTAATGTCTCGACCAACCACCTGCATAAGTCAATCACAATATCCTTTATACAACATTTCTTAGCTTTACATTTCACTCTAAGAAGCTGCTGGGTTTTAAATATGCTCTTCTGATGTGAGAAGTATGCTGTCCCCCAAATCGAAAATTGAATCTCATTGTTACTGTAAAAGATAAATGAATTGCAGAATGTGAATATTCCAGAGAAGAAATAGAAAACATTAAATCCATTTAGCAGAAAGTAACTAGCCTACTTAGTTTTTTGTGGTCTACATACTATTTATTAATTGACCAACATGCTTAGATGATGGGACTGGAAGAGCTGCTTATTGAGTTTTCAGTCTAATTGCTTACTTGGCTGTTTCACGTTATCAAGATTTTTTCAATGTGCTGGTTTAGTAAGTTTGACTTTCATTTACTGAATTTACTAATACTGAAAGCTAAAGCTTGCAAGAAGTCTTACACATCTTCTATAGCTGATATTAACCAATTCAAACAGGACCTTCTGGATTAGGACTGAGTGAGCTCATTTAGAGTATCTAGTGCTGTACTCTGATGTAGCATTTGGTCCTGTAACAGAGAGAATTTCCATGGCATGATTTATCAATATTAAGGTTGAGATCCTCAGAGGATCTGAATTAGTGCTGCCAACTTATCTTTCACATATCACGTACCTAAAACCTGATGAGAAATGCAGTACACAATATGACTGCTAACCCCCTCATACCTTTCATTTTTTTTTAAGACGTTGCAGTTGAAATTGAGAAGACATTACATGTGGTCATATAACAACAGAAAGAGGCAAAAGGAGAGGTCATCTGCATAGCAACTGCACTTTTGGAAGAGCAGAAGACCAAGGGACCATGTCTTCCTCCTTTTACACAAGGAATCATGAAGATAGCCTGAACTGTGAAAGGCCAGAAGAGTAAGGAAAGGGAAAAGAGTAAGAAAAAATAGGATGTGAGCCCCTTTGACTTTCCATAGAGATAACGCGCTCAGCATATCAAAACAGTACTGAAAAAAAAAGGGGGATCAATAACAACAAAAAGAAATACTGCAGAAGAAAGTAAGATAGAAAGAGGAAATAATCTCCTAGGATCGGTTGTTTGAAGAATGAAGACACTTAGCAAAATATTTAGCCAAGTTGTCAATTTTCTTGTATTGTCAATGTCCCTGGTCAAGTGTGTTGTGTATCTAATCTTAATTAGCAGAGAAGCAGAGCACTTCTGTTCCCTTGTAAAAGTGGGGGGGGAAGAAAGAAGTGGGAAAATATTTTCTTTAAAACCAAAGTGCCTGTTATCCAACAAGATATGCAAAAATGACAAGTATGACAGTCCTTTCTTCTGCAATATATGATACTCCATGAGTACCCTGGTTCTGCTTTTTGAAACTAAAAAGCTCTGAGAATCTGTACCCTCTCGAAGACAAAGTCCTCCAAGCTCCTGCAACATTTCCTTATTGGCTTCTCTCATTAGAAACAAAAATGCAAGCAACAAATTTCTTCTTTCTGTCCTGCTGTTATAGGTGTCTGTATTTTAAGGCGTTAAAGTTACTGTTTTGTATCTAGCTTTTTGCACTTTAGAGAATGGTATCTATGTTTCTCCACACTGAGCTTTTCTGCCAATGTGTCAGTCTGAAGAGGCATATGCCTGTCTGTTTACCAGCTATCCAGCATAGTGTGGCTGGCCTTTCTTCAGCGAATAAAAGTAAGTCCTTCAGAATATCGTTAACTTTCAGTTCTTGATAACATCATTCACCTATGACAATAGAAAAGGTAAGCACAGACTCACTCTTTTTGTCTGAGTTGTATCAAGTCTGTAACAAAACAGGAAGAGGGAATCATAGTTTTGCTGCTAATGAGTAAAGACTAGTTTTTCTCTTAAACTATTTCTTTATTTCCATGGACTGCTTGCCCTCCACATTATCTTTCTGTCTTCTCTTGAAGAATTAAGGGTGAATGAGGAGAAGTAACCTATTGGAAAATTTTCGTGTTATTGTTTGTCCAATGGTGAATAATGAGACTGAATTACAGGGTAGCACTGAATAATAGAAATAATAAGTTTTCACGTTTTGCAACAAATAACATCCATTTTAATAACTTAGCCCACTAATAAGTGTCATCTTTGCAGTATGTTACACTGCCCTCTCTGTCACTCTCTCTTTACCTTTTACTCCAAAAAGGTCCCACCTGTATGAGATACCTGATATACTGTCTCCTTTCTGCATTACTGTGTCTCTCAGGCCATCCGCAGTGTCATCTACTTGAATTATGAATGTGAATTTAAAAATTGCAAACACTGAAGTAAATATTACTCAATTAAATTGTTTTTAATGATTACTAAACCAGCTGTTCTACCTTGCAAGTGTATGCAAATTGTGTTTTGTAGACTTGAGGGAGAGCGATCTCCTCACGGTTTCTTGAGTAGAGAGAGAAAACATTCAAAAGCCCTACTGTGGGCCATCATCCCCGAAGTTCAAACTGAGGTCCTAGCTCTCAGAACAACTTTCTTCCTTCCTCTGGAGCATAACTTAAATAGATTTCTTTTGAGGGAATTCACAGCTCTTTCTCAAAGTCTTATCACATTAGCCATTTGTTATTTATTAGGTGCAGAAATCTTAGTAGGTCTCCAATTTAGAGGTTGCTTTTCTCACTCAGGTTTCTTTCTGTCTCTGGTGACTACCCAGCAATAGGAAACAGTTTTAGTGGAGGTTAAGTGATCCATGCCCAGACTGCTTCACTGATTGTAGGTCTAAATCCATACTATTGGGTTGATAGAGCATATCTGCTTGGGCTTATGCTATGAGTTAAGGCTTCATGCTAAATTAAGAGTTTTAAAGTTTATAAGTAATTTTTCTGAACATTATAAAGTTCAACACATTTTTATTATGCTGCTTCATGATATCTTTGCATAGAAGTCTATAACCTTATTGTTTATCCAGTTATATAGTGGATATTGATTATATTCAAACAATAACTTTGTCTTCTTTATTTTTTTTTAAGAAAAAATTGCCCAAAAGCTAAAGCAGAAACATTCTTATAATAAACTCATTGGCAAAGTTAATTTTCTTCTTTTTGTACTGTAAGTCATGCAACATGCTTCCAGCAGTTGTAACAAAACTGAGCTCTTTCCAAAAGAGTTTTAATAAAAGTGGAAGACTATGTAAAAATGACTGATTGTATTCTGTCATACCAAAAAATATATATAAATAATACAATTGTGAGAGAGTGTGAATGTTGGCTACTGTGAATGATACTGTTCTTGCTTTAAATTATTTTTACTCTTGCTTCAAAAACTTGTTATCTTATATTGGTGATGACTAGAAGTTTCAAATAATCCATGGTGAATAATGGATTTAATTACTGTTAGCTCTGTTTCTGCATGTGATTTTGTCATGAACATCTTATAATTTTCTCAAATATATTCATGAGATCATTTCTCTGAGTAAGTTTTAGTGTATATATTGTTCACAACTGCAAATATTTGAAATTCAATATCTAACATGTTTTAAAGAGCTTTGATTGGATGTATGAGTCATATAGTATTTTTCTGTTCTAGGACTGGTTAAAAGAAACTTATAAATTTTTATGACTAGTCACATTTACAAGTTCAAAATTTGATGTGTTCTTATTCTCTAATACTCATTTTAAAAGTCCTTTTCTGTCAACTATTCTGCTGTTTGACTCCTTTGCCTGAATAGGCACAAAAATTATACTCAAGATGAGTCCAAACACAGCCGCAATAGAGTCAGCATTTTTCCAAGTAAACGTCTCTGGAAATTCTACTCAGGTAGATCATCAACTGGCCATTTCAGACGTGCTTTGACATACTTTGTTTGAAGTGACTTTATGACTGGAGTATTTAGGTCTTGAAAACTAGAGGGAGGAGGGAGCATACAAAAGGTCATTTGCAATTCTTAGCTATTTTGTGCTGTGGTTAAGGAAAGGCATTTTTGTTCCTTAGTGTCTCAGTTCATATAATTAACACTGAATACTAGCCCAAAATATCTGGTTGCAACTACATACTCATTTTTGCATTCACAGTTTGTCTACTCTGATATCACTAAAGGAACTAGCCCTGGAACTAATACTTGAATCTAGGGTTAAGAGCTGTATATGTTTTTCTTACTCTGAGTTCTATAACTAAATCAAAACTGTCTTCCTGATATATGAGTAATTATGTGCAGTGATTAAAAATTAAATTTCTGAGCCACTAATACCCTAAGGCAGCTGTTCTGTTTAGCTAATACATCGTGCTGAATTAAGCTGGTCACTTTCTGCCTGCTCACCTAATTCACACACTCTCAAATGGAATGAAATACTTCATTATGGTTTTGGTTGACATGCCTTTACTTCTAATAATTTGTGGAAGAGATAGGAACAAAAAAAATCTGTTTATTATATACTCCACAGTTGTGTAGTGATTAGAATTTAAAAAGAAAGTTATGCATGAGAATATATTCATTAGCGTAGACTTATACCCCTGATGTCATTAGGGTCCCATCCAGAATGACATTTAATATCATGTACTTTAACAATAAGTAATTAAATTTATAAAAAAATACTGCAGTGGGACTAATTCAAAATTCAGAATATACTTAAATTGTTTGTAGATGTGAAACGTATAAGAGTTGCAAATACCTTGTGGTTTCCACTATGGCTCTTTCTGCTCTATGGTAACTAAAAACAAGCATATACTTGTCTAACCAGAGGAAATGACATATTGTACGCCAAGCTTTAAGTGTCACATGGAGTCCAGTCCAAGATTCTGTAAGTTTAATACATCAGAAACATTTATTCATACATCTTAATTGCTAATGATCTTGAAGACTCTAAGAGTAGCATTCCTACGGCAACTTGTTAGCGGTAAGACAATTAGTAAGGTGATATCTTAAATAGTATCAGTCAGGTTTACTGAAGGTGGTATGTTTTAACCTCCATTTTCATTCACACCTATAGTCTCGGGTATAAATTAACAGTGTTTCAAAAATGCATACAAAATAATGGTTTCAGTCATGTATTTTCATTTCAAAGTAATATTAACTTTCTGAAGAGTTACTCTGGAACTACAGGAAGGTAACTGAGGGCAGAGTATGGCCAGAGTTTCCACAAACTGCTATCCCTATCTTATTTGTCTGTCTTAATTGCCTGTTTTTCATTTCACGTAGTTAGCAGATGCTTCTTCTGGCAATCTTACACAAAACTATGAAGCTGTTCCCAGGAAATAAATTATTGTCTTGAATATCCAATGGACACAATTAAATGCATGTTATTTTTCCAGAGCTATTCCACCATTTAAAGCAGGTAATGCTATGACAACAAACACTATCTTTAGAACAAGATGATTTTTTTATTTTTTTTTTTTATTTTGCCCTTTCTAGAGATGTGCTTAAAAATCAGCAACGCTATCTGGCAACCAAAAAGAGTAATTATAGCTTTCTCGTTCTCTAACTATGTAAATTCATTTAACAAACACAAGGATATCCCTTATGTTTTATGATGGCTTGTTCTTCTGCCTTTTTTTCACGCAGAGGGACAACCATACCTTACATAGGATCCCAGCAGGAAAAACCCTAGAAATTCCTGGAAGCCCTGCCATCTGTTGGAGCATAGCAGAATGGGAGCTCTCAGATATGTAGGAGGTTTTGGTCCATCATCTCTTCTACACTTTCTGTAAAGAACAGAAGATAACACACAGCCTTCCATTTGAATTTTGGGTAAGCCCCTTTAACATAATTCTTATACAAGGATGTTGCTGGCTTACCTGAGGCCCTCTGAGATCACCAGTTTGTGATCATCATTATTTTATTATATTAAGTAAAAATGAAGCAGTGAAGATGTAGCAAACTAACTGGCACCAAATGAATGCAGGTTTTGCAAATTATTTTTTTTATGTATGAGCTTCATAGCCTCAGACAATAGCTAAAGATCTTTGTTATTTGTCAGTATACAAATTCAGCAGCACAAAAGAAATCTAAAGGTTATTTCCTCAGCTAATGGCTTTACAGAGATAGTATCCCACTGACAATCCTTTAACAAATAGAGCAGCTTTATCCAGTATTCCTGGCCTTCCACAAAAATACCCCGTGTCTGCTGCTTTTCTCCCTTTCTAAAAACAAAGGTGGAATAGATAGAAGAGGCAGAATTAAATGACATAAACGTATTTCCTGTGCAGTCTCTTTCACTGTATTACTTTAAACAGATTGTCATAGAAATCAAGATAACCACTCTTTTTCAGTCTATATAAAGAGAGAGAGAAGGCATATTTGTTATGAAGGAACATACAGATTAAAAACAATCTTCTGGCAAACAGCATGGTGAAATAAGAGCAGAAAGGTCACGTTAGACAGCATCTGGGTGGATTGTGACAAGGAAGAAATGGAGATGAATTACCAGTCTTAAAGATTCTCAGAACTGTCTTACAGTAGAGTAATCATCATTGCAAAGGTGATTAAAATAGCACGCTTAGTCATGTTGTATCCACTAATCTGGAGATAGAACATTATTGTACAGCACTTATTCACGTATGTAGTGCATGAAGGCAGATTTTTAAAATGGTACGTCCCATTCGGCTTGTGAGTCAAGCGAAGATTATGGAACACCCATTTAATTGCCTCTGTAATGCCACAGCTGCAGTATGTATATTTCTGCATTCAAATACTAGAAGCTACTCTCCTAGCTATTTTAGCTTATTTTACCTTCATTCTCTTCACTTCCCTGCTAAATCAGCTGTCCAAGGCCTGCAGTGAAAAATGTTTTTTCAGTCTTCCAGAGGAAGGTGCCTCCTGCACCCAGCTGGTCTGCAGTAAATCAGAATCCTCCAATGTTTCTTCTCACAAGTGAAAAAGCTTCTGTACTCTCGATGAAGAAAACATTGCTGACATTCTTAACAGATACTGATCTGTTCATGAAATCTTCCTAGATTATTTTCATCACATTTTGCTTAACAGTTATGCTGTCTAATCTATCCAACCATGTTTTATAATTCATGGAACTAATTCCTCTGATTGTTAATCAGGTGCATGATCTGAGAATTCCTGCATGCAGAGAACTTTAAACTACCACACTGTTGCATAAGTTGTGGTTTATCTTTCTTCACATCAGTTTTAGAAAAAGATTCTTCGTTTCTGATAGTTTCTGACCTGAAGGGATTCTAGCCTTCTTGTTCTCCTTTTAAAGACAAGGTGACCCTGTGAATATCCTGCAGGCTCTGAGAAATCTAGGAAAATAGTTAAGTATTAAAAGATATCTTGTCCAAATGTCTCCAAGGTGAATAAACTATGCCCCACACACCTTTTTTATCCACTTTATGGTCATATTCTATTGTGCACATGGAGACTGATTCAGGAAGACAAGATATTTAACTAAAAATATTACCACCATAAGGAACTTATTTAGTATCTGAGGATGAGAATGTAAAACATTGCGAGACTTATTTTTGATATTTTATATTTGTAGATTAAGAATGGTCTCAAAACTAGAAGAAAATAATTGACACTATTATTGCAAAAGCATCTATAAAATTAAAATAATTAGATAGGAAAATATGTGCATTTCCTTGGTCAGTACTTCCATTTCTTGATTAATCAAGGTAATGGTTAAATACGGAACATAATCTTACAGGGAGCTGCAGTCCCCAATGCAAATGGCTTTGTGAAGCCCTAACCTTTAGGGTATTTACAAGAGACAGTGGCAACTTACCTAGCAAGAAACAATGTAGCTGTATTATTGCACTCTGCTTGCTTTAATTTGTTCTGCCAAGTTGTATGTGTTGGACAAGGCACACTCGCGCTCTGCTGTGACTATGCTGCTGCTGGTCGCTGATCTACTCTGTGCTGAATTGTACTGCATAGCCATAATTGAAAAGGTTTCTTCTTGGATAAAAATGCAAAAATAAGCAATTATAAAAGATTTTCTTCTTTCTTACATTATTCTTGAGTGATATTACCTGTTCCTCATTCTAGTCTCCTTTTTTCCTGACAGAGGATATTCTGGTGTAGTGTCTGGGAAAATGATTTGTCAGGTGTTGTCACTCTCCAATTCCCAGAAGATTTTTCAAGATTATCTTGCATAATTTCACTAATAAGGGACAGCTGCCTACAGAACACAACTATAAAACTTAGTCCTAAGTTTATATGTATTTTTAATATGTTTCAAGCAGTCTTTTCATTGCTATGGTTTGGACTGTAGATTAATTACAAATTCAAATAATTTGTGCAACAGACTCAGATAGTTGTGTCCTTTAGACCAAAGAAATAAAACTATTACTGCTATTTGTTAGCTCAGGGATGTCAGCTCACTGCAGGAGCTACGCCAAACTGATAGCATCCAGGGTAAACGGGCAAGATCTTTTTCCTTCTTCTTCCTCCTCTTCATCTGTGAAATGTATTCAACTCAAACAAGAGATTGGCCTCTTCCCAGGGGATCCAGAACTTCATATCCCTAGAAGCTAATATTCTTCTCTGTTCTGCAGCAGTATCATGAATATTATTCAAGAGTCAAGATACTGTCTGTTCTGCCAGAGAAAAGAAGGGGTTTGCCAGATCGTAATCATGAACCATATAACCTAATAGTCTATGTTTAGAAACTTCTCTTCCAGATGGCGCACATTTCCTTTTCTCATTTTAGGATTTCTTCTACTCAGTTGGAACTGTTTATGTTATTCCTTCCTGTTTTTCCCTCCGTTTCTCTTCAAGTAAGACTCAGAATAAACCAATAAAGTTATTGTAAAAATTCAAAATAATTCTCAAAGTAAAATCTGCAATAGGTAGTCTGCCTCAGGGTAAAAATTGGTATTTTTAGATATTGTAGTGCCGTTTTTCCCAGATGACTCCAAAAATATATCTGAAATTATTTTATAAGTACTCTGAATGTTCTGTCATTTCCTTTTATTTGAGGTGGCAGTAATTTTGATGGATTCACATTCCAAGGTTACATTTTAGACTTCCTTGTACTGATAGAACACAGTAAAGTTTTGAAAATAAGAAGTTGGAAAGGCATTGTTCCTTAGAGATTGGACTGGCAAGAAAAGAAATCATAAATCACTATTGCATAATTGTAGGGACATACTAGAAAAGAAAAAAATTTGATGAAACTCCAAGCTTACTAAAAATGTTCATTAGAAAGGAAAGAGTGAGCTTTTTCTTTTTTTTTTCTTTTTTTTTTTCATTTATGGGAGAAATCATGTAATTCTCTGTCTTTAAGGTGTAAAATTTCACCAGGAAAAAAATAACCAAGAAGCAGTGAAATGAGCATAAATACAGCCAGCTATACAGCAGGGCACATGTTTTTTTCTCTTGGGTGAGATAATCAACCTCAGACTTTTAAAGGTGCACTTGATCGCATGGTAGCAATGCTGCGATGCTGACAAGAGCCTTTCTTTATTGCCGTCTCTGCCAAAGGGAAAGTGCTGTTGTACAGGAGCACAGCCCAAATAGCTTTACTTTTCCCTGTCACTCTAGAAGCTGTAGGAAGTACAGTGGTATGCTGAATATCTGAGAAATAAGAGTGAAAAGTAAAAATACACATAAAGGTAAGCAAGAAAAGATTTCAAGAAAGAGAGAAGCAGCAGTACAAATCAATATGAAGTCTAACAAAAAATCCTTAGTAAAACCTCCGTCTCTCCTATTGCTGAAGCATTGACACTGCACCTACTTATAAAAGAGTGTTGCTTAGTGTTTGAATGTTAGTCCTGTTTCAATTCCCTTTTTAACACTTAGGACTTATAGCAAGATATTCTGATATGATATATAATTATAGAAAATGGTTCATGGAGCAGAGCACAGTAGATAAACGTTAGTATCTTAGAAGAGCATCATTGGATTAGTAATGCGCTATATAACTTGATGCTGTCTTGATAAAGATGGTAACAAAAATGAATAGTGGTAGCCTTAAGTTATCACAGTTCCATTAAAACTTTGGACAGAGAGTCACCAAGGCTTCAGGAGCCATAGATGGGATTTTTCTCTCTCACTCTCCAGCCAATCTCATCTCAGTGGACTGGGATCATGGGGAAACTTCACCATATGGTGAAGGCTGAAGTTCGTGATATTTGTATCCTGTCATTTTATTGTCCTTCTAGGTTCCTTTCCTGGCATATGGACTCTTAGCTGTTTTTCACTGACTCTCCTCTGGGGCTTTAGGACACAAGCTCACAGCTATTGTCTGCTTCAGCACTTATGAGTGAGAGGGAGGAACACCACAGGCTGTGGAGAATGATATGTTTCAGGCATTTTACATCCTGTCTGTAGGGTCACTATGGAGGTAGCATGCCCCTGGTTTTCAGGATAAATTATATTAAGAGGTCAAGGGAGCGAAAGCAGATGAACAGTATTGGACCAGGGAGTTCTGTCCAGCACCAAGAACAAGATTCATCTTGCCATGACCATGATGATGATGTGACACGGTAATATCAGTGCCTAATAATAGTATTGTTTTCTTTTAAAGTCTCCAAAAATGCTTTTAGTTGTGTGGTATGGCAATATATGGTGATATGTTTGCACTGATAAGGATATTGGGGTTTTGAGTAGCAAGGAAAAACGAACTCCCTTCAGGTCATACATACACATTCATGTTTTCTTGCAGCTGGATAAACTGAGGAATTAGGAGCATCATACAGAGCCTGTTCTTTCTCTTTGGATTTGAAATCCTTGAAAGCTGATACAAGCTGTTAATCCCGAGTTGTTAATACTGCTGTTTGACGACTCTGGAGTGGACTATGTGAAATGTATTCCATGGCTGCCATTCTAACTTCTATATCTGTCACAAATTGTCAGTGTTGTTGGTTAAAGACTAAGTGTACTCAGACACAAAATTATTCACGTCTATGGATCTGATGCTTCCAAAAATGGTTTGAAGAGTGCTGCCAGGGCTGTGGTGAAGTTTGCAGTGGGAAATGATATACTTATTCAGTGGGGGAATGTGATTTTGAAAGAATGAGCAAAATGGCCAAAAAAGGTTTGAAGAAATACATAGACAGTTGGGAGCAGTTAAAAGAGAAAAGTTGAATTAAGTGTGAACATGAACAACAAAAAAAAAACCAACAAAAAAAAACCAACCTGAATAATAATTACTATAGGGAAAATTAGAAAGAACAATTTACAGGACAATGAATAATGAATAAGATCAAAAGAGGTAAAATCTCAAAATTGCTGTATAATTAATTGCTGTTTACAGTCTTGAGAGAAGATGATTTTTAACTCCATTTTTTTCTCTAAGCTAGTTACTGATAGGCAGTATACCTAGATAACTTGATCATCTTTTTTGCATTTTTATGGTATCTGGAAAAAAAACATTTCAAGTATATTTTAACTACCTAAGGTGTTTTTTTTTCGCTTTCCACTTATTATTCATGAGCTAAAAATTAAAAGAAAAAAGGTATCTTTTCTGGCCACGAAAGCTTGTTTACATGTTTTTGAAGTTAATGATAAGGTGATAGTGATGAAGTGATAGCAAGTGGTAAGATCCTAGTATAGGACATTACTTTTTCATTGTTAAAGATCATTGAAGTTTCAGATTATAAAAAACACTTTCAAATGTACAGAAACTCATACTTAAAATTGTCAATAGATTATTTAGGGGATATCCAGCAAAATTACTTGTTTTTCAAATGAACTAATTTTACCAGGTTTCAACTTTTGCAGGCTTTTCTCCTTCTCTCATTAGAAATTATGATGTCAGGAAACAGATGTCTCTTGAAGAGTTACATAATTACATGATATTCTGGGCAGATATTGACACATTAAGGGATTTTGCCATGATGAATCTTGAGATACCTGCTGACTAAAATTCCTGAAATTGCAATCGAACTTCACTGATTCCTCCATTCTTCTCCTCCTATCTAGCAATATTTTCAATTTATTTCAAAACATCATTGCAAAATGATGTTAAACATCAGGTGGGAACACGGTGATTAACAGCAAAATTCGTATGAATAGGTTGTTCTGAATAGATTAGCAATTGTGATGACTAATGGCTTTGGAAAGCATGGAAGATCACCAGAACCTTTACGCATCAAGAAGGCAATGGAAGTGAGACCAGGCATTACTTCTACAGGATATTTTTCTGAACTGGTTCAGCTGATGGGACAGGGCTATTTTTTGGCCACTTGAGAACGTAGAAGGCTGAACATAGAACATAGGCCTGGCAACCTAGATGAAGCTGTAGCTTGGGCTGTAATAGGAATGCATTTTGTGTCATCTTAGGTGTGAAAAGTATTCAACCATTGCCGTCTGGGAACCTGCTTCTTTTCCAGTTGCATCAGTTGCTTTTTAGTGTTGGTAAGACCTCGGGTGTTTTAATAGGGGCAGATACTATGATAAATTAAAATATGTTTGCACCAGCTATAAAAATTGGAGTAAAAAAGATGGATTACAGGTTTTAGTCCCTAAACTGTCTAGCCATACATAGCTAATATTTGCCCTCTCCCCACTGGGCAAAATACACTGCAAGTTCTAGTTGATTAGGTATGATTGATCCATTAACATTAATAAATATCTGAAAAGGTCCATTGTGCCATGACATTTTGAAATTTCACCCTGCTCCACAGAATGAAAAATTAAACTTTTGCCTGATACACATGTTAATGGTGCTGTAACTCCAGACCTTATTCTAAAAGATCCACCTGGTCTCAAAGTTCCCTATTTCACAAAAATTATTGCTATTATATGCTGAAAGACATTACTTGTATCCAAATTACAGAGTGATACACAATTCATATGGTAGTGTTGTAGGTGTCTGTAGTGTTTGCACATCAGAAAGGTGTTTGCACAGAGGTGATGGATGGGGACCAAATACAGTGAGACTTTCAGAATGCTCTTAGCAGGCTGCAAAGTTGTTTCTTCAGATGTCCTCTTGGACTTTGGGGTCATAACCAAGTAAACATTGTGCTTTATTTGTAAAGCGGATTTTATGTTGTGAATGGTTAATGTTGTGTATGAAATGTTTACACACTACAGTATCTACTTTGATATTGTTAGTAAAATACACTATTAAAGACATAGGCACTCAATGGCATTTTCCAGTTAAATGCAATTCTTAAGTAATAAAACTATAGCTTTTATGTATAAACATAGTAGACTAGAAAATGAAAGTAACATAGAAATAGTCAATGTACAGAATGAATGTGTATTCGTACAACTGTGGACCACAACAATTTGTAGGGAGGACCATAGCTGTGCTGCTTGTGATTCTTAACATGGAGAGGATTGGTCTGTCCCATGAAATTATAAGAATGAAAAGGCTTTCAGTGATCTGTGTTCTCAGTAAGCTTCAGGACAGGGTTTTAGATAGGCCAGTCACTTATGCAGTCAACCACTGTTCTTTAGTGCCCTCACATCACATGCAGCATCCATTCCTGAATACACCTTTTTCTGTCCAGTCTTCCTTTGCTTTATTATTTCTGGCATTTTTCTATTCTCCTCTCCTGTTCTTCCTTTCTAATAATAAGCCTTCTGCTGTTGTTCAGCTGCTGACTTGGAGGCATAGCCGTTTTGTTAAAGCAACACAATTCCCCTCCTTTATTCCCTTTCTCATCCCTTAGAGATGTAGCAAAGTATTAACTACAATACAGAGGTTTTTTCCCTTCGTGTTGTGCTGTGATTGGTGCTAAAAAAAAGAAACATTTTTGATTCTCTTTCTGGGGAGAAGAGTTAAGATTTTAAAGTTTGGGTTTGGTGTGGTCTTTTTCATTCTAGTATGTTTTCCCTGCAATACAGTCTAACAATAGCCTTTCAATGACTACCACAAGTCTCCCTAAGCAGAGGCAAAGGATTCAAAAGTAGTAAGACTAGTAACTTCATCTTAACCCCTGCAAAACAGACTGTTCTTATATTGAAGATAGTACCTGCCAGTGTACCTCCAGAATTAAAGTATGCTATTAAAAAAAAAAAAAAAAAAAAGGAAAAATTGGAATGATGCACTGCATTTTTACTGCTTGAATGTCATCTGCACAATAATGATCTTGGGATGCACCATCAGAAAACTACTCTTAGTTCTTATGAATCCTTTCCAGCTCTTCCTTTAAAGTTCCTCAGTGCCCTGAGAACAAGGATTTGACAAATGGCATAAAACTTGAGAGTGACCAATAAGTGTTAAACAACATTTTTCTGCTTTTTGTATGCAAGAATAATGACACAGAGGATCAAGTCAGCGGGGAACAGCACATTTGCATAAAGAGACTCAAAGAGATCTAGTTCAATGAGATATATTTAACCTTTTCCCCAGCCCCAAACTGCCAAAGATAAACTGCCATTATCAGATTCTTCTGAACTGGAGAAAAAAATATATTACACTGGAGACATGCTCTTTCCTTTTAGACAACACACGATTAAGATATAATTTAAAGTATTACTAATTGATTCTCTGTGAACAAGATAAAGAGATCCGTGAAGTTTCTTCTTTTCTCTAGCAGTGTTCTGCCAGTGATACCAGATACAGTTCATAAACAGGACAAGAAATTTTGTCACCCAGGCCCTCTTATTATACAGAGGATAAAGGATTTAAATGGTCCTTGAAAAACCTTTCTCTTTGAGATGTAGGATGATTAATTCCAGGAAGATATCATGGGAGCTAAATGTTTAAACTAGACCCTGACCAGCATCTTGATCCCATGTGAGTGCCAGTACAATGAATTTCTGCATATTTACGCTATTTTAAAGGTCTAGACAAATTTCTGTCTTCTGTCAGAGTATCACTGAGCAGCTGCAGCACATTATATCCCTGCAGACACTAGATTTGCTTTTGCACGATATAGTTTAAAAATGTATGAAAGGTCTTGTTAATTTGTACTCGCCAGTAAAAGATGAAGTTCTGTCATGGGAACTTAATTTGGCAAGGATATAGCCTGGATCCATTTGAAAACATGGTGGGTTGTTTTTTATTTCATTTATCTATTTTTCAGCAGCTTTTGTAAGACTCATGACATCTGCAAGGCTAGAGGAATTTGCTAGCTGTGGTGGCAGCAGCTTTTTTGAAAAAGTTAACCTTCCCTAGCATGCTTTTTATAAGGCAGGCTCTGACTATTATATTAGTCTTATGAATTTGTGATTTGTCTTTCTAAGACTGCCTATTCGTAAAGAATATAAATACCTATTTCAGGTTAATCAACAGTTAATTTACAATATGAATGAGGGAAGTTTCTAGAACAGCAAGATTTGTATTTCTTATGATTATGTTTTATCTCCTGTTTTTATGACAACTGTAGAAAAATGCTATTTCTCAGTCATTATATAGGTCGATTAGTCAGGATATAGAAAAAGGATATGGGGCAGTATCACTTCTTCCTTCTCCGAGACTTTGGATTAAATTGATGACAGCAGCCGTGGACATACAGTTAGCATGTCTCTGACATATTCCTGTTCTTGAGGGATCTCTATTCATACTTTACAAAATGATATTCATTAGATCTGGCTTCTAGGTCAGCTGCTTAGTTTGGCAGAACCATATTTCAATACGCATTCAAGAGTGATTCAAATATACTGTGACTGGCATTGTACCGCTAGGACACCTGAAGAAGGAATGGATGTTACATATTCATGTACTGTCAGGTTCTGCTCACCGCATCTTTTTTTTGGGTGGGAGGGAAAGGGTTTTTGGCTAGAATGTTAATAAGGTCAAAAGAGGTCCACAAGTTGGCAGATGAGGCATTGGAAATACCATGGCCTTTCTTTAGTGGCCTGGCTTTCAAGATAGGCATGAATTAGGAAGGAAGAGCTAAGAGGGGCACGTGACCTATTAAAAGGGAGTCTGGACGACAGCCGTTCTCTTGAGCACGAACCTTTGGCCTTTCTCTTAACTCTGATTTAACACTTGGGGAAGCAACCTCCTTGCTCATAAAAAGGTGATAAATTCGGGGAAAGACTACCTATGTATCATGCAAGCAAGCCTCTGGATCTCTTTGCTTGGACTTTTCTTTTATAACCTCAGCTGCCAAGCAAAGCAAAGCAAAATACTAGTATCTGTGGTAATTATTTAGTTACCATGATGTATATATCCTGGCACAAATTTAAGTGTTATTTATAAATGAATGTTTGTTGAAAAAACATTTCTAATCCTTACTATATCTTACAGCATTTATATGGTTTTTAAAAGGAAGCTTAAAATTATTTAACCTCAAGTGTGCAGTTTAATTTTATTTTATGTATAAGAAAATCATCTTATCTCTAAAAGTTCAGGACAGCATCAAATTTGTGACCTTACGTTAATTTCCTACTGGTATATTTCTTGGACCTTTTTTTCATTTGCTTTAATAAATGGTCATGGAGAATTCAAGGACATTAATATTTATTTCTGCGTGTGTTCCATTGCCAAGTGGAAAAATGAGGATCAGAAGCAATTATAAGACAGGAAATAGTAAAGCAAACCAGAAAAGGTAGGGAAATACTAAATTTTGATCTACAGATAAGGGATTAAAATACGTAGCAGGGGGAAAAATGCCACCGTTTTTACTGCTCTGTTTTCTTACTAGAGTAGTACTCTGAATGGACCATATAATTAAAAAAAATAAAAAAAATAAAGGCAAAAAAAACCCCAAACAACTGGGCAGCTGAAGTACTTAAGGGAGCCTTGGATATATCTGTCTTCTGTCCTGCCATTACTTACAAAATATGGAGGTAGCACAGAAGTTTTCAAATCCTATTCAACAAGCACTAACAAGAGATCTAATTATTTTAAATCACTTCGTACCTACTGGATTAGAGACTTTCTGCAGTATTGTTACTTGGCTTTCCCATAGACTATGTGATGTTGGGACTCTTACTGGATAGATAGTAGGCTGAGGACTGCTGAAAGCAGGTATTTCTCTTGCCTGGATTCTCCGAAGTCTTATATGGTCACAGAGAAATGTTTGACGTATTGCAAGTCAGACCCAAAATATTCAACACACATCATGGTGCTGTCGTGACTGCGAGGTAAAAATCTGGTCCAGCTTCTCATGGAGTGCCTATGGAAATAAATTAGTGCACTGAGAAAGGTTAGTTTATCTTTGGTGTTTGGTAATTCACTTTGATGAGGAATTTGGCCCTTGGCTCCATTAGCTGTAATGTGCTAAGACAAACATAAAACAGAGTTAAAGATAAGATGTGCCTCTTCTCAAAGGCATGAAACAGTAAGATCTTGTGTCATGGCTGTTCAGAAGCACAGGATGCCTGCATGCAGCTGATTCAGTGTCGGTGACCTTGTCATGAGCTGGAATTACCAAGTGCCAAGTTTTGAATACATCTACGTCTAAATAAATGGGGTATGACATAGGATGAAGGGGATTGTAGAATGGAAGAGAATACATAATTCTCTAAGCAGAACAGACTAGATGTGGAGAAATGGAGCTTGTGATCATAGTGGCGAGGACTACTTAAAGAGATAATTGAAATAGTTATAATAAGCTCACTCAGGATGAAATAGACTCATGTAGGACGCAATTTTACATAAAGTGAAAATGAATACTTTGTTTTATGAAAATCTTCAGTGTATACACAAGACTTGCATTTTGATAGAAAAGACTCTGTTTGCCAAAAGACTTAGTTTTAACTTTTCAGAAAAAAAAACCCGTAACCATACTCTCTAAGTTCCATATAATTAAATATATACATTTAAGCTTTGTGTATAGCAGACTCTTAGTTTTCATCAAAACTTTACATTTTGGTATAATTGTTCAAGAGAAGTCAGCAAAACCACTTCCACAACAACTTCAAAACCCTCTTTAAATTTGGAGGAACTGGCTTTCAAAGAGTGTCAGCCAAATCACTAACATAATACTGTCAATTCGAGTCACGATCCAAATAGAAAAATAATGTTTCATTGTATAGCACTTAAAAATAGTTCCTTCTTTCTCACACTGGGTATACTATCTAATTAGCAGAAAACTGTTAACACTACAGTTCTTTATTCCATCGGTTAATCAAATAATATGAAAATTTTCAGCAGTAAGTATGACTGTTGTGGTTTTTTTTATCATTCAGTACGGGCATCATCCAAAGCCCATGGCAACAGGAAGGAAAAGCAATGATATCTTCCTGAAACCCATCAACTCATTATGGAATTAGTCTCCTTGGAGATGACATCTGAACTTCTTTCTACCGAGTTTTCTATAGCAAGTGTGAAGTAAGGGTGATAATAAATGTAGCTTTTTAAGAAATTGGTCTGCTTTATCAAATGCAAGTTTGTTTGCTTTTAATTAGAAAACCTTTTCTGAAGAAAATAGGTCTGTTTATTCTTTGTACATCATCCATTTTTTTGCAAATTAGTCTCTGTTAGCATGCTCTGTCTAGTTTCTTAGTCAACTGTTGCCATTCAGTTAGCAGCTGAATGTTTCTTTTCCAAGACATTCCTTATTGCTGAAATTTCTGCAGAAATGGATGGTAGTGTATATTTTATTATGAAAGGCTGCCATGCCTAGACCTTGAGCTAACAGATGAAACTATTGAAGTCCTTTCCGGTGACATTCTGCCCTGTATGTGGCCTGGAATTCTTTCTGGAATTAGAAAAAGACCCACTGAAATATTACTGTTATTCTAAATCCATAAACCACACAGTTCTTATTAAAAATCAGTATTCAATAGGAAAAAAATCTGATTATGAACTGAACTAACAGTCAAATAAAGAAGAAATCTCCTGCCTGCTTTAATAACTTTTCTTCTTCTTTTTTAGGTTATTGTTTTCCTGCTTCAGGACAGTCCTCCCCTTCCCTTAATGTGCCAGAACTGCAGGGCTTAGTCATTCCTCCCCCAGTGACAGAACTTTTATGCTTGCTTTCTTTGAAAATGCTAAAGCAACATTTGTGTTCTCCTCATGATTTACTCGTAATCCCCTGAAGTTCAAGGAAAACTTGAGCAGAGTATTTTTCAGAATATATGGGTAATAAAATGTGCCTCACAAGCGCTTCTTTGGGTTCCCAATTTAAAATCCTTGCTTTGCTCTTTCTGCTCTTGTGGACAAGACCTTAAATAACGTTTTAATGCTGATCACTGACTCCTGATCTAGGAAAACAGGATTCTCTTGAGAACCTGCTAACACCATGTAGTTACCAGGAAAAATTACTGCTGGGTAACATGAACACCTCCTGACCTGTAGGGATTAAGCATTCGGCATCTGCAGGCCCATTCATCTGTAAATTTAGAAACCTGGGCATGAGGTTGATGCTAAATCTTCTTCATGATAAGGCAAGGAAAGTAATTATCAGTGGGCCATGGGAGCGACTGTCACCTTTTTTTCTTTTTTAAAGGCATGTGCATGGTTTCCAGTAAAAGCAAATAGTAGCTTGGAAATTTTCATTTGTTCAAAAATGTTGCCAAATTAAAGCCATTGATCTTATATTTTAGAAAGCTGTTGCTCAATTTAAGGTATTTTAGAGGGGACATGCTCTTGGTATGTCCAATCCAGGTATGAGCAAGTGTCATTAAAACATAATAAATTAGAACTCACTGGCCATCTTTTCAAATGCAGTAGATCAATTAAACTAAGCTGATTAGAATTTGTTCCAAAAGGGAGGAATCCAGGGTCAGTGGCTTCTCCGTGGACATTAATGGAGGGGGACCAGACCTTGTTTCCTAGCCTGATAAGGTGTATCCCCTAGGTATATAAGTCACCGTTTTCCTGCAAAATATGGCTGTTTTCCTTTTATAGTTGTGTAAGAATAAACATTCCTGTAGTAAAGAGAGACAATGTGGCAGCAATTCAGAACCCAGCTACAACAACAACAAAAAAAAGCAAATGATCAAAACCAGATTAATTTCAACTAAGGATGCCACATATCACTGTTGACAGCGCAGAGGTGCTCTATAGGGATGATCGCCCATACTTCACGCTGTCAGAGTGCTTGCTTGGGAACTCTTTAATGATTTCAGTTCTCCAGGGTACCTGTGGCTCCCGCTGGCTTGCTTTGGGTCACCACATTCAGAGGCATAAACCCAGAGAGAGAGAGATTGCGCCCCTGCTGAAACTGGGATTGTAGAAGATAATATGTAAAAGTGACTGCTAGATTGTGGAGAGGAACTCACAATGCTTTCTGTTGTAGGAAATTATCTGATTTACTTAGTATCTTTTGTATCTAGTATGTGTCCAACTGTTTTGACAGCTTCGCCTTTATGGGAATCATTTGGGTTGTAAAGGCCAGTCCCTATGTATTTGGAATAAATGACAGATGCTTTTGATTATATGTAGGCTATGATTGATTAGCGTATTCACTGAAGGATAAAATAGTAACAATTTACATATAGTAGTTTAAAAAATTCAGTCATTGTGGCATGCTCGTGGACAAGTCAGAACTTCTGTCATCCTTTAAATTTGTATTTCACATAACGTGTCAATTTTTGACATTGGATGTATTGATATTTTCAGCTTTATTTTTAAGGTATTTATAGTCATTGGTATTTATAGTTAAATTAGTATTTTTTCTGAACAGCTCTTCTTTTCCAGAACTTGAATGTTATTTCACAAAATCTACAGCCATAGAAGCTGTGTGGAAAAAAATAAGTAACACATGAAATAGAAGCAAAATGGTGCAGGAAGTCTACCTACATTTGCACAAAGAACTTAAAAGAAGTTCCAAGTTCGATTTTAAAGTCTGAGAATTATGAATAGCAATTTCCCTCAGTATTTATATCCATCAGATTGAGAAAAAGTGAAGTGAAAGAGTACAATATGGAGGTTACAAATCTTATTTGAATGGTAGCTCATTGTTGGTATGGGTATTTGGACTTAGGAATTACTTCTGCTTTTTACTGTCACTCAAAAGGAATGAAATAAAGTCCAGCAAACCTCTAAGCTTTACTGGGGAAAAGGTAGACCAGTGCTGATTTGCAGAGGGCAGCGAGCATGCATAATCAAAATTTAGGTAAGATTACCTTCTACTGAAAGTATGATATTACTTTGTTTCCATGTCAATAGAAGAGTCAAGATGTTTTCCCCAAATTTCTTTACTGCTTTTAAAGTATTTTGAATTACACATAGCTGTGGAGTTATCACAGTAAATCTGATATGAAATCTATACATTACTCAAATGAGAAGAAAAAAAAATAATTCTGTTCAGATAGAAGTATTTGGCCTTTAATAATATATTTTGACATATCCAGGACTTGGCAAAAGGTCACCAACAAAGGCAAATCCTTTGGATTTGTGTTGAATGTGGACAGTTTTCATTCTGTAACAGACCTGGACATGGTCCCTGCTTAGATCCAAATACCCTGCATGCCATCTGGGCATGAGTCTTTGAGGTATGCCTGCCCTAATGCCTCAGGCCAAGTAACATGTTTCACACTTTTCACGAGATGAAGTGAGTAGATTAGAAATCTGCTGTACCCATTATAAGAGTAATTTACAGTGAAAGATTAACATTAGCATTTTACATGTTACATTAATTTCTGGTAATTATTGTACAATAACAATTCAAAGTGGCAAATATTTTGTCATTTAACTGGGAAGATAGTTGTTACTGAACAGTACAGTTTTCTTTAGATTTTGTATAGCTTATTGACAGGCAAACCCTCACATATTCGTATAGAAATTATGAGAATGTAATAAAAGAGGTGTTATATAATGTTCCCATCTAAATATTACAGCAATTTGAGAATAATATGATTGCTAGTTATCAAATAGAATTTATCTATGGAGTTAAAAACAAGAGTACTTTCTTGAATCATATTTTTTCTGTTTTGAAAAACCCTTCAAAGTTACCGTCTGCCTCTCTTGGTTATGGTGAGCTGAGTTTCCCTTTAAATGATAATGTCACTGAAATCCTTCGAAGTAAATGTATGAGTGTCTGATTCCAAATCATGTATTACTTATTGAAAGACACTATATAAATACCTCAGAATACTTTGGTGGCACTCCATGTTTACCAAAGTAATTTATATCCTGCTTAAACAAGTTCCAGTGTCTGAGGGAGTCAGTGGGAAGGTATCACTAAGGGCAGAACTTGGCTTGTATAAATCATCATTCAAATACATACAAAATACAAATACATACAAATACATTCAAGACATTTTTCTAAATGCCAGCTGTGAACACTGAAGCTAGAGTTTAGCTTTTTGTATAGTTAACAACAAAATAGCTACAAATTTTATTTGTTTTCCTGTTCTGCTCTGTTTCTTTCCTAGGATCACAAGTAATTTAAGTTGGAAGGGAGCTCTGGAAGTCATCTGAGCCAAATGTCTGCTCAAAACAGAGCCAAGTTAGATCAGCTTGCTCCTTGCTCAGGGCTTTTTCCAGTATAAATGTCTCCAAGGATGGAGATTCAACAGCTTCTCTGGGTAACCATTCCAGTATTTCTCTACTCTCCTTGTGAACATTTTTTTGTCCCACTATCTAATATTTCCAGTGCTGTGACCTGCGTCTGTGGGTCCCTCTTACTGTCACTGAGCACCTCCAAAGACAGTTAGGTGACATCTTCTCCATACCCTCCCTTTAGGTGTATGAAGATAGCAGTAACATCTGCATTGGGTGTTGTCAAACAACAGCCTCTGCCATAGGTAGCAGCATAATTCCTCCCTGTTCTAGCATGAAGGAAGCTGGGAATAGTAATTAAGTAGTTAATTGCTGGGTCTGCACTTTTTCTCTCATTTGACTTTCCTCAACTGTCCACTACTGTCAAAAATAACTGTCAGTTTTGGACTAGTCTGTTAAACTTCATTATTATTATCAACGAAGCTAGCTAATTTGTGCCAATTCTCTTCCATGCTGCCTTTTTCAGAATACTAAACTGGCCCATTTCACAGTAACGTAAGTACTCTTTTTCCTTTGTGCAGCCAGAGTTTACTTGGGCAAAGAGAGCAAAATGTTTGTGGCGAAAGGGAAGGAAAACAGGGAAAACAGGAATAGAATGGGGAAGGAAACACATAAATGAATATGGGACTTTGAGGAGAACAGCCATGGTGGAGTTCAGGAAACCCTCAACGAATAGTCACCATGCGATGTGATTTTATTTAAACATCTGCTTTTCGTCCTGTAGAGATTAATATCAGGAATTTATATGATCGTAGTGTGTATTGCATACTTATTAGGGATTGTTGTCTACTTTCTGGCTTTCTTTCTGCTCCAGGTCTAACATACCTATTTGAATTGGAAGCAAATTTATATTCAAATATATGGAAACATATATTGGAAGCAAAGTTATATTCACTTTACAGTCTGTCTTCTGCCATAGTTCTTTTGTAATTTGTTCAGTGGTAATCCCCCATGGCTCTATTGGTTGGCTAGGTGTTAGGTTTCATCTTTTGTTCCTTACTTTGTTGTATTTCCTAGTCAGTATGATAAAACAGTGGTTTCACTCAACTTTGTAAATGCTTTATTTAAACCAAATTGAAAATTTTATTAGACTCTACTTTGAATCAACTCTGTAGAAATAGGATGCAAAAATAATATCAAGCTTTGTTATGAGAACCACATTGTCAGGCCAATAGCAAAACCTACAGTGGAGCTAATAAACCTTGGGCTTGAGAGACTAAATAGATTTGAGGAAAATGTTTGTAACTTGATACAATAGCAGTAACATAATAGTCTGCAAATGGTTGAAATACCGAAGAGAATAATTTTATTCACAAAAGAATATATGGCAGCAAAGGCCTAAGGTTAGTAAAAGAAAAAAAGAAAAAAAAAAAGAGATTTCAAGATCAGTGAGGTCAAGTATCGAGATACAACATATAAGTCTATTGTGGATGGAGCCAAAACGTAGGGCACTTACTAATCCAGACTGGATAAAAATTAGAAAATATAGGGAATAGCTTTGGATTTGCAGAGAGTTAACGGGATATTAATAGATATTTTCTCCAGCTCTAACTTCTGTGAATCAATTTAGTGGAGGAAGGTCCAAAATGTTGATGTGAAAGACAGAAAATGGCAAAAGAAATTAAGCTTCAAATGGTCACAGATATGGACACTGATCATTAAAAAAAAAAAAATAAAATCCAAAGTTGCTCTTAGATAGAAATTAAAAGGCATTGATGAAATATCTCATAGTGGTTAGGAAATTAAACAAATTACAGGGATGCGTCAGCAGAGCACAAAAGCAATAACCAAAAGAAACTACCACACAGAGATCCAGTAAGACATCTCTAAAGTACTTTATTTGGTCAGTGGACCATACTACAGGCACAAATTATGTTTGTGAAGATGAGCGAGTCTTACCTCTGGAGACGTACTGCTATGCTGAAGTTCTTTAGTGAAAAAAAAAAAATGAGTAAGATTCCCTATTACAAGATTTTTATACTCAAAATGGAAGCAAGTTCAATTCCAGTTTGCAAAATTAGACTCTTACATGTCTTAATTTGAAAGTCTAGTCTCCCTTTGGGACACTCACTTATGGACCTCAAATGTCTGCTCTTAGGGCTTCCATGACCGTCACTTTTTTATGCCTCCTACCATGAAATTTAGGACAGAAAATGGTTGTAACTTGCTTGGTTGAAGCATCTTGGATGGCAGACTTCCTCACTGTTAACAAACTCCTCTTCACATTTCTAGTTTATACCAAACCTTAAATTAGTGTTCCAAAGGTGATGTTACTGTAACTCATATTTATTTGCTCCTATTTACCATGTTGCTCTTTTTTACCAGACCCCCTTTTAAATCCTTTGTTTTGTAATACAATTTGTCTTGTTAAAAGGGTGTGTTTTATTGTAATTTTTACTGTATTCTGTAATGTTCTTAATAACATCCAGAAACTCTACATTTATCAGGGGAGTTCTCATTTGGCAGTTAAATTATTTTTATCTTGAAGTGGATATTATCAGACTCTTTGAGAGGAAGCATGGGACTGAAATAATGGGACAAAGATCAAAGCCAGCAGCTACACAGAGTTTCTTGAGAGGAATCCCTGACTGGAAAAGAGAAGCTGGCTGATGGCATTTTTTTGTATAACTAATGAAAATTTCCCAAGAGGTTAAACCTTCCAATAGTTTGGAAGATGTCATAAAATCTCATGTCAGCCTAATACAGAGTTCCCAACAATATTTCATGTGTATTCAGTTTGCCCTTTACTGTTGGTACTTTTACACCACCTTAAGTTTCTGTCCCACAGCCGTGTACAGAATTAGTCCTGTTTATTTCAGTGGTTATTCCAAGAAAAACTGTAGAGTAGGTTCTTCTTGCTGCTGATTCTTCTCTAACCCTTCTCGTTTAAATACTCTAATCTTTCTAGCAGTATTGTTGTATTTTACCAGTATTGAAATTTAATCTCAAACCCTTTAACTAGATAGAGTAGTTGCTTGTGAGTGTTCGTATTCCTTTACTAAAATGTTTGTATATAAATGTAATAAGTAAAATTATAGTAAATTAGTAGAAGGGGTAAAATATTAGTATATTTTAGCCAAAATCCTTGATATCTCATTAGGAATCTTCATAAATTCTAACTTGTAATTAAGATCAAGTGTTTTATTCAGTTATATTCCAGATAACTTCTTCTGCACTTTAATATTACTGCAAACAGGCTTTTTTAAATTAAAATAGCTTTTTAAAAAATGCTTTAACTGCAGATCAGAGAATACAAGATGCATAAAAATAAATGTGGATAATAGGCAGAAAAAGAAGGGAAAGCAAAAGAAAAATTATAATGATCAAAGAGTTAGTGATGTATCAAATGAAAAAAGTATGAGAATTACACAATTTAGGTAATTTATTGAATAAAGTGGAGTAAATTATTCAAAATAAGAGTCAGTCAGCACAATTTATCTGTTCTCTGGGAAACTTTTAAAAAGTATTTTCCCCTTTACAACTGCAAGTAATTAGGTATAATGTTTATATAATATGGCCTGTGGTTTGTTCACTAATTTGTTATTTACTCACAAGAAAGAGAACCATTCATTAAATCACTAGAAGCATTTTGTGCAGTGCTATGGGTTTTCCTACCAGGACATCTATCACAATAAAGAGGACTGCAATTATTAAGATCTGACAACTACACACACAAGTGATAAATTAAAAAGCTGTTTAAGCATGATTTCAGCAGACTGTAACCTGCAATAATCTCTAAAAACACAAAACGCTTCAAGATTTTTATCCTGTGCGGTCAGTTTTGAATGCATGTGGATTTTCAGAGCTTTCAGAGGCCTATCGGTAAGGTAAATATTACTTAGCTACATTTCTCAGTTACATTTCTCAGCTTCTTGTCTTTGTCAGAGAGCAAAAGGTAGCTGTTCCACAAGGGAGGGGACCTGAGGAGGAGAAATATAATGTAAAAAAGAAAAATTTTGTTCTGAATGGTGAAATCTCCTTATGCGTGTTGCAGCAGTGTGCAGACCGTCAGCTTGGATAGTTTTAGCACCCTTTTCCCTGATGTTCAGAAGAAAAGTTCCTGTAAAAACTGAGGGAAGGATATTGAAAAAGTCTGTTGTGTGTGAAGGTGGCATTGGCTGTTTCCTAACTACTTTGACACTCATGGTGTTGGTGGGGGTTTTGTGTCATTACATCTATGCTCTACAGTCTTACGAAATATCTGACTGTGATGTCAAACTGAGTCACCATTTCCAGGACCAACCATGTTCAGATGCTTGCAAGCCAAGTGACATTTTCACCTTAGACAGACTAAAGGGTTGAACAGATGACTTGACTGTAAGAAAACGGTGCCCAATTAACACTCATTTAGATGTGATTCCTTGTCATTTAATACATCCAACGTCTTACAGTAGTATTGAAGCTATCTTATTGATCCAGTCTTCCTATCAGGATTAGGAACTTCTATTTCAGGAAAAGTTCTTATTGCAAGTTCCTTCTTGGTGCAAGATTTTCTTCCTTTCTTATCTGAAAATTGGCCTTCATTGGAGAACCATAACAGTAATTAGTTAACTGACGTGAAGTATTTTTTACTTAGCCGTCTTGCCTAGACAATAACAGTAAATATTTCTTGTGATCGCCTTTGTTTACCTAAACTTGATAAACCAAAGTATTTCCATGAGAATCATCTGATTTCTCTCTCTTTCTCTCAATTGAATTATTTTCTTCCTGGAAAGGCTATCTTTTGCTTCATGGAAACCACCCTGGCCCCAGCCTGCACTTCTTGTTCTTGTTCTCTTCTTAAAGTCAGGCAATGTTAATAGCCTTTGCTTTCGTTGCTTATGAAATATTTTAAAGTATCCCTTGCTGGCTGCATATTTTTAAGACAAACTCTTACCCTGATGCTGCTATTATTTTCTTTTTATTGTTTCTTTTTTACCCAATACATTAGATAAGCATGTAACTATGAATATGTTTGTAGTGTCACTGAAATCCAGAAGGCTACTTTATTTGGTTACAGGTTTGGGGTTTTTTTGCATGTTTGTCTATAGGCCTAGCTAGAGAAATATTTGAAGTCTGCCACTAGACAGTACTGTAATGCAGTTAACAAAGAACCCAGGGAAAGGTAGAAAAGGAACATAATTTTTGTCCTGGAATATGAAAAATATGGAGCAGCAAATCAGGTTTTCAAGTTTGAGAGATTACTGGACTTCCATTCTGCTAAAAGAGGTAAGGGAATATAATTTATATTTCAAGAATATCAGCAAAAGTTAGTTTTTCACATAAGAACTGTAATTCTGAAAACCAGCTATTATAGTTAAGTCTGAACATATTGGTGGCAGAATTTAACATAAGTTTTCACCCAATGGTATATACAGTATTTAATTCCACTAATCACTATTTCAGCTGCTGCTAACACAGGGGAGAAAAAATTTAGAGATGTTGATTTATTGATTATACAACAGCAGGTAGAAAAAAATAATTACAGAAAATGCAACACTTTGTGTTTTTATAAAATAGTATACTAAAATAGTAAAGCTGAATTAATTTCTACATAAATCCCAAGAGACCAGTAACTTTTATAAGAGAAGCTAAAAAGAAAATAAGTAGTTTTCTTCACTTTAATTGTCTACCAAAACCAGATTAAGCATCTTTATTGACCTGTTAGCATATTTTCCCCTCTATTCTTATTCAGGAAGGCTCTGTTACTCTCTCAGCTCAGACTTAAGAAAAGTATTTTGCTTTTGGTTAATTTTATAGTTGTGGTAGGTTGTTCCTGTGGCTTGGCCCGCTTCCTTTAATCATTGTACTACACTCCAGATTGGTAAAGGGTAATTTTATTCTGTTCTGTAATTCCATTATTCTTTCTGTGCTGACATCTGTAGTGGTGTGCACGTGGAAAAAATCAAGGTATTATGAGAAAAGAAAGAGAGAAAAATAGTTCAAAATTTGGAAGTATTACAAATGTCATTAAGATTTTCTATTTGAGCTCAGTACATTTATTTAAGATTGTCTTTTTTTAGGTTATTTTAACAGAATTACATATATTGTTAAAATTGATTTCATGTTATTATTGGCTGTAGTGGTTTGGCCTCTCAAAGATGTCATTTGCCTGATAAGACACAATGTCTTACTTGAGTAAATACCAGTTGATATATCCATTGCATTGTTTAAATGCTGCAAGAAATTAAATGCCTTATATTTATTTATCAGCAACAAAAGTGCCTGTACCAAGGGCAAACAGAAGCAGCTTGGTTTCATGTGCCAGGCTGGAAAAGAACTTCAAAATTATGATTATCCCAGAGCTACATTTTCTATCACCCTGAGAGGTCTAGTTTCATTATCACCACGTGCCATTGCTATTATGGATTTGTAGGTGAAGATGCAAATTGTAACCAGTTAATCTTCCCATATGCTAATGAAAAAATAACTATAAAAATTATACACTACTGAAAAACAAACCAAAAAAAGAAAAAAAGGAAAAAAAAAGCAGGATTTCTTTCTAGCATGTCCAGATTCAGCTGAGTACAACAAAACCAATATCCACTCATGAACAGGCTCTAGCTTTCTGGCATTTTGCCCCATTCTGCCTGAAACAACACATATACTACAGAATGGCACGAAAAAAACTTGTACAAAAACGAACTTAAACTCTTTCAAGCGTTGTAGGTGAAACTGCATTGGACCACAAAGGTATGGGTAGATGTCATGCTGTTGGACCAAAAATCTTTCAAACTAAACTGCCCAGAAAGACAGGTTACCAAAGAGTTACATTTTGCCAGTGCTTATACTTGGAGTTTGCAGTTTGTCTTGTACTTGTATCATTAATATAGATGCTAGTATCATTAAAAAATTGCATCAAATAGGTAAATCAAGGTAAGTCATGCAACCAGCTAAACTCCGATTTTCTTTCTTTACTTTATCACCTGGCTGAATTTTGATAACAAAAAATCTGAATTGACCTGGCTGCCTTGCTTTTGTTTCCTTCCAGGCAGTGAAATCTGTTTTCTAAAATCTACCCTCTGATCTGTCCATTCACCTCAGCACAAATTAATGGATAGAGAATTAAGTCACATCTTCATCTCCTGATAGATTTTTGTCTTTGGGGCCCTTTCTACATTCCCATGGCCGTGTGCACTGTGGAGTGCTGATGTAATGCCAGAACCATATTCATAAGAACTATCAGACCTTAGATTTAATTAACAGCTAATTAACAGCCCTTCTAGTCTTTGAAGTTAATACTATGCCAAATTCGAGAAATAATTTGGATAGGTAATTATGAGTGCTATTTAAAAAAAAATGAGTTGAAGCATCTACAAGATTCTACCTTGACAAAAAATGTGATTGCTAAAATTGTCACTGACTAATGCATATTTGGGAGGAACAGGCAGCATTTAAAATGAAAAAAATGTGTTCCTATTGTCCACAAAAGCTCGTTAGAAATGAGAAAGGGATTCGTGAGCTCTCCAAAGAAAAGAGTATGAAATGGAAGAAGGGGGAAAAAGTAATTTCTTAGAGATCTTCTTTAATGGATGAAAATATGCGACATCCAATGCCAGTTGCTAGGGTCTGGACTTTGCAGCATGCTGGGAGTGATTGTCTCACCACAAAGCCTATTACAAGACTGAGGACTGAGTGGTCACTGTCATGCACAATTCAACATAATAGCAATTTATATTCAGTTCATACAGCCTTGGAAAAGTTGTTATTTACAAATGCAAATGTATTCTTTCATAATCTGGCTTTTCAGTCTGCTTTTCATTCGCTCATGCCCATAAGTCACCGTTTTCTGTTTATATTATAAGGTTACATTAATGTCCTTAATGTAACTATTTGAAGCAAAACATTTATGAAAATGAATGGTTTGCATACATAGTGGTAAATGTCTCAAGTACCTAGAGGGTGGTTAAAATACAGTATAATTGTATACAATACAAAGATGTAAATCAGTCTCACATTTCTGTTGCATTTTAACAAAAGCCATAGGTTATTGTAGCTGCACGGTTGCCTGGGATTGAGATGACCTCTACGGGTCACCTGATACTTTCTCTTATAAAGCACAAGGTTTATTTAATTATTTCTAAAATATTCCAGGAAATAAAGGACTTCTTGAACATTTTTTCACTTTAAGCTAGCGATGGCACAGTCTGCTTTGTATATGAACTCTTATTTGTTCAGATATTCTACAGTCTTTCCTAATGTGTAACCTAAATTTTCCCGTCTACGTGTTAAATAAGTTCTTCAGTCTTCTTTGATTAATCCAAAAGAAAATGGCCTACTTTATGACATGCCTTTAATTATTTGTAGACAGTTCCTGTTATGTCATTTTCTGCCGGATGGCACCTGCTTAACTCTATAATCCTGCACAGATCTTGTTTCCCAAACATCCCCGTTCAGTTGCAGTCTGCCCAGCTTCCTTGGCCAAAGAGCATCCTTTTAAATACTGTGTCCCTAGACAATTCTCTGATCTTTAATCTCTGTCGAGCACTGCATAGCCATCTTCCTCAGTATTTGGGTTGTATTTTTCCAGAGTGAGGGGAAAAATAACATCTGAGCCTAAAGGGAACCCTACAAGCAAGGAGGAGGAAAAGGCCAATTTAAGGGGAAAATTAAGAGTGGTGGTAAGAGGGGCAGCAGCCAGGGGAGTCCTGAAATTCTCTCCCCTGGTTTATTCATGTCAGCCAGGTGCAACCACAGAACAACAAGAGCTGATGCTGATGTGATGAGCCCAGGAGGAATGTGTATATTATCACCTTTCTTGCTTACAAGCATTCCCGTGATCGGAGGCAGATTCCTTAGGTCAATCCCCTTGCCACAAATTGTCTTATGGTATGACATTCCAGTATCTTAATACAGAAAAATAACACATTTCTCTCTTCTGCAGCAGTGTGAAACGTTAACATAGGATTAATTTATATTTGATCCTGGGGAGAGAATTAAAGGTCATTGTACCTTTACTTTGCATGTGTTATGTAGCAATCCATTCTGGTCCTAAAAGATAGGAATTTTCTTCATCATTAATGTGGTTTTGTGTTTTTACAATATATGTTTTGTCTTCGACTGCTTCCTAATATTTGAATTGGTTTTATTCTTAAAATGATACAGATTTTTCATCCAGTGAATATTCTATAACTTTAAAATTTCTTTTAACTCTGATTCATGGCAATAAACTGAAATCACAAAATATTTAATGGAGAATATATTCTGAAAACATTTAATTTGGGCATAGCCAGATGTTTGTTTTGAATTTTCAATCAAAACAAAATAGTAGCGTTGTAGCTTAAAAGTCTGCTACATCCATTTTCATGTGGGATCACTCTTCATAGATGTATTTCATAATAGCAGTTCTAGTGACTCCTCTGATTCACTGTGATACTTGTTCAGAAGGAATCTCATACTATAGCGAAAGACGGACCTTGAGGGACTCTACCCTTCTGGGAAAACATAGAAACCTTAATTATAGATCCTGTGAGAAAGTCACTGATTTGGAAAGATAGTCAATGTTCTTTTGACTTGACACAAGTTATTTAAATGAACTTTGCTTTGGTTTGTTTTATTTACTCAAAGCCCACTGTTCCAGGAAAAAGTGCTTTGACCAGATTTTTCCAAATGAAAAGTCAGTATTTTTAATGGAACATGTAAATTATGAGGAAATTGCATCTCTCAATAAATTAGGACATTCAGATAGGCTACCTATTAATGATACTGTGTATCTTTTGATTCTCTTTTGACTTTATAATCCATCTATCAATCTCTTAATAATATAATGACAAATTTTACATTGCAGAGTCTCAAACCTGTACTACCTCAGGAACTCCCTTGTGCTGTCTTCTGCTCCAAGATGTCTTCACAAATATTCTATGTTTAGAACCACCAACCACCAGTAGTAATTACCCAGCTCATACCTGATTCAAAAATGAGTTAAGGTGGTTTGTAATTATTCCATTCCTTTGGCACTCAGGTACTAACTACTTCTCAACAAGTATGAACCAAATGTTGTGTGAGCAGGTATGAACGAGACATCTGTATTTGCCCATTCAGGTGATCTTCAGATATTAAATCTCTTCTTTGATTGATGTTTAATTTCTTTTACTGATAAAGTTGGGTGAGGGAAAAAAAAAGAAAAAAAAAAGAAAAAAGAAAAAAAAAGAAAGAGCATAGTCTGTGTTTGCCAAACTCTGAGAATTCCTCCCCAGATCCCAGCACACTGAAGCAGTAGACCCTGCAGAGACTCCAGTGATTTCAGATGACAGCCCCAGTTATCTGTTTGGGTATGGGTACCACAACAACTGCATGCCCACACAACTTTATTTGGACTTGCTGTTTCCAAAATGACCATATAGGCCCAAATTTATCAGCTTCTTTGGACTTCAGCATTGGACAATTTTAAGAATAAAAATCAAAATTAATTCTGAATTATTCTGAAACATAGGCACTTGAGCTTCTGAGATTAGAATTAAAAGAATTTTATAAAGGTAACTCTGGTTTTGGTATAATAGCTAGATTTCTTTCTAGTTCTTAAGTTTTCTCCTCTAGGATATTTAAAATATCAGAAGTGTTTGTCCTATGCAGCAAGATCCCATCCTCTGAGTGCTGACCCAGAGCTGAAAATAAAGCCAGCTTGCAGGACTGGCAGTAAATTCCCCATGAGACTTCCCTGCTTAAAACAGCGTTCTGTTAGCTTTCTGTGTTCAAAAGATGACAACTTCCTCTCTCTTCTGCACTTCAGACTTAAGTCCCTGTTTCTTACCCAAGCCAACACAGCTTCTTTCTCTGTTTTCAGTTAGTTTAATCCTTTTTTCTTGATTTGTTACAGCACTGTTGGAAGTGTTACAGTCTCCGTTGAGTTATATATCATGAGAATTATGTACATATATTTTACCAAGTGCGTAGTCTTCATTGCATGCTTAACTTCCTTTAAGGACCATGCATACACATAGTTCCAATAAGAGACATCTGCGACTCTTGTTTGCAACGTTCCCTCTCCATTACATCCCTTCTCACCATTAGCCAGCTGCAGGGTCTTTTGGCATCTCATTTTGGCAAGTATAATTTACTAGTAAAACTTTATATTATGTTTTTTTGTTTAGGTATACATACCTAAACAATTATTTTACCTCAATATCTGAATGTGATTATGTTTATGTGTACTTAACCTATGGTATGGAGTCAATCCGCTCCGTCCCTACTCAGGAAATTCAGAATCAATGTATTTGTCTCTGCGAAAGGATTGTAAAAGCAGTCCTGTTAAATATTTTAAATAATTTTATCTTGCTTTTTATTAAAGATCACATCCCTACTTGCAAACAAGAATTAATTTTATCTTGCTCTAACTTTCTAGATCCCATGATAGAGTATCAGCCAGTAAGGGTTGGATATCAGCAAAGCAGTTCAAATTAGCAAATACTTATCTCCTACAAAGAGCCAAGTGATTATAACACAGAGCTATTCAGCTCTGTTGAAAGAAAAAAAATAGCACAAACTTTTGAAGAAGTTATTTGAATTATCAGGATATAATATTTTTAAATTTTACTAAATAGTAGCTGCTTCAATTTATTTTCAGAAATAAATTTTATTGCTTAAGGACAGTCATTTTTTTCAACTAAAAATTCCCAGTATGAAGCTAACTAAATGTTTATTAACAATGAATTTTAAGTAGAAAACAAATTTCCTCCCTTTGTTCCAACATCTTTCATTTTCCCCGAAATTATGTGTAACATAGTTTGTCAGTAAGAAAGATAACTGTTAGGGGCCTTTTTGTCTATTTTAACTTGTTTGTCGAAGAACAGTGTGGTGATACCCATGGTTTGAGCCTTGGAAATCTGAGATATAATTAACTCCATGGGTGTAATAACTGCTTTTTTTTTTAATTTAAAAATATTTGGATTTTTTGCTGTAGATTAAGATGATCAGAAATAATGTAACCTTTTGATTTCTGAAATCGTGTTCGTTTAAGATGTTTCTGTTACTTTCACGTGGAGGTGCTTCAGGTCTAGAGTCATGAATGTTTCTGCCTGCAAATGGTTTCGACAATAACAAGAAATGCCCCAAAGTACCTGATTTTAAGGTACAAATAAATACATATATAGGAAATCCACTCCAGCTCTAGTTATTCTCTAGGAATAGAGGCTTCCTTATCTTACTACCCTACTGATCAGATACTTTTTGATTCAGAAAAATATGATAATGGTAGTCTTTTCCCATGAGGTTACTTAACAACCAGCCCTGCTTATCTGAAATTACTGAGCGCACCCTCGTGGAATCACTGTTGCTCAGCCTAAGCCACTGCCAGGTTAGGAGAATCACATGGTATCTACTGTTGCCCAACTTTTAAGACTTAAAGAGTTTCCCTCAGCTAAAAGAACCATATCCACAAGTCAACTGCAATGGATGAAGCTTGCAGGAATGTATAATGGGACACAAAAAATTCTAAAGCCATTCACAAGAACAAAAAGTCTGACAGGGTTGTCCCATTTCTGTAAAGAGAAAGCAAGCTGCCTAATTACTTACAAGAAGAACTGTGGCCATCAGAGTAGCTCCTCATAGTGAACTACAGACTGATAGATGAAGTGCTGGACCATACTCTGATCACTGTGATCAGCACACCAGCATACTTCACTGATCAGTTCAATGAAAGCCACAGGGACTTTTTCAGAAAAGAAAATTCTATTTATTTCTGATTTGATCTGATCTTGTCAGATCAGATCAGATTCACCCATACCTGATATCACTGACAGAGTTTGGCCTCAACACGCACATCTAAGATTTTGCAGCTTTGAAAGATACTGCTAAAACTCATTGAATGGATCCTTGGCCCTGCTAACAAGACCCCCAATACTAAAATAAGTTGTTCATCTGTCTTCAGGAAAAGATGTTCACCATGCTCACTGAAACAGAGGGGCCCACACAGCCCTCAAACCAGGACTGCAGCCTGTTAACAGTCTCCACTTCTCACACCCCATTGCTGCCCAACCCGTAACATCCACAAAAAAGTTAACCAATGAAATGCCCATTCATGGCCAGAAGGGAGGTGATTTTTTATTTTTTTTTTTCTCTTTATAGTAGCAGATGTCCCTGACAGAGCAGACTGTGAAGTATCCTAATGTGCATTCCTGCTATGACAGAGGTGAACGGTCCAGCACTTCATTCATTTTTATCTTTACTTATCTGGCCCTGTCAGGATGCAGGGCAGCCAACATTCTCTTCCATTCCAAAACAAGAGCAGGGTGAGCGTGTCAGGTAAAACTGTCTCAGCTGATGACAGCATGCAGGTGCAGATATGTCTCACTCACCGCTGACACAGCCGTGACTCCCACTCAGCGACAAGGTGGTCAGACCTTAGAGAAGGAGCTGCCGGCTAGAAAGGCATCCAGGCAAGATAAAGGTGAGAGTGACTGAATGGGAGATGTGCCTCGTGCTGAAATCATGCAGATCTTCCCTGTCAAAACAGTACAACAGCCTGGGGTCACGTTTGCCTCCACACCGAACTTCCAAATTGCTAAAAATGTCCTTTCTTTCACCATCTTGCTAGAAACCTTCATCCTTTCCTAGGTATTGCTAGCTGTTAGGCGCTTGCTTCCTTCATGCGGTGCTGCTATAAGTCTGCAATATGTTACAATCAATGGAAGTAATGAAGTTTATGGCAGGTATAGAAATGGGCTGGCACTTCTACTATGCTCTGCCATCATCTCATCAGGCTCATGCTGACATCCTTAACTTAGTTCCTTCTCTGGCTTAGCGGTTCCATTAAAGTATTGCTTCTAACTGAGAAAGCTGTTAATGGATCACATCCCACCTATAGTACAGATCTGATTTCAATTTACAAATGCAGATCACAAAATCCAGGACAAAGTGAGCTAGAACTGCACAGAAAGTCTTATTAGCTGAAGACATGTGGAGTTTGAAGGTATTGGAAAAGTGTAGACAAATCTATAACCATCATTAGACATTTAAAGGAAATACTGCCAAAATGCCTGCTTTGAAAAGACCTGTGCATGTCAGAACAAAAATGATACTGACAGTTTAGATGTAGTATTTTATACTGCGTTAACATTCTTTGAAAAGATGCAAGAGAAATGTTTTGAAATGGTCATTTTCATATTTACAGTCTAAATCTTTGGAATTCTATTCAGGAAAAACTGCAAAATGTTTATGTTTTCTCCTGATTGAGGAGGAAACTAAACTTTTGTATTCTGTTCAGTCCTTCTCCATATGGGCTACATCAAATCTATATAAACACCAGACTGTGTCTATAAGATTTTATTGACAAGCTGGAGCTGTAGGAAGAAGCAGAGAGTATTCAGTTCAAATCAAAGTAACTATCCAAACCTCATCCTAAGATGTGCTTTTTGAATTAATGCTTAGAGTTCCCTGACATTAATTTGGCTGGGCTAATGAACTAAAATCAGTTATGATATAGAAAACTGTATCTCTGTGAGCTGGTGTGGCTACTTTTAGCATTCTATTCAACTCGTAAATAATCAACTCGTAAATAATCAACGGTTGCTCTTAGTAATTCGTAGGAAAACTTAATCCACTGCCTTTACTCACACTTGTTCCACCGTGCTGAAAGCCAGCGCTGTACTGGGGTTGAGTTGGGTCAATCCAGCTGACCCATTACAGGTTGCTGAGCTCGGTGGCACCATGCATGTCCCCATCGGTGCCAGCTGGAGAGAAGGGGTGTTACCAACCCCGTTTATAGCCAAGCCAACCATTTCTTATCATAGAATCATAGAATGGTTCAGGTTGGAAGGCACCTTAAAGATCATTGAGTTCCACCCCCCCTGCCATGGGCAGGGACACCTCCCACTAGAGCAGGTTGCTCCAAGCCCCATCCAGCCTGGCCTTCAACATGTCCAGGGATGGGGCATCAACAACTTCCCTGGGCAACCTGTTCCAGTGCCTCACCACCTTCACAGGAAAGAACTTCTTCCTAATATCTAACCTAAATCTCCTCTCTTCCAATATAAAAACATTAACCCTTGTCCTGTCACTACGCTTCCTGACAGAGTCCTTCTCCAGCTCTCCTGTAGCTCCCTTCAGATACTGAAAGGCTGCTATCAGGTCTCCCCGGAGCCTTCTCTCCTCCAGGCTGAACAACTCCAGCTCCCTCAGCCTGTCCTCATAGGAGAGGTGCTGCATCCCTCTAATCATCTTGGTGGCCCTCCGCTGGACCTGTTCTTACTATGACTGGTTATTTCTTGAAAGATCTGCTTTTGAAAAAATGCAGCTTAGCACTAGTTTAAGACTTTATTAAAGCTCCAAGGGACATACACTCAAAAGAGCCTCAACCAGGATTTATTTTGGTGCACAAAGCCACCTATGCATGAAGTTCTGTATAAAGGCAGGCAGTAGGACATGCCAACCAAAAGGGTTAGCGAATTAGCTTTCTGCATTTAGCCAAAGTGAGGTTTCCAAGAAATTAAGACTATGGACTTGTATGTGCATTTGGAAAGTTTGCCTTGCCAGCGTGCCGGGTCTGCAGCTCCTGCATTATTCGTCCGCGTTCTTCCTCTTGCAGAGGCTGAAAATCACCGTGCATTTCAGTGCTGTAAATTAATTGGCTGTGTAAAACTCTGCCCGGAGAGTGACACTCTTAATTTTTCTTTCCCTATTTTATTAAACCTTTTATTCCGCAGTCCGAAGACGGAAAAGCCAGTTCTCCTTGAGGCTTGGTAGCTCCAAAGGCAGGACCAGGGGGCCCGGGGCACCTCACTGGCCGGCGTCTTGGGTAGGTCTGCTGGGTTTAGGCGAGAGAGATGCAGCCTGCGTTAGAAACCTCAGACTCCCCATCACTTTTACCTGCTGTTAAGACAGTAAAAAAAATAATTTGACTCGGTAAGACGTTTCTCCCAGGCTCTGCTGGCTGAGCTTGTCAGATAATGTGCTCAGCCATCAAGTGTGTAACTTCCTCGGGGAAGTGGAGTAAAGAGATAAGAGCCGCCATGGGGGACCCGAAGTGCAACTCCGTCCTCTGACATTTTGTAAAGTTAAATTACAGGGGCGTTATCTTTTGTATTTTATTTCCCTTATTAGACAGCGCGGGTGCCGCTTAATGGGATGCAGTTACTGAAGTAAACAATCCCGTGGGATGCTTATTTGCTGGTGTTAAGGCAGGAATTCGAGCTCTGCTACGATTTATTTAGACACTCGTGGTTTTTTTTTAAAAAAAAGGGAAAAAAAAATAAGGAAAGAAAAGTGATTTTTGCCGAGGTGGGAGCCAGGGACGGTGTTCACCAGCTGCCGGCGGGGACAGAGTTTCGCCCCCCGGAGACGCCCCGGCCCCGCACGGCGGCCCCCGCCAGGCCCCGTGGGGGGAGGCAAACGGCGCCCTGCGGGAGAGAGCCCTCCCTCCACCCCACCCCGCACCGCGCTGCCTGCGCGGGTGGGCGCGGAGGAGAGGCCGGGCCCCGCATCCCCATATCCATAGTAACGGCGGG
>VXBW01002476.1:420877-488074 GCA_013400375.1 Thinocorus orbignyianus
TTCGGGGAAGGGGGCCGTGTCAGCGCTGGGGCTGCGAGCCCTCTCTTCGCTTGGATCTCTGAACTTGGCCGCGATGTGTGTGCCCTGGTCTGAAACTTGTCGAGCGAGGTGTGGGCTTCAAGGCACCGCTGGTTTGTCCTTTGGGTTATTTACGGCAGGCTCCTTGAGCTGAGTGCTACGGTTGTTTAAAAGAGGAGAAAAAAAAGAAAAAAAAAAGGGGGGTGATGAAAATCAGAAGTGTGTATAGAGATCAGAATGATGATTTATGCTTCCGTTTCTCAGAAGAGGCTGGTGTTTGAAAAATACATCTTGACGCGCAGCTTATTTTACCTTCTGGCGAGAAGGCAGTTGCTGGGATTGGGAGAGAAAAGAAATGATACCTGAGAATTTGGTTTGGAACTCGATTCGCTGCACACGTGCGGTAGCGCTTTTCCTGAGGATTTTTAGCATGTGGACTGATGCATGTTGCCATGTGCCTTGCAGAATTCCTTTTCTGCGAGCAGTGGCAATGCGTGCCCACATGCACACAGTCAAGGTGTGCTCCATACCCTTCCTGTCAGCAACGGCGTTAATGAGGAAAACTAGTGTCCATCTATGGCAGGATTACCCATAGAATGTATCGCAGTGGTTCCTCCCTCAACGTTTTAACTCACACTGTTAATGAGAGACAAACTAGCGTTAAAGTAGACCCTGACATAGTAGATAGTAACTTCTCATTTGAATGCGCACTAAATACCAATTTGTGTCATCCTCTGTATGTGCCAAAATACAAAATATAATAATATGCTAAAAAAAAACCCTCAGTGCAAGGTTGTCGCATTATAATGAGAACATTTTCCCCTGAATAAATATGAATACAAATTGTAAACATTCATGTAAAGTTTATACTTGTTTGCCAGGTACAAAACCTTGACCTTACTATGTATAATTACCGTAATGAGTTAAAACTCGCTTCTGATGACATCCAAAAAATTTCAGTGATACTTTGAAAAGGGTGGAGAGTAAGTGATTTTAACTGATGAATTTTGGGCTGGCGGCACTTGTTCACTAAGACATCTGTTCTTTTTGATACGTATATATAACTCACACAAGCTGTGGTCGTGCAGTTGCTCACAGCCCCTCTTAACCACCTGAGAAGTTCCATTTCAAGAATTTGTGCAAATGGTTGACAGATGAGAATTGGAAGAACTCGATGATGTATTCAAAGTAAGCTCTGCTTTCTGTAATATTGGTGAGCTCCTTTATACTTTTTTGGTTTTTTTCCCCCAGAGAAAGGAGATGTGATAGTCAGGAACAGATAGCTTTATCCAGTAAGAAGGCGAATTAAAATATACTGTATGTATTCATTCTACTTAGAAGGCATTTAAATGCAGTATCCCAAAATTAATTTGGAAAGCTGAGGGCCTGATGCTTTTCCTCTTAGCATTTTTCTTGGAGGGGGGAGGAGATAAAATGACACCTCTAACTGGAAGTGAACACATGGAGTTAAAAAGGGAGGGTAGAGGATGTGAAAATTAGGAACAGAGCTGTCTATGAAGCTGCAATCAAAAAAGGCTGTGCTGAACTAAGAAACCAAAGCAGATCGGCTCTAGGTAAGAGTTTTGCTACTGAGGAACTTGAGGAGGGAGCTGTGACCCAGGTCAGTCATGATTTCACTTACATTCCAAGAGCAAGACATTTTAATGTCGGAGGAATCGTAATTCTGTGTTGGAAATGCTCATTTTAATTTATTTCCGTGAGTTGGGAGGATGCAGATTTTGCTTGTTTTTAACACTGAACAACTGGCATTTTGATAAGGATCTTGGTATTTATTTGTTAAATGTTAGTGGTAGGCATAACAAATAATATTCTTCACAAATAGTAAATTTCCACCTTGCTTTGAGCAGACTGAGAAACTGCCAAGCCTTGGACTTAAGCTGTCTTGGCTCTTGGTCCTGAGAGACCTGCTCAGCATGCAGACTGGAAGTTAAAGCAGAGATGAGAGTGAATGGTATCATTCTGGGTCCAATCTTATTCATTTGCCAGATACCAAGCATGACTATATTACATTTATAAGACTGGACCTTTTCCCTGATTATCCTATTATTGCAATGCTTTGCTTATTAAATGTTGAAAATCTATATTAGTCTTCCCAATCAACAATCGTCATGATGAACTGGCCAATTTTTACTCTGAGAGATATGATTTGGGATTGTTTTCACGTTTGGGAACATGTTCGTTTATACTAGTTCACATTTTCGATGTTTTCTTCACAGTTATATGAGCTACAAGCTTATTTTTAAGAAATCACAGTCAAATTCTGGATAACAACACCTTCAGAAAATTGTACCAGCCTGGCGCTCTTTGCAATCCAATGTAATTTTTCTCTTTCTGTAGGCAATAACTGAGGGCTGCTTGTACTTGATCTTTTAGTCCATGTGCCAACTATGCCAGCTTGTCTACAAGACAGTAGTCTTGGTTCCAAGAATCAAAGGGTTATGCTTTAGATAAACCTGGCTTTGACAAGGTAATCAAGCCAGTGGAAGCATTTTGTTGTCATAACTTGGTTGCTGTCTGTATCCATAGTCTTTCAGCGCTTTTTGCCTTTGGGGAGAAAAGGTTTGAAATGTGATAATTTCAGTATGGTGTTTTAGCATGTTAAAGCAAGTGTTTTGAGCACTGAGATTCAAAGATGTAGTCTTCACGTGCCTGATTCCCAACATTTTAGCGCTATACGCTATCAGTCTTCTCCCTTGTTTGAATTGCTCTCGGAGATAGTTTTGCTTTATGGGTTGCATGTAAAGCCAGTGGGGTAGTTTTGGATGAGTTTCAGTGGTCATATAGCTTTTGACATGGAGTTATATACTGCTCGGCAGTCTGAGAGAATAGGAGGACATACTTGTTGTTGGGAGGGTTTTGCTGCCTTTCTGTTTGGATACTCCAGAGCAATAGAATTTTTCTAAATGTCCTTCAGTCAACCGGGAAACATTTCTTCCTCTCTCCAAAGATTCTTCATTTTTAAAACCTTCAAATTTGGGCTGGATTCGCTCTCACAAGCTTGAGCATAGTATTAAAGAAATGAAAGGATCTTGTTGACATTGTCACACACACACGCACACAGCCCCCAGTGAATTTCTGTGAAGTGAATTATCTTTAACATTGCAAATGGCGTTTGTGCCCAACTTCAGGTTAGCTGCAGAGAGCAATCATTATGCCCAGCATAAAGGAGGGATGTGACTAGTGTTGAACAAACTTTAACCAAAGGAAAATCATCAGAGAGACAGTCTTTCTTTCTTGGTAGAAGAGTAGCGATGCTGACAGACCTCCTGGAGACCATCTCTGTCCTTGGATCACAGACTGAAACAGGTTCCTATTGTCATGGAAATGCTCAAGCACAAAAGAGAAAATGCAGGAACATCTCTGGTCTTCCTCCATTCCTTATGTATGTCCTACTAGAGGGATACTTCTAACTTAGTTCACTGGGGAGCATCTCTGATACTTTTTAGTGCCTTTCTTAAAGACAGATGATATTTGCATAGTCCTTGCTTGACCCATTGCTGTGGGGTTGGATAGAGAAACCCCAAGAACATACACACTGCTGTGTTACCAGTGTACTGATGGTAGTCAGCATTTGTCTCTTTTTGATAGGTCTCAAATCCCAGAACATCTCTGCATTGAGAACTGAGATTGGGTTAAAGTCAAATGGCTGGAACACAGCTTTAGCAATAGAAGAGGTGATGAGGAAGGACAGTGTATCTGAGGACCTTGTGAAATCTCTGGCTGTTCTATCATTTGAGAGCACTTGCTCAACATTGCAAAATGGTCTTCGACACTGGGACATGCTCACTCTGCAGTTGGTTAGGATTTGTACTTTATTCCCCTTGCAGATATTTGTGTCTTGACTTGATTCCAACACTTTCATGATCTCCTGCTGAACTGCCAAAAAGAAGGGCAGTTTTCCATTGGAAATTCCAGCTGGTCCAGAACTAAGTAATTGTAACCACCCTATTTTTACAAAATATACTGCACATGCTACATACTTATTTGTGTGCCCAGAGTAAGTGTCTGGTGGGGGAAAAAGGGCCTTAGGATGCTTGAAATTGAAGTTCTTTCTCCCAGACCTTTGCCTTTGGAGTTTGCTCTCTCTGGAAATACGAAACTGGGATGTTTTAAGGAAAGATACGTCACTTACGTTTTTTTCCTGCTTTTTAATGTAGGAAGTCCAAAGTTATTTGTATGAGCTTTGTTAAATGTAATTGGTTTGTTCGTTTTGCCCCTGGTTCCTGCAGTCAGCAAACATCCAAAGAGGTTTTTCTGTTAAGAATATTTTAATTTCTGATACTGTAAAAAGGGTAAATTTAATAGTAGCTGCAGTAATAGCAGAAGAAGTCAGCAGGGAGTTTTGCCTGTTTGACAGCAGATTTTAGCCCATTGTTTAATATTTGAAGTACCTTTTTTCTGGAAAGTGCTTCTCTACAGCAGAGAATAAACATTTAGTTTTTCAGTATATTTAAACGTGGTGAAATGTGAAGGTGATAAACGCTTGTTTTGCTTGCCCCACTGTGGATGGTCATCTAAACTCTTCATTTAGTTGACCCATCCTCCAGATTGCAGGGTGGACTCAGACCTTCAGAGCTTCTGGGTGTTTGCGTGTATGCTGCCTTAGCTTTTGCAAAGATGTCAGTGAGAATATATGTCTCTCTTACCAAGGGTATACTGAATATAATTTCTTTCTTTTTGTATTTGTTAGTGAAGAACACTATTACACGTAACTTTTTATTTCTAAGTATTATGAATGGTGGTAAAAGCCACTAGTAAATTGGTGAGCCACAAAAATGGTAGGATGTAATTATTCCTAATCTAGGAAAATGCAAAGTCAATTCCAGCGTTCATCAATATTTATTTCATAATACTAAAATATGTGTGTGCCCATATGTGTATAATAGGAATAACTTCAATTATAAAAGTTCTACTGCTGTAATGCACGATCATCTGACTGGTTTTAGGCTTCATTTTATCCCATTGGAATTGATATTAAGGTTCTCATATATTTAAATAGATTCATAAAACGTGCTTGTAGAAATAATTAGCAACTTCTTAATGTTTTATAAAGTCTTAGATAATGTCACTTACTGCATAAATAAATATGCTGGGTAAATGTCAGTTTGCAAATGGTTAAAACACTTAAAATTTAAGATAACTGAAAATTGTCTAATTATCTTCTTCAGGATCTCATAATCAAAGAGATTCTATGCCATTGTCATGCTTTGTTAATGCTTTTCTTTTCTAGTTATGTTTTCAGAGGTAATTCTAAAATCTAGGAAAAGTGTTATGTTGTTAATAGTGCAGTCATCTAGAGAGCTCATTATTAATGAGTACCTGATTGTTTTGTGAAACACCTGCATTGTTATTTTATGATAAAAATATGTAGAACTTCAACGCTCTGTACTAATATTTATAAACTACCACAGAGGTAAGTGGATATTCGAATGAATTGTCACTCAGAAAAATACTTGAGCAAAACCTAAGAGAAGTATTGCGTGACTCACTTGTATTTTTACTGAAATCATTAGAAAACTGAATGCAAGTTCTTATTTTTCTTTAGAATTGGAATGTGGTAGTGTTCCTACTCCTAGCACTAGCAAGAAAGCAGAATTCAAGGATTTTCATAGACCTTTGTGAGAATTTCTCAATCCTTATCCATATTATACCTGGCTCAGGTATCTCAGAAACAAAGATTGGCTCTACAGGAGACATAGTATAAAAAGAGTTTCAAACCTTATCTTAATTTAAAAACTCACAGTAATTATTAAGTTTAACAGGTGTTCACGGGTTTAAAAATCTCTTGCACTGGCCTTTTCCTAGGGGTTTCCCCACTGCTTATTAATTTATTTGGTTGACTACATGTTATTTTTATATGTTTGTGCAAAATGGCAATAAATCTTCCATATTGTTTGAGTACTGCAAAGTTGCACTTCTTTAAGCATATCAGTATGGGAAGAGCACTAATATTTTTGACTTGGATTCTGTTGATTCTAATTTTTACTGTTTGAAAGAGTATCTTTATTACTTGTGTGAGAGAGTAACAGGTCCTTTGCCTTAGCACAAAATACTGATTTGAGGATCATCACATGTTGCTTTGTCTTAAGCACTTCCAAACCTCTGTCTGCACCCGACCACCTCTGCACACCAAGGAGCTCCATACTTTTCCTCTAAATACTTTCTGTGTTAGCCACCATCACAGCACAGTAATAACAAGTATTTTTGTAGTGCTGTCTGCATGGTATTCATTTCTTAAACATCCACTATCCAGTGCAGGATAATCTTTGGGGTTGACCTGGATGAAATGTGCTCTTTCCACCTCTAGTGCTTAGCAGTGTCCACTCCTGCTCTGTCTCTGAGGCTTGCTGTCACCATTTTTGTCCTTTACAAAGCTGTCTGGGACTAAGTTGTAGCTCAGCAGTGATGATATGCACAAGGAGGCATAGGACAGGAGAAGAAAGCGTCACGTACCCTGAGGGTCTGCACTCAGAGATTTTGAACGAGGTTCTCAGCTGGTGTAAATTGTCATAGCACCATTGATTTCATTGGCAGCACGGGCTGAAGGTCGTGTTCCATGTACTTTATCAGGACTAGTGTTCCTGGATACTGGGAAAGAAGGACAAAGAATAGAGTACACTCAGTTATAAATGCTGCATTTGGGCAGCTCCTGGCACATCTCTCTAAAGGTATCAAGCATCCCCCTATTGCCATCACTGTCATAAGAGCCCTGACAGCGATAGATTCCATGGACTTCCTGAAGATGCCATCTTGTAAAGGTGGTTTTATTTACTTCTTGATTCATTTGCATTGACTGATTAATTGGCTCAAATGTCAGACAAAATGAAATGTTGAATAGGAAAGCTCAAGACCAGTATTTTCCATCTTTGGGCCCTAAAAATAAGGTTTTTAAAGGAAAAGGTGCCTTTAGAGGAAGCATTAGTATAGTTGATAGTCTCTGTAAATGCCCAGTTGTGGAAATAGGAAGCAAACATTAGGCAGTCCTAATCTGGAAAGCCTGGCTGTAAAATGTTAAGTTTCACTTTGAACTACATGTCATTTAAATACGAAATACAGTTCTACTATGTATACAAGCAACTGACCTTCCTAGGTCGAAGTTTTGTTGAAATCCTATGGTCTTGGTAATTAAGGATAGTACTACGGGACTATACCTCTGTAATAAGAGTATTGGTAATGTTCATTAAAAAATAAATGCAATTTAAAGCATAAGCTAAAGAGAAAGTCATATCCCCAAAATAGCATTTTTCTAGTTTAAATAATTGACTGTATTGAGATTATATTTTCTTTGTTATTACCAAAGTCCACTCTAGTCAACAGAAAGTTGGGAAGCTTTTTTATTTTTGATCAATTTCGTAATTATTTTCACAAGTAAAGCAAAGCTACCACTTGCTTCTGATGACTCTTGGGGCAGCGCATATGTGGTACCTGAGGACTTGGTAATGTCAGCCAGACCATACCAGTGGAGAACAGTAGCTTGGTCAGATTCCCCAGCTTTCTGCTCTCTGATGTCTGAAGTTGGCAATCTACTCTGAGAGTTTTGCAAAAGAAGAATCCCTTTTTATCTGCAGAGCATAGCATAGAATTTGTTTTAAAAAATGTCTTTCTTGCCTTATAAGAACGTAAAGACTTTGTGTAAGGAAATTCCTTTTGCAAAAGCAGTTCAGACTAGAAATATTGTAAAAGAAACAATCTGAATTGAAAGCAGTGAATAAATACGGAACGGCAGTTATCTTTCCATGTTCTTACATTCTTGAGTTATGTAACTTAAGTAATAGGATTGTTATTTGACCTTCATAATCTCATTATATCACTGGAGGTACAAATACTCCTGTAAAATAAAATTTCTCCTTTTCTAACCAGTCTTCACTTCCAGTTATCTTTATTTGATGATGATTTTATCCATATTTTTCCATACAAAACTGTTGATTCATGGAAGTAATCCTGGCTTCATGCGTTACACAGAAGCTATATCTGGCATTGTTGCTATTGCTAGGGGCTGATGTGTCACATTTTTATAAATCTTATTTTTAGAATATCTTATTTCAGCCACCACAACCTGTTCTGGTTAAAACCCTGTTGTGTTGATCCTAATGCAGCGGTGACATAACTAAGAGGGTGAGGGAGCCAGTTAAAAACTAGTAATATCCCTGAAGTATTACTTTAATTTACTAGGAATGTAGGAAATCCTTACAGGTCAGGTGCTCCTAAAGAAGTGGTAATAGCAAGAAAACAGCTGATTCATGTAAACATGTAAATTAAGAGAAATTTAGGACTTTTGGCTTATCTTACATTTTTCTGCTACTCACCTCCCTCTTGGTTCCATAGTCTGAAATGAATACTTTAAAATTATGCATCTCCTACTTCATTATTCACGTCTACCATTTCCAAAACTCAAATCTGACCTGACCTTTTGCCCTGGTGCCTTACTGCTTCTCTCCGTGGGCAAAGCAGAGGTGGAGCTGTCTTACTGAAGTGTGTGCAGAGAATCACTCTGACTGATGGTCTTCAAGGTGGACCTCACCAGCCAGCTCCATGTCCTTCCTCCTGTTCCTTCTGTCTCACCTGAGCATGGGGCCCTGCTGAAAATGATCAGAATCTCCCACCCAAGGGAGAGAGTGGGTTGTTGAAGTTTAGCTCAGCCTTGAGGCATCCCCACATCCTACAGGTTAGGGATTGTAAGTATAGCTTAGGGTCACTTTTCATCCCACATTGCTGCAGTGAGCAGAGGATCAAGTCCAGTAGTATGAAAATTGAAATGACTGACTTCAGTCTAAAGGTTTTTACGTCGCTGCATTCACATATAAAGTAGTTTGAGTTTGGCTCAAATTTTAATGGTGTGTGTGAGCCTGTGTAATCAAATCTGAAGATATTTACATAATTACTGAATTATCAGAAGTATTAAGAGAGCTGTCATGTGTTATTATGCTATAAAACCTGATACCTTTTGTAGACTATGACACATGGAGTGTTTTTGTTTATACTTTTGACATATTACAAAAGGTGGTGTAATGCATTCAGAAATTACATTGACACTGTAGCAATTTCTGTCTCCCTTTTCTACACAACAGTTCTTCAAAAAGAAGAATGTCAGTCATGGTTTAGTGTAATCTGAAAAGGGATAAAAGTTGAGGGTATTTGTCTTAAAAAATTTTGATGCAGCTCTTTCTGTTTCTTGATGCTCTCACAAGGTGGACTTCCCCCTTACTTTACGGTGTGTTTTCAGGCTGTGAAACTTGGAAGTTAGGGACAGTAAACTTGTTAAATGGTGTATAGGATTAATGAAAACAGGCAATTTTAGTGTTCCCTTTTTGTATTCTGGAAAAGGTAGCGATGGCAGAAGGAAATCTCTCTTTCAGGTCTGCAGGAGAGATTCTAGATACTGTAGTAATTGGACTGTAATCAAGGTTTAAATTATTCTGATGTCTTCTTCCACGGACTACAATCAAGTAGGCATATTCTAATTTAGATTTTGGTAGGGCTACCTTGAAACACCATATTACCTGTTTGTGGTGAGATGGAGTTGTTTTACTTTTTGGGATACAAAGACTTTAGTGAAGATTCTGCAAAGATATTATTTCCTATTATACTCCAGGTGTAGGCTGGAGAACTTGTTGTGTAATCCAGGGACATTGAACGGAGATTTAGTCCACCCTCCCTAATGTATCTGGGAGATATTTTTATACCTATGTATTTTTATCTTTGGTATGTAAGATACCTCTGCATAATGGAGTATGCACATTAGAGCAAAGGACATGTTGGGTTTTTTTCAGAGAGCATCCCTTCCGTGTTCTGACATCAATTTGAAAATGCAATGTTCCTATTATTTAGCTGAATGGTCACAAATTTCTGGAACTGGTGTATTTTGTATTGCATACCATTGCAGTACTTTGTCAGTGAGAAAGCTCTGGTAGATGCTACTTGGTAGGAAGCTCTTGCTCGTATGGGACAGAGTGTGAATGGCTGAAGGCAAGTAACAAACGTGGCCCATCCAGTGTTGTCACAAAATACGTTGCAAAGTTGTATCTCTCTTTTCAGCAGTAGTGAGGGAGAGAACACGATCTCCAAGATGTATGCTCAGCTAAAGCAAATGCTCCTTTATGAAATCTCTCTGGTTGCTCTTATTCCCAGCTTTCTATAGAAGATTAGAAAAGATTATGCTAGTCTGCTACAAATAGCCCCAATATCGGTCCATGAGTTTTGATTTTCTTATAGTAGTGATTCAAATACTTTTGCTCACTGTAGTGAATCATCCATCTAAGGCAAGGATGTTTTCTACCAACCAAACGAAGGCTCTGTCAGTGATAGGGTTGATTGCTCCTCTGAAGTATAACAAATCCCACTGGAAAGCAAGAATACTTTCACCAGGAGCGCTTGGTCCATGATGAAAGTGGAAATGGTTTCCTGGATGAAGTAGATAAAAATTGACTGATGCTTATTTCAAACACTTTTATCCTAAACTACTGACCTCCTTTCAAGTAGTCCTGAATTTCTGTCAGCTCAGTAAGAGCCCAGGACTTTCATCTGTCTGTTTAGGATAATTCTATGTGTGTGATTATTCTACAGTTAAGAAGTTTTTGAGGGATTTATTCCCTGTGTTTGCTGTGCTGCCTGAACCGTACCTATCCTAGGAGTTGATTGCAGTATTTATCAAAGCTATGGAGCCCCCATTTGAGCCATCTGTAGGTAGTGGTTGTGCCATCTGTCACTGAAGACTGCGTTCCAGAGGGAGAGACAATATGCACAGACTTCGTCATGCAAAGCCTGTAGGGTATGGTCGCTGATGTTTGCTTTATCCTTGTAAGATGTATAGGTTGTAGTGTTTCGCTCCCTTCTAAAATTTTTATTGCGAGAGGCTTCTGAATGCCACAGTAGCCGATACTTCATCCTCGCCCATCTATATGCACTATGCATTTTACTGAACTCCACACATTCCTCTGGGAGGTGAACTCTGGTACCTAGTTGTTAAAGATTGTATGAATGTGAAAAAACGGGCAAAACCAGGCTGTGAAAGATTTCAAACTAGGATATAGCACTCAGCAATAATGGTAAGAACCTCACGAAATGAGGTGCCTTTGGTGGAAGCATATCATTTTCTGAATATTTTTTGCTATGAATTATCAAGGATTACAGCAGCAACAGATGTTTGAGGCAGCATGATATAGAATGTGTGCACTTCTGTGTTACGATTAACTGAGCCAATATCCCTGCATTCTGAGAGATAGGTGACTTTAAAAAGTTTCAAGAGAACACAAACAGCATGTTTCTGGAATACTTTCACTGCTGATGTTGCTGCTGGGAGCAGCTTTCAGAATTTTTGCGTGGTGCGTAGTGATCATCTAATTTGTGGTTAACAGTCGTGGTTTATGATTAGCCTCTAAATTTGAAGTGAATGTGCTCCGTGTTGGATCTGAGGACAGCGTGATGACCTAGGTAATATCAAATGTGAGAACAGTTACCTACAGATGAAACTGTGGGCCTTCAGGACAGTGTTTTTCATGACTTCATAGTCTCTCTGTTGCACAAGATTATTGGCAGTCCTTGTCGCTGTGAAGGGTACCTCTTCGTACTGTGCGGTCATGGGGCCATGAATCCTTCTGCTGCCTTTTCCAATTCAGGGTAGAGCGTGGACCAGACACACGCTGGCAACCAGAGGGTTTAGAGGCTGCTGCTGAATAATTCGTGTGTTGCCCAGGGCAGGTAGGACTCCTAAGCTACTCTTGTTCATTTTTGACCCTCACAATGTTAGCAGTTTGCCAGAAACAGAACTATAAACGAAGCAGTGGGTTTTGTAGTAAGCTTAGCTTTTTTTGTTGTTCTTTTTTTTTTTATGCAACACAAGGAATAATTTGTACAGATGACAGAACCTTAAAAAAAGACATTGCATCAGTAAGAGGTGATACTGTGCCTTGCTGTGTTAAACGAGAGAGGAACTGATTTAGCATAAGCAAACGGCCTTTAAAAAAGCCCCGTGATAGCTATTCCTATTCTAATACAGATCGGTTGTAGCATTAAGGGCCTGTCATGACTTATATGTGTAATGTCTGTGTATTTATATATGTATTAATAAAATATTTCAAGAAACGCATGGCAAGAACATTATATTGTCAGTAAGAGGTGATGCATGTTTAATCTAGACCTAGCTTCCGAAGACACTCATGGAACGTGGAGGATCAAACATTTTATTTAAATATTGAATTTCGCCGCATTTGAGTGGATTATTGTTTGTTCTTTATGGATGTTCTCCCAACATGAAACCAAGGGGATATATAAATACATATATTTCCTTTTTTTTTTTTCCTCTCTTTTTTTTCCTTTTTTTGCAGTGTAGCAGGGACTTGCTCAGTTGCTAGGTAACAAGGTATTGCTTTATTTGGTAGAGCAGTAGCTGAGTTGATAGTAGAGGCAATGATTTATCCAAAATGTATTAATATATACTGTAGCAGTAATAATGATTATTGGAATTGCTTATTTTTATGTAGTCTATGCAGTGGAAAAAATATAATCAGTTCATTAGACTACTTAATTCTTCTGTGTGTAGAAAAACTGCAAAATTACTAGGAATGTCCAGTTATTTAGTGAAGCAGTAGAATCTATATCGTTTATTTAGTGTCTTAAAATGAGTTATTTCAAAAACAGAACAAGAAGTGTTAATGAAAAAGGGGAATTTATAAGGAGTAGTTATTTCCCTAAATCATCCATTCATACCTTTTTCTTGGCCTTTCACAGACAGGCTTGCTTTTCCAGCAGCAATACGTTTACCTCCAGGGATCAAGACCAAACCTGTCAGTCACCAGGGCACAAGTTGGCTCGTTGCTGGTGGCAGGCTGCCATCTCGTTTCTGCCTCCAAGAAAACTAGCAGGTGGTCTGCAGGCCACTCCACTGCCTCCTTTCTCACACAAACCTGGAAATTCAGAATGGTCAGAGTTGCCTTCAGGGCAAATGCTAATGCCACCTGCTTCCACTCCTGGCACATGCCTGGCGAGGTGGTGCTGGATGATGAATCCATGACCAAAAATGGCTCTGCCATTCATCCTGTTCAGTTTTGCTGTTATCTGGGAGAGGGAAGCATTTATGGCCCTAGTGGGTTCCCCATCATCTTGCTGCTCCTCTTAAGTCAGTTTACTCTTATCCAGGAAACTGTTATGTGAGATGTATTAAGCCAGATCTTGCTGCTGCTCGTGGATCCAGGAAGACTACATTTGACTGCATGGAGTAGGATTTCTGTGGTCATGCTGAAGCAGAAAAGTTCTTTTAGGAGTTTGGAAGCTATATTGACTTAAGAAGGTTATCTTCTGCATTAGTCAATCTAGTGAGTGTGCTATAGCTGAGCTTTTTTTGTTTATTTATTTATTTTGTATGATTCAGGTCACCCTTATTTTGGACAGCTTTCTCTTTGCAGTGACTGAAATTTAATAGTACATCGCATGTATAATTCAGCTATTTTCGGAGCAAACATTGACCTTTTCCCTACATCAATCAGTTTTTAGCAGTTGCAAATCTTTTTAACCCCTAAACTCACCCGTTGAACTCTGGGCTTGGTTCTCAGGCATTCACACATTGCTCCAGAAAGCTACAGTTCACCTCCACTCAGGATTTACTCCTCATACTGATTTTCTCATCCTGGTGGATTCATCTTTCAAAAAGCTATTGTCTGTTGTGCCGATCGCTCAGTTTGGTTTGGTTTTGGGTTTTTTTTGTTTTTTTTTTTAACAAAGCAAGATCCTGCTTTATTTAAGCAGAATTAAAGTGGTGTTTATCAGTCTGATGGGAAAGCAAGATTAGTCTACAAGTGACAGCTGATGGGCAGGGAAAAGTAGTATGGTACAGATATCAAAGTTGATCTCGATGTGCCTCACCTGTGCTAACAAGTGCTTGCAGCTATGGGTAACATACTATGTTGCTGCTTAAAAACTTACTTGCAGCTTTTGTGTTCTATCGTACATGACATTATCCATTAGACCTCTAATGACTTCTAACACAGTCGTTCACTAATCAGTTCATAAGTAAATAGCTGTAGGCTTGGGCAGTGTCTTTAACAACTCAAGTATTCCTGATCCCTTGGCTTTCATTTCAGCAAAAGAAATGAGCCGATTAAATAAAAAGAGGTAAAATGGCACTCTCACAGTATTGGGCTTCCTGAAAAGTTGCAGAAAAGAAAGAAAAGCCAAAGCACAAAGGAGTTAAAAAGAATAAAAGTTAGAAAGCTATTTCTATATCTAATTTAGGAGATTAAAAGAAATAATAGGAAAACAGAAAGGACAGATGAGAGAGAATGGGTGCAGCGATAAAAAAAAAAAAAGCAGCAATTATACTTCTGCATGAGTCAAAAGGACACATGAGAATGGTACACTTCTGTGATTCATCAAAAGGAAGGTATTTGGAACCATTTAGAATGTACAATGCTATTGTCTTGAAGTTAGAGGAAATTTATGTTTTCATGTGCTTTCAGGTGAAAGCTGTGCATGAAGGAAGCTTATGGGTCCAGGGCCAGTCACTACCTGTCTGCTCATCCTCTCCTTCAGTTTCAGAAGTTTCAGCCCTTACAACTGGAGCTCCATGGTGCTCGGAGTGCAGCTGCCCTGGGTGCTTCACCTTGGCAGCAGGAGCATCTAGAGAATCCTTAGATCGTTCTCATCACACAGGGCCATGCTAACCTGGACTGTAGGGCTCCCTTAACTCCCTAGATTTAGTGAGCTCTGTGTAATTCATTTCACTGCCATTTAAAATTCCCTGGTCGTAATAATCAAACTCTGACAGAGGACAGCATTTGCCTGTTTGCTGCTTTTGTTATTTGAACAGTCAGGTTCACAACTTAGTTCTTTCCAGAACAAAAGATTATCTGTATGGCTATTTTGATAAAAAAACCTTTCTTAGTGGATAAATCATCAGAGGACTGGATTGTTTCTAATTTCAAAATGATTTCTGAACTAACAGCACCAATATATTAAAGCAATCTGATGCTTGCCTGTCCTAAGCAACAAACCTCTCTTTCCAGTCTCAGTTGAAAGAACTCTGAATAGAAATTCTGGATGTGCACGCTCAGGTGAGAGAAATCACTGAAGACAGTTGCTTAATTAATCACTGTTCTGGCATGAGTGTGGAGTGACATTCACTCTACATGAATGTCATGTCATTTATGTAGATGCGAACACACAGCCTAGGTTTGTTTCACCAAGTTGTGTTTATTGCTACTGAAGGGTAGAGTTGAATCTGAATTTGGGGTGTTTTAACTTTCTGTTTGGAGCGAAAGAGTATTAAGAGTATTGCTCTCCTTTTATTTTATGAGGTGAACAATGATTAAATAACTGCAGTTATGTTGAAATTACATAAGAAACAACATTTGAGGTTCTTGCTCTGAGCTATAATTATTTTTAAAAGACATGTTTTTTAGAATTTTTGGTCACTGATTTATTCCATTAACTTTTCCTTTTGAAAAATACTTTTTAACCTAAAGAGTATGGTTTTGCTATTATGCTGTCAGGCTTTTGAACCGATTGGGAATTTGAGCTGGAAGAACAGTTTATTTCAGGGGTATGAAGTTCCCACAACTTTCATGACAGTGAGTAGAGGGACCCCTTTTAATACCCTCATTGTGGTGGGGATGTTGTGCTGAGGGTAGGAAAAACTGCAAATAAGGAGTAGTAGAACCATGGTGGGAAGCTGAAATTGCTATGAGGACTGGGGAAGCTGGAGACACTACAGAGAAGGAGGTGGTACAGAGGAAGGAGGAGTTGTGGTCTGGGGCAAGGGAAGGATTGTGGAGACCTAAGTGCAAATCCATTGCGTTATGCTCCTGGTGGCACATGTCAATCATGAGATGCCTCTTTAAAGTAAGTCACCGTGTGACAAGTGGCATATTGGCTTAAGTAAAAGCACTCATTCGGTTGCGTGTAGCTTCTCGGATCAGTCTCCTCATCACTGGGCTAAGTGCCCTCTGGTAGCACAGTGTGACTAACATGGGCCACCAATGCCTAGCACTCGCATCTTCTGCCCAGGGCGAAAGTGTGTGCCACAGAGTAGCTGGATTTAGCAGAACATTACGGTTTGTGGGAAAGGATTCCTCACTGTACATGTTGCTATGTAGTAGGCGGGGAAAGCAAAGGCAGATAAATATGCCTTCCACTCAGAATGGAAGGTGGCTGAGTGACATGATAGATGGCTACATTAAAAATTCACTTTTGCTTTCTCGTCTCCTTTTGATCAGGTATTTTCCTGTTTTACAAGGATTATTGTTTGCTAATCCTTGATTGGGCAAGGGGTAAATATTTTTATAATTTTTTTTTCCTTTATATTTGTGATCAGTAAATGTAATGTCACTTATGTAATCATAATTATTTTTCACTTAAGCTATCAGTCTGTGAGAGAGTGTGTAGTGATTTTTCATAAATATCATTCGTTTATGAGAACAAGGAGCAGTACAAGAAACCGTCGTGGAACGTCTGATTTTAGGCTTGCGGAGAATGAAGACTGAGCCACTTCTTTTAGTGCTTGGACGGACTGCACACAGGGTGGATGTTTTTTATGGGTCTTATTTGACCCACTGTGATTGTGTGGATACAGCAAGTAAGGCCAGGATGATTTTGTGAATAAAGCACGACATTAGGATTTAGGAGATGTGGTTTTCATTCCTTTTAAGGTGCCAACTTTTATCTGCAGCCTTACGTTGATCAGTTAATCCACACGTGCTTGGGGTTTTCATTTGTTGAAAAGAAAATAGGAAAGACAAATCAAGTTGATTTTTTTTTTTCCTCCTCTGCACTAATAGAAGCATACACTTACATTGTTCAATGACCGAAGTGTCACAATCTATCAGCACATTGCAACAAGGAAAGTTGACTCTATAAAATTAGAATCTATGCATTAAAAAATAGTTTTATAATCTTATGTTTATACTATGGTAAGACTCACAAGAGTACAATAAAGCTTGATCATATGCAATGTAGTATAGCAGATTAAATTTCTTAATTGCTAATAATAAGTAATCCTCCTGTCTCCAGGGTATATAGAAGGTTGAAAGGCAGCCAAACCACTGCATTTTCATTGTGTCAGTCTCCTTGGCAGTTCTCTGTGGAAGCATGCTGATGGGCGGGCAGGAGGGAGGTTAGGAAGAGCCTGTGGCTACCTATGGCATTGCTGTCAAGTTCATAAATTACACAGGTCCACTGAAAAGTGGGTGCACAGTAGCACGTGTTGTATATCCTCCTGTGACACTCCAGCGTGACATTCTTCTAGCTTGGGGGATTCAGTTTTTCACTGCTCTCTTCCTCTCTTAATTTCATTTGTGAGTTCATTTCACAAGTGTCTATTCTGCTCTTAGTGCTTCTAGGTAGTTTTCCTGAATACTGGAAGTTTATAAAAGCAGTAAGAGGAGAATAGACCCCTGTGCTTGAACTGTGTTTTCACTGCACTAAATTCCTGTTTTACCATTCATAAGTTCTCACTGTACAAAACCTGTGCTGCTGTGCTAAGATAAAATGTATAGGTTTGGATTTCATTTTTCTAAGAAGCTGGATAATAGGCACAGAAGTGATGCATACAGCAGCATTTCAGAATGGTTCTGTGTTATATTGCTGTATTTGAAAGTAAAGCTAAAAGAGCAAGTCTTTTACTCTTCTTCACGTTTCTTTAATCATTTTTTAGCATGCTGTGAAATAAAACATACTGTGTCATATAATTTTCTTCTTAAATGACATTGCTCAACCCTATTCTTATTTATCCAGTCATGCAGGAGGCCATGTCTGAGCACATGTACTTGGGAACTGGAGATAGCAGGGAGCAAACTCATTTGATGTTCAGTTTACAGCCCTCTTTCATTTCATTTCATTGAATTTCACTTCATCATTCTGGGCTGTGTCTTCTCTCGTACTTTGCCATAGAATGGTAGAAATCCTGGATCCCTGAGATGCAAGGACAAATCTTACCAAATTAGATGCATCCAGTTCCCTTCGTTCAATGGTGGGCATCGTTCTTCTCAAGATTGATGCTTTAGCTCCATGTAAGCTTCTTCTGTAGTAAAACATGGGTGTTTATGAAGCAGGCTAGAAAGGATGAGAGTTGACAATATAGGATCAAGAGCATCTGTTAGTGAAAGTTGCTATCATCTGCATGTTATGTATCACTTATGTATATTGTGACTGGGGGGATGAGCTGATCTGTGGCTCTTGCTTGCCACCGACACCAACAGCCTGGGAGAGGTTCCTGTAGGGTCAAGAGGAAGGAGAGACAAGTCAAAACTGCAGATTGTCCCCAGCTTGTCTCAGATCTGCTTCAGGCTGTAGCAGTGGGTTGAGAGGAGACATTAACACTGGTGGCAGTGTCCATTACACCTGAGTCTCAGCAGAGTCCTTTACAGAGCACAACCTGAGAGAAATATTGCTATACAACTTCTTTTATTTGTCATTGCATCTGTTTTAGTTTAAGTAGTTTGATTACGTTTGGGTTGTGCCCAAGCTTTTCTTTGCACCCCTGAGAGATTATAAATTCCTTTTGCCTAAGTGAAAGTTAGACCCATTCATAACCCAGCACTGTGAAAAGATTTATTGAAGGGTAACAGTTGATGTTTAATTGAAGGGTAACAAAGTGCTGTGTTCATTTTATCTTAGGGACCACAAGGTAAAAATTGCCGAGTTTGGAAAGAAAAGATTTCTCCTAAGTCTAATTTGGTGTCCGAAAGGCTGTCTTTCTTGCTTTTACACAGTAATAAGGATTCTGTAGGCAGTATTTACAGTAAGGCTGCTCCAGCTTGTGCGGACTGTTCCTGTGTGTAGGATTTAGAAGTTCAACTGTCCTTTAATTAGTGATTATATAGATGATGAAAAGCAAGTCAACCTCAGGGCTTCAAATATAAGAAAATTAAGAAGTGGGGGCTACCACTTCTACCTCCCCTCCCCCCATATGTTAATTCAAAACTTTCTATGCAGGTATGGGACTTGTATGGTTTTGTTCCTAGTGAAAGCTGGGACTCAAAAGTTTGTGGTTTGGGGAGGAGATAGATTTTGGTGACGCTCACAATGAAATCACAAGAGTGAGAGACAATATGAACAGGGTCTGCTTGCTCTCACCGTAAGTGTGTCATCTGTGAAGTGGAAATAAAAAGCAATCTCAGGGGTTTTTTTCTAGCCATAAGAATAAGCAGCTATGAGATTGAATATATTTGTAGCTTTGGTCTGCTGTATAAGAAAATACTATTTTTACACAGTCAGCTTTCATTCTAGCATTTCATTTTGACTGTACCCATTTTTCAGTTCTGCAATGCACTGTGATCCCTATTTTATTGGAATACAGCATGTCCAAGTGAGACGCTGGCTGCATTGCAGTCAATGCTATTTTGCCATTGACATCAAGAAAACCATGATCTTGTCCTTGTTAACAACAAGTGATAATTTGAAAGAGACCCTTTCACTGGCATTAGATCATTGCAGGCAGGTAATTCATAAACTTGTGGAAAATATTTTAGATACTTTCAAAGTTCTAATGCATGTGTGCTTGATCAAATTATTAAACTCTGTTAAGCTTATGTTCAGTGTGCATTTAAAAATTAAAGCAAAGCGAAGGTTTCTTCGGGAACAAGGCACCTTGGACCAATAACATATGTATAAATCTAGACAAAAGGCAAAGTTTTGACTAGGAAGCAACAGGAACAGTTTCAACGGGGAGTTTAGGTTGTGCAGCCCCAGATGTCTAGCACCCTGGTACTTCTGGCAAGCTGAGAATGATTCACAGTGGGTTTTGCTTTTCTGGACAAGTACATAGGTCCACAGGCAAGGGCAAAAAAAAAAAAAAGGGGGGGGGGGGCATTTTTATTGTACTTGGAGGATTTTGTTGTTAATATTTAAGTTAATGAAATGTCTGACCTATTGAATTATTTTCCTAACCATTTATCTAACTCTAAAATGCATAAAAAATTCAATACTACTAACATAGCAAAAATGATTTAAATGTTGTGTGTTCACTGAGTGTATAATAATCTGCACTGTGTAGATAAGTTTTCAGTTTGCTGCACAGAGATTTAGCTGTGCAACTTTCAGCTAAGTTAAAATAATGATGTACATTTTCCCGTTTAATTTTAGATCCTATTTTTCAGTATATGGGTCAGCTCCTTAGCTCAGTCCTGCATTAGTCTTGTTGCACAACGCAGGTTTAGAACTATGATCAAGTCTTCCATGTATTTGGTTCTTTAAAATACTGAGCTGTAAATGAGATGTTTATATTTAGAAATATAATATGTTCAATGATGGTTATTGTCTTCTTGCAATCTACACAACAAAAGTTATGTTTACCTTCTGAAACAAATTGTTCTTACTAGTGACTTTTCTGCTGATAAATCTCTACATTTCTTTAACCTTTCAGGAATTAGAAAGTTTAGAGAAAAGACAGTTGCTTTCTTTTCATCTTAATCTCAGTTGTAAAGTTTATCAGGTTTTGCCCATGTACCTTCTCCCCTGTAGGAAGGAACATTTTAGCACACTAACTTGTGTCTGCATCCTTGCTTGGGGGCAAGCAAAACTGCCTTGATTTTTAACTTGAAATGTTAAAGTTAAAGCTCTGTGAGCACGTTCATCAGTTGACCACCCCCAGAAATATGAGGCTTACCTCCCAGTTTGCTCTGACGTGGAACAGTTTGATGTTGATCACATCCAGGCCTTGGTGGTCACTGTTTTCTCAGGTGTTTTGTGGCTAGCTTTTCTGCAGCGGTAGGAGGGGTCCCTTGCACGTTTTTCTTCTTTCTGTTCTCATGTCTGTGTACAAGGTGATACACACATCATGCATCGTACATGAAGGTGTGTTGTTTTAAACCCCGCTTACACACTTCCACGTACACACCAACTATTTAGAATCTGCTCATATAGAATCGATCATGCTCATTCAAGTTTCATTGTACTCTTCATTTTATGCCATAAGACTATGCCTTTATGGGGAGGGTAGTCTGGGACATCTGTCAGCGCAAGTCACTGGAAGGTTCCGCTGAGAGATACCAGCCCAAGTCTCAGCTGTAGAGCTCTCTATATTTAGGTTTTTGTACTATTCATATATGGAAATGGCACTTGCCCTCCATTTATATTTGATGCTTTGTTAATGTAAATTTTCTTATTACAGAGACAGAATAAAAATGTAGTTGTAGTTGCAAGAATGAGTGACTGCCCTCATACAAATAGAAGCCTATATAAATATATATGTTCTGGATGTATGTCACCTGACCTTTAATCTTAACAGATAATATGAAGTATTGAGCTGTTAGGTAGATATTGCCCTTTTCCCTTCCTTGATATTAAGAGATATATGTGGGGGGAAAAAAACCCCAAAACTTGCTAGTGTAGGCTTTTGGCTTTTTAGTGTCTATTGAAAAATAATTCCATGCAGATCTTATGGTAGACACACTTCATTGTGCTTGTCAATTGTTTCACAGCTTTACACATATTTTAAATGAGATAGCTGGACTATGCTGCTTTAGCATTTAAATGAAGCCAAATTAGTATTCTGTCAGCAAGCAGAAGGGATTTTTATACTAGAAAGGTGTAGGAGGGAGATGGATAATGACGGATGAAACTTGCTGATACAAACACATGCCATGTTTTCTTAAAAATATGAAATCCTGAACCACTGAAGCTTGTACATTGCTAAAGCTGACCCTACATTATTTTAACATATATGACAATTCCTGGGGGCTTACAAAATCTATTGGAAAAATAATACAATGCTAACTCGCAGAAGTAAAACTTAATATTTTCTAAGTATTTCTTGCATCATGACACTTTAATCTTTTTTGGGTTAGACAGCAAGATAATGTATCCTACTGATGAGATTTCATAAGATTTCAATTAGCTAAAATGCACAATTTAAAATAAAAAAAAAATCCAAAGTATGGCCACAAGGTCACAAAGTCACTTTTTTCTTTAAAACATTATTGAATAACCATTATGCAAAGTGCTTCCTGTTGGTAAAACGTTGTTTTCTCTATATGCTTTATCTCAATAGAGAATTAAACATTTGTACTATGCTTGATAGTATCCTAAGTCGTCCTAGGTCACAGCTGATGAGAGGAGCTGCTTGCAGTGCTCCCAACAGCACCACTTGTACAGAAGACTTACTGTACAGACTACGAAAGAATAGAAACGTATGTGGGTGTTTGTTCTCTTCATTTCAACGGTATCCTAGAGGTGCAAAATAAGGACAGAGATTGCTGAAGAATGAGACAGTGTCTTTCTGCAAGCTTGGATGATTATCCCATAAATGACATATATAATAGACGTTAAGCATACATTAAAAATGTTTATTATGTGGTTATTTCACTGCTTATGGAGGAGACCAGATGCCGTTAAATTAAATCTGATTTTATTATTAATCCAACAGCTTCCTTTCCATTTTTCTTCATGCTTTTTACCTTATTCAGCAGTTTTTGCACATTCTTTCTTTGTAATTTCTCCCTGTCACCTCTGTAGTGGTCAGCTGGATGAGGTGGAAGTGTGGCTACATGTTCAAATTAAATTGCTGAGCTGGGTGGAGGACTGTAAAGAAATAAATGGGACCTAGAGCAAAGCTGCAAGGGCAAAAGGAATTTCAGGTCTGTTGGGCTGAAAATAAGATGCGAAGAAGGAGAGGGAGTAGTGACAGATGAGAGAGAAGGAAGTTGAATTTGCAAAGAAGAAAATAGGAAAGTTATCTGAAAAGCCAGAATGGACAAATAAAATTATGTACTCTGGTTTATCACAAATGCCTTGTAGATGTCACCTACTGATATCTTTCAAATAGTTACCTTTTAATTTTATTGTAAAATGTAAATCCTTCCATTAGCTATTTCTCATCTGATTACTATAATGACCTATTTTTCTGGTCTTCCCATTCTTCTCCTGTGTTACTCATCCTCTTAAAATTTCTGGCACTCATTTTATCCCTTGTAGGTTCCAAATTCCCGTTTTACCTTATTATTTCAGGAGCTTGTGTTGGTTCTGTCTACAGTTAAGAAGTGGATTAATAAGATTTAACATCTGCATTTTAAGTTCTCAACAGATACAATTCCTTGTACAGTTAGGACTTTGTTGTGGTTCATGCCGTCTCTCTTCATCTTTTGGTTTGTTATTTGCTCACAGTGTTTTGTCATTTATTTGCCTTCCCTTTTGCTCCCTGACCACTGATGCAGAGGAATGCCTGGCTTGTGTGAGTTCTCAGTCGTGTTAGGCTGTAGCACTTGTAATATTACACAGTTGTACCTCTCTCTGAAGGTGTTGCTGCCCATGTGTTGTGGTGATGAAGTACACAGCGACACATTCAGCGTCACTGCGAGCAGGACATGCTGGGGTAGTGGCAGGGAAATATCTACATTAAAGCATCCCACTGAGCTTCAAACTCCTCCATCCAGCAACCTCCCAGTGTGATGGTTTTGAACTGGTACTTGTGTGTCAGTCCTCAAAGGGCACTGCAAGCAGGGGCCTATTTTCTGGGAACACATTTTGAAATTCCAGGGTGCTTGTGAACGCATCATGCTCTGCTTCCTCTATTTTCCAAACGTAAAAACAGATATGTTTTTTTATCTCCTGGGCAGCTCTGAAGTGCAAGTACCTCTAGTGTTTTCTTTTTAAAAGTTTGGTTAACTTTATGTATCGTTCTAAATCTTCAAACGTGAAGAATTTGGAGAATTTTTTCCCAGTCCACCCATGCTGCAATTCCATGGGGAAACCTGGCCACATCACTCATGCTAGTTCTGTCCTCTGGGCTCATGACCAGGTAGGGCACCAAAGTCCTGGCGGCTTGATAGGACTATCAGCACCTCATAAATTCCTTGTGAGAGGTACTAAGAGATAGATAGAGCTGATAGATCAGCTCTATCCAGGGAAATCCGAATTAGGGTGAAACACAGAATGTGTTCCTGAAAATTAAGACGCTGTACTCAACTGAGTAAGAAACATAACATAGCATATGAAAAGCGTATTCTAACCTTTCCCTGAAGTATTTTTTTATTCCTGCTACTAAAGTAACAGTCGTTTACTTTCAGTTCTGTGCATAAATTTCTGTTACTTATGCTGTTGAGTATCTGAGAAATCTGATAAGATGTGAACGCAAATGATGAATGGAAAATATTTTATGAAACAAAGGTTAATATTACAGCAGAATCAAGTGAATTTAAATGTCGGGGTTCTTAAATGAGAAGAGACTTACACTTTTCTGGATCCAGATCTGGATCCCAAATACAGGAGAATTTAAAAAAACCAAACAGACACATAAATGAGATGTGTACTTGAATAGTAGGGTTTCTAAAACTATACTTAATTAACAGTGACTAGATTTAGGCTTACTTATTCGTTTGAAAAACCCAAAATGTTACTTAATTCTGTAATACAACTTAGAAGTACATTTAAATCTAAGTCAGTTGTGTGAAGATATCCCAAGTGGCTACATACTAGTGCGTAACAAATATGTAAGTTACATTATCCTCTGATTGTCCATAATAAGAGGGTTTTTTCTCTTTGCTTGTTGTTCATATAAATCTACTCTTCTGATTCATTATTAATCATAGTTCATGCAGTGATTTGGTATAAAACATTCATGACAGGATTTCTTATGTTATAGTGAGTTAACGTGATCTGTACGGTCTTGTACTTTTGTGACAAGATGAAGTAGAAACTTACTTGGCTTCACAATAATACAGCTGGTTATTATACCTAATACTATAAATTAATATGTAAGTACATATATGAACTAATCTCTTTTCTTTCATTGTTAACATTTCAAGCGCTAGCAAAATTAAGGGTCTGCAAACTTGTCATTCCAAACAAATGTGAATTTTCATGACATTATTTCTGATCTGAAAGGTGATTATTTAACGTTGTAGTAACATTTATGAAATAGGATTAAAATAGACTATGATCTTCGTAACACATAAATGAGCTGAATCAGTTAAGTTTTAATTGAAGAAACATGAAAGTGATTTATTTTGGATCACAGATCACGTGAGAGAATAGAGAGAACTCTGAGTGTATTACTGAACACCAGTACTGGGGGAATAATCTGGGCAGGAGGAGTAAAGCTACTGGATATTGCGTTGAGATCAGTCAACAGCACAGCACAAAAAGGGACAGTGATGTATGAATGCAGTGCATACTAACAAGAGGAGTGTATATAAAAACGTAGAGATTTCTCTCCCTGGTGTGGTTGCCTTTGTTTCAACCCCGCTAGTGTGCTTATACATCGGATTCTTTATGTCCAGTTAAAACAAATTTAGGACCGAGAGTTATTCTTGGTAGAAGAGTTTTGCAAAATTGCGAGTATGTTCTGATAAATGACTTGCAAGAGAAAGGAAAACTGTACTTTCCTTTTCCTGGTTTATATTACTTAGAGTAAAAATTTTATGTGTTTATATTGCTTTTTAGATGTGGGGAAGAGGGATTGTTGGCGTTTTTCTGCTCATGTTGTCTGTTACAAATCACAGTTGTGTCTCAATTGGAAAACTTTTTACCAGATGCCTGGTGTAATGAGCATATTCCTTCTAGGGCGAATAAGACTGAGAGTAAATGTAACTTTCTGCCAACATGTAAGTGGATAAGTGGATGTTAGATAATGACGAATTATTTTCATAAATCAGTGAGGACAGACCAAGAGCTAGAGAAGAGACAATTTAGGTTAAATATTAACCAAAACATAATTCAAGAATCAGAATGGTTAATTGTTGGATCAAGGAGATTTGCTAAATTATGATATTTAGAATTATAAAAGGATATGACTAGACACAGGGGAGATCCTTGACAACATTAGGAGTGGTTTGGGAGTCATTATAGGTGTGATTCGGGCCCTCTGACTTCTTGCAGTGCAGAGCTGCTGTCCTGCCGTTAGCTGCATGCACAGGTCTGCAAAGTCATTTTTTGTTTTCTGCAGGTCCAAAAAATACCCTTATGTAACGCTCTGCAAGATCAGGGCTGCTGGTGTTACTACTACTGATGGGAAGAGTGGAGAATGAACTCCTCGTCACTGCCTTTCCTTCTTTTGACTTTATTGCATGGGTTAGATGGGCCCAAGGTAAAGAAGGCAAAGCCTGAGCCGTGGAGATTAGGTTTATCCTCTTTTTGACAGTCCCTTTGAAGAGAACTTTCCTTTTTCAGGAACTTTTGATAAGGATGAAGGAAAAAAGAGAGAAAGAGCAGAGGTGAAGAAAACATACTACACTGCTCTATTCTAGGAGTCCTGTGCAGCACTTCTCACTGAGAAAATTCAAATAGAATTTATAGCAAGAAAGCCTTTCCCATGATAACCCATTCGCTGGTGGGTTTTGCCAGAATACTTCATTAATAATGTATCTGCCCGAACTGTGGAATTCAAAAAGATACACACATCTATATTCTTTTTAATTTATAAAATAACTTGAAGGAAAACAACTTCGAGATGACCAAGGCTTTTGCTGGTTTTCACTGTTTATCTGAAGTTCAGTTTATCTTCTTTTTAACTGTAGTACAAAATCGGCCTTCTGTTTGAAGAGTTCTTCAGTACAGCTTGCCCACTTGCTTTGTTCTAATTTGGTTATGTACAAAAATGTTTCTTCCTTAAGCCAGACTAATGTTGAATGTTTAATGAAGGAAGCTGCGTAAGAAGATGTGTATGATCTGAGCGGCCTTGTGGTTTCAATTTATCTCAAATTATACAGACAATAATATTTTATGTTGAAATTTATTGTGTTGCTCAGAGCCATGAGAACTTACTTGAGCTATTGACGGATGAATATTTTTGCCACTTTATTTGTATCCTTTTGTAACCCCACTTTTTGATGGTGTTCCTTCCTGCTCTTACCTCAAGGCATGAAAGAAAAAGATATTTTGAGAAATGCTTTTGCTGTCCCTTTGCTGCCCCTGGCAGAGTTAATCCAGCCATCCTGCTGTGCTCATAGAGCCTGTTCTCTCCCACCCACGGTGCTTCCTCCTCACAGATTAAGAGTCAAAGTACAGCGTGACGCTGGCTCTGCCTATGATGTCTGATTTTGCTCTGCCATGGTGGCCATTGCCTTTTTTTTTAAGATAGTAGTAATGTTGCTACAGTTGTGATAGCATAAAGGGTATAAACGAAGCAAGGATAGAAGGGAGAAATTGGAAAATAGACAGGATTTGGGGTTCAGATTCTGACAAGCAACATCACAGTACAAGCAAAATATAGATTAGACAAAATTGCCCTTAATTTATTTTAGTTATTATAATCAGTTAAACTACCTGAAAGAAAACAGTAGATTACTATAGTTGCAGTTGAGATGAATTGGTAGCTTTTACATACATAATAGCTTATTCCATTTGGTGTTAAAGGATGAGACTGATGAAGGTGGAGCGGGGTGTGAAGCCTGGGGAGAAGGGTTGGTACTGTTTATTTCAAGCCATGATTTTCTTCCAGAACCTGTAGTAATTGTTTTAATGAGTTTATTTAAGTAATTGCGTAATGAGCAAAGATTGCAAACCAGGATAGTATAAGACAACTAGAAAATTAAGCTGATGGAGGATTTATTTATTATTTTTATGCTCAGATTGCATGTCATGCCATAACCTATAGTGAGGTTATTGATCATTCAAAATTTATTCTTTTTGGAGAGTTTCCTTGCTGAAAGTAAAGTGATGAAATTGGTCAGTTGGCTGTTGCTGCAGAGGAGGTAGAGTGATAACCGAGGACCCTCTTTACATCACATTATATACGTAGGTGCATCTTTCCTGCAAAGTAATGAAATTAAGATCTTGAGAGAGGTGATATATCCCTGGACAGCATGTGGCGTGGTACCCAAAATAGAGTCAACGGCACCTATACTAGCACATCACAAAATGTGTTTTACTTAATCCAATGTGCCAAATGCTGTCAGTGAAAGTGGTACGGACAAGGCTACACAACCACCCTGCAGTAGGGTGAATCCGCACTGATTACTGGTAAGACAGAAACAGTTATAAGAAGAAAAACATTTTTCGTGAAGTGCCTACCCTGCCTCTGACAGGTTTGTCCCAGTCCTCAGGGAGAAAATGGCAGACACGTGACAGACAAACTAGGAAACTAAACTTACTAACTGCTGAATGCTGAAACACATAGGCTCATAGATCATTGTATTTGCTAAAACATTGGCTTTAGGGTTCTTTACCAATTATGCCAGCTGCCTTCTTTTGGGTGGCCCACTGTGAAAGATGCTGCAATTTCATGGAGGTGGACACGTCTTATGTTTGCCTTGCACCACTGTAAGCACAAGAAGCTGCTGAAAATGAGATTTCCACCCCTTTCTCTTTCCCCCATCCTTGGTTGTACTTTCCTGATCATTTGCTTGTGCCAATGTTAGCTCTTCTGTGGTCAAGTAAGGAAGCAGATGATGATCTGTATGTATAGAGAATTGCTCCCTGCCCACCTCCCAGGTCTGTTTTTTAGGTGGGTGGGATCCCTGGAGTGATATCCCTAGGAGGTCACTCTGCTGCAGCTGCTCCTGCTCTGCTGCCCAGCAGCTCTCCTGGTGGACCAAACCCTGGTATTTTCTTCTGCAGATCTCCTTTCTTCTACGGATACATTTTAAGCATTTTCAAGCATTGCAACAGGCTGCCCAGGGAAATGCTTGAGTCACCATTCCTGGAGACATTGAAAAGGCGTGTAGATCTGGTGCTGAGGGACATGGTTTAGTGGTGCATTTGGCAGTGCTAGGTTAACAGTTGGACTTGATAATCTCAAAGATCTCTTCCAACCAGAATGATTCTATGATTGTAAGAATTCCCAGCAGTTTTTGCAAGACTTAGTGGACAACTCACCCAGACTTTGGCAGTGAATTGGGGGTGAGTTGTGTCCTTAGCATCCTGCCATCAGTTTGTAACAGTCAAGTATTTGACATTGCCGGTGATGGCTCTTGTATCAAAGACTACAAACACTTTTCTCATGTTTGTCTTTACAGTTCTTTTTCAGCTCTTTCCTTTAAAAAAGTGGATAAGTATTAATGCTAGCAGTAGGACAGTAATGCGTGATAAAGTTTGTAACTCTGGGATATTTAATGCTGGAGGGGATGAAGTGTATTTTGGATTGCTGCGTGTGGTGTTCTGTGCTCAATAACACAGCCTGAATGCAAGCCGAAGGTTGCCTTATTGCATCGATTTGACTTGCACTAGATACCCAAGGGTGGAGCCCATGCTTTTAATTTGAATGTTTTACAATACAGAAAAATAATTTTACTAATCTGAAAATACTGTAATGCCATAATAATTTGGTCTTTGTGCATACAGCTGGTAACTGGCAGATAGACTAGGAAACTGAATGTGTTCTGAATAATGTCTCTTTACAGTATTTTATTTTGATCCGTGGTCCAGATTCTCCTGTCCATTATTTGGCGATGTTTCTGTATGTTGAAGAATTTCTTTCTGCAGTTGTCGTGTATCTAAAAGATGTCAATGATTTAAAAAAAAAAAAAAATGCATAGAAGGACCTCTATTAAATTCTGGTATTAGAAGGAGATACTTAACACCATCTTAGGTTTTTCACTATTTTTATTGCCATTTTTATCAGATGCATGATATATAAATAAATAATTTTCAGTTCTAATATATTAATACCTGTATAGTTAACGGATGTTATTCTCATATTGCAGAGCTTACCTTTTAATGACTGTGTTGGTTATAACTGTGAGCTAGAGAAATCTGCATTTTTACTCCAAGCAATGACTGGTTGTTTTCTTCTTCTGATACTGTGAACGCATTCATTACTGTGTGTTATTAGAAGGCTTTTAAAAAACGCTATTTATTTAGTAGACAAATGTTCCATTCTTTGGAAGGGCTTGAATCTTGTTGTGGGATTTTTTCCCTTTTGCTTGGGATTAAGTCCATGACGAAATTGAATCAGGATCCAAAAAAGGATCAATTTTAAAGCTGTTAAAATTTTCTATGGAGATTTGCATTTTATCTCCTATTTCTCGTTACACTAGCTGTATTTCATGCTTGTGTACAGATTAATGTGCTTTGCTGATAGTTGCATATTAAAAATAGATAAATAAATGATTAGCTCATTAGGAAATGTGTTGTAGTACCAGTAACTTTAATTATAATTTATCTGCTGTGTAAGTAATCTTGCACAATATTGTGGAATAACATATTGGTATTGCAATTGCTGTATGATTAATATTGAAAACCTCAGGAACGCTGGCCAGAAATAATACTCCTGGTCTCTGTGACCACATATTTTCCAAATGGGATCTGAACCACTGACTGGGCCTGTCATAAGCTTAACAACAGGTGGAAATGCAAGTCGCGAGTGGAGGGAACAGTCTAAGAAGTCTATCCTCTAGGACTCAGTTTGGGAATGTATTCCACCTTTCTAACTATCCAATATTTTTTCCACATACTGCATATGAAAACAGAATGAACTTTTTTACTTTATGTACAGATCTGCTTAGTGCATGCTATTTGTCACATAAATAATTTTATTTTCAGCCTTGTCTCTTGGAATAGATAAACATTACTGTAATGATCTTTGTATGTATAACAGACTTCTAGGATTTCTGATTTACGGGTTTTTGAGCCTCATGTAATAAAAATGCAGGTGTAATATTTCTCATTACATCTGAGGCTTATAAAATCATTAAACTGTGATTTATTTTTTTTTTAAAGACCATGGATTTAACTTCTGCTTTATTAAAAAGTTGTTTTTAAAAAGCAGTTCAGCACATAGCCTGAGATGCATCCTCAGGAGGTAAAGTGGCTGGGTCTCGGTATTGGCCAGGTCTTGTTCCATTGCTTTTTCCTGATTTTTATTAATGAAAAATTTAATTAATAATTTCCGACTTAAATATTAAGGGTTATAGATTACAAGCTCAAAATTACAATACAATTCCTTTTTTTTTTCTTTAGTGAAGCCAAAAGTACTAGCACCTGACATTTTCAGTCAGCTAATTATTAAACTAATGAGAAGCTGGGAAACTGTTGAATGACAAAAATGGTGTCACTGGTCAAGTCTGGACAAAAATTCCTGCAGTCTCGGTAATGCTGAAGACTGTCCTCAGAACTTCTGCAAAAAATAATAAATTCTCATGTGCTTGAACGTGAGCTGGGATGGCAACGGCTGAACAGTGGTGTGCCACTGCTGCTCTGGCAGCAAACTCATTTGCAGCAGTGGTGCAGCTTGGAGGAGTGTAGCAACCCAGGATTCAAAATTACCTTGACTTGGGAAAGACTTTTGGCCTCTGACTTCTCAGTGCCATTAAACTGGAGATCTGCAATTAAATTATGTATTTGAAAGGGTGTAAAAAAAATAAACAAGCAAATGTCAGTTCTTCATGGTAACGTATAGAAATGGGACTTACTAGGCAGCCATCTGTCTTTGTGAATTCTGTCACCAAGACAACTGACATCTGTTTCCAGTTGAGTAATTAATTCAGGGGGATAATGGCGCATACTTCAGATCATTATGGTATAAAATCATAAGTCTCTTGCAAGACTCTTCACAGGCATAATAAATGATGGCTTCCATTGAAGTTGTGGGAGTCAGAGAAGTCTTGCTTCTAGCTGAGTTGCAGCAAGTCAGATCAGATCTCCAGCTGCTTTGGAGCCTCTCTGTTTTCACATGCCTGCACTTTTCTGGGCGGTCAGGGCTCTATAGGAAAACCCATACACTGTTAAAAATGTCAAGGGTTTGTGATAATTTAGGGTTGGAAGGAATCAGCAGTTGCAGTCAGGATGCGAAAGAGCATAAAGTATCCCTGTGTGAAAAATTCAACAGAAGTTTGATAGGATTTGGACTGGATTTGGCTGTGATTTGTATTGGTAAGCCACTGGGCATTCAATATCACAGCTGAGTTAGGCATATTTATCTTTCAAAATATGCCAATTATTACAGCATGTAATCGTGGTCAGTATGTGGGGTATGGATTTTTTTTTTGCCTTTTATTTTGTTGTTGTTGTTTGGGTTTCTCTGTTTTGTTTTGTTGTTTTAACTGTTAATCACTGATGGCAGTTCTGTGGAATAGGATCTGTAAAATTTTGAACAGTTGTCCATACTGAGAATTTATACAGCAAGTGTATGTCATCCATTCCCAAATTTTCAGTTAAACAAATCACGAGCTGTACTGGTTGGTCTCGGCTTGCTTCTTGGGTATTCTGGGCACTGCCGTGTTTTAGGATTAGTCCTGTGGGGCAGCTTTGTGGCAGGAAAGTGGTAATGATAAATGTATTTTTCATCCATGATTCTAGGATAGCCTGGAGTTTATTCCAATATGATCAGCACTAAAATGATTACTAACATTGAATTTAGCTAGCATTTCGGGCTGTTAACTTGTAAAAGTAGGAAGATCACGCCTTGTTGGCTTGCATTTACCATTTTTTCTTCTTAAATTCTGAAGTGTCTGGTACTGCGCCTTGAGAATCACTGGTGTTATTCTCATCACTCTCTGGTTTTCCACTTTGTAGCTAGTGCCTAGTGTCTGATGCTGCTACATGTTTAGTCCAGACCACTTGCACCATTGTGGTACTAATTTTACCCCATATGGTAACTTTTCAAATTATTCCAAAAGGAAGGGAATTTAAATTTTGAATTTCAGTAATCTTTATAATACCATTAAAAAAAAAAAAAAAGTAGAATAACTATAAAAATACAGTATTGGATCATATTATTCAATAAAAGATCAAGCAGGAGATGTTGCAGAAATAATGTTCAGTTTTAGATGGAATAACTTGTTAATTCGAGCATCTGCACATACCCAGTCATCAGGGAGTTACTGGGCTACATGTGTTTGTTTCTTAAAACATCTGTCAACTAAGCCAGAAATCTAAATGCTAAGTGTTGCATTGGTTATATTCGTGGGTTTCTTACATCTCCTAGTGGAATTTCATTTTGTATGCTAATCACTGGAGAATATGGAGGTAAAAACAGGATTAAATTTGTGTGCGTGTATCATTGCCTTGGACAAATGACTTGTTCCATTATCCTTTAATTGTATTAAAGGATCAAATATAAATAAATATATGAGATGGCTTTGTACATTGCATTATTTTTTTTCTCAGGTATGCTACTGTCAGTGTGGAAAGAGGCATGTCATGTATGTGGTTGGTTTTTTTTTCTTGTTTTTTTTTTTTTGTCCCAGTAATGAAATAATGGGCTGTGGAGGGCCTTACGCTACTCTGAACAGTTTCATGACATGTTGTAGCTAATTCCTGCAGCTACACTGCAAAGCTCATTTCACTCTCGTGTATTATGTAGGCTACAATCCATTTGACAAAATGTTTCACTGCATAGCACTTAAGTGCATTGTATTGACTGTCCCTACGGTTCAGTGTCACTGTGTTCACTGTTACCTGGTGCATAGAAAATATACATGGGGAACTAACTTGTGGGCTAAATAAATGCAAGACTCTTAGCAGTTTTCTGATATACAACATTAAGATATTTCTAAGATACCACTTTAGGCAGCTTTACCGTTGCACACCGTTGACCTATATTTGTTATATTTGAAGTTTTTTGATAAACACTGTCAAGGATAATCCATCACAGAACAAGCTTTCAGAGTTTCAGGGCATACGTTAAAACTCTCATAACTCAAATAATATATAAATGTTTCAGAATACAGTATTTTGTATTTGTAGGTTGAGTAACAGGTTTTGCAGGTAAGAAAATTACTGGGGAGTCCATTTCCAGAACACAGCTGTCTTCAGTTAACAGGGTGTATGCCCAGATATGACCGAGCTACAACTGCCTATTGGCTGAGGATCATATGTTTCTGTAGGTCGTATCTTCAAATCCCTACTGCTTCAGAGTTGAGGTGATCACCATTTTAATGGAAAAACAAAACATGGAATAAGCTTAGCAGTGCTTCTGGTGTTTGTTTAAAGATCTGTGACTCTTTCAAATTGAACACAGTTTTTGAAATAATATAACCATTTAGACCTGTCTACTGATCTCTTATGTGCAAAATCCTTCAAGACTCTTGTCCCCTTCTCTCCTGCTTTTCAACAGCTCTGTGAAGTCAGAGAATTGTTTTGTGTAGTTTGATACAGCTAATGAGGCAGGCAGAGCTCTGAGGACCTCCAGACAACCCAAGAACTGTAGCTTGACTTAAAAATCTCTGGATAAATGCTGTTGATGATGGGGAAGCATTATGAAAGAATGAAGTTCACTGAGGTGTGTTACCTGAGTAATGCATAAAGCAGCTGTGGTTCATTCACGTGTTTCATATGGAGACAAACTGTGCACCCTTCTGTTTAGCGTTCAATGTAAACTGAATACTTAACTAAGTCTCTTGCATGCCTCCGGCATTTTTGTGTGTGCTGTGCTATCTCAGCATCTCACATGCTTCTCCAGATTTAGACTAACAGGAGAGCACATAGCAGGCTTGTGGAACTCTGCTGTTGAGCTGCAGCGTCTACAACAACCCTGTAAGCTGCCTCTTGGAGGAAGGCCTTGATCTGTTTCATATCCTAGCCCACCGCTTTGTAGATGTGGGCAAACAAGGTGTTATTGAGGTTGAACTATAGCGGGTTGCACAGAGACATCTGACAGAGGATGTGTGGAAGAATTCACGTGCCCATGGATAAGCAGGACCCACCAGAATAACGATGGTGTGTCCTGATGCACTGGATCTAAGAGGTGTCATAGGGGAGTTGCTGGGATTTGGGTTTGTTTGTTCTTGTGAATGATAGCTCTTAGTGGTACTGCTTAAACTGAGGTAGTTGTTCACTTAGGTAGCATTTTCAGGATTTTGGGGGACTATTACTTTTTCTAGGTTGAGTGAGAAATTCCTCTCGACTGAAGGGTGTTGAAACACGGCAGTCCTAAATATAGTGCAAAGTACTGTCTTCTGAGAGGGAATAGAGGCAGCTCTGGTGTATGAAACCATATATACAGTCTGGAAGAGTTATGTGAGGACACTGTTTTTTGCAGAGCAGTGGCTTCCTTCTACAATTAGGGCTGCTTCACCCTTTGAAACCTTGTAGCCATTAAAGAATAGCATTGAAATGTGAGTTGCTTTATTTCCACTAACGCTGAAGTTTCCAACTTGCTGCTTCTGCCCTCTCTGTTTTCCTGAGAGCAGTGATGGTTTTGTATGTGACAGGGACATGGAGAGATACAAGTGGGGAGTAGTTGCAGTAAGTTTGGAATGCCTTTTTGGCAGTATTCTTGGAGTTTGGACAAGAACAAGGTGTTTAAATCTGTCCACTGATGATCATGTTTATGTGCGACACAAATGTTTTTTTTCCATTGTATGTGATAAAAGTAATAGACCTCCAGGACAAACTTTGTCCATCCTGTGTTTCTTATGCAAGGTTGATTCAACATGATAATGCAAACTGTAAGTGTCATTTGAAGATTGCCTGTGAAAGGCATAGTGAATAAATTTAAAAGTGATAACATTTATTCATTGTGCAGTTCCTTTTCTCCCTTCTTGCCCTAAGTATTTCCTGACTGTTCCTCACTCTCTTCCTCATCCCTTCCATTCCCATGAATCCCTTTAACACTCATTATTCACTGCCTGCACCTCTACATTTTCTTCTCCACTCTCTTTCTCCCCTTCCCTTGGTTGTGTACCTGCTTTGGTTTCTTCCTTCATTTTACAGGGTTTTTCCTCTGATCTCGCTTCTCATTTTTTCTGCTACTTGTTTGCCTCACACTGCTCTCTGTCTGCTTAGCCTGGACAATGTTCTAACTCATTAAAAGGTTTAAAGAGAATGTGGCTTCACTCTGAATGGATCTTCATTTAATGATTGTGATGAGTTCTTTTTAATGAAGTATTTTTGTTATTATTTCAGGTCTTAAAAATTAGCTTGATTGGCCACCGGAAGCGCGTTCTGGCATCTTTGGGAGACAGGCTTCACGAAGATCCTCCTCAGAAACCACCTCGGTCAATAACCCTCAGGGTGAGTCTCCGTGAAAATTTGTTTGCATTTCTCAAAAACTCAGCAAGCATTTCATAACATTTATGTGAAAACAAGGGTCACTTGGGAGTGGGATTCAACTTACCTCACTTCAGAAATTTGCAGTGTAGATGTCTTAGTCTGACCTGCTCAGTCACTGCTCTCCATAAAGCCAGCAGAGATAAATTGACATTTTTACAGGGTGATTCATCTGACCTGTTTCAGACGTCTACCTTAGGATGAGATAAGTAATGTTTTAGAAGTACCGGCTTATCTTCTTTGCTCAAGCAGCTGGCTCAGGAGTGAGTGCGTACAAGCTGCACGTCTGCATTTGCCCACAGGAATCCCAGCCCAGCCAATCGATACTGCTGAAGGAGTTTCTATTTTCTTTTCATGTTTTCAAAATGCTTTCACTTACTTTTCAGACATATTCTTTATGCATTCTTTAAAGAGACCCCATTGAAATTGTTGAGATACAAATGCCAGTGGGATATTTCTGTGTATCAAAAGTTACCTCATGTTGTTAATATTCATTTGTATTCCCTCTTTTAGAAACCTTGTTACAATGTCCCTGGGGTTTTTCCACACTTGACCAGATTTAATCTCCTCACTTTACACCACCAATCCAATGCCTTTGCTTCCTTGCTGTCTGTTACCCTTATCTAGTTGTGGTCTGATGACCCTTTCCTACTGTGCTCTCTCCAAGGGAGTTCATATCAACACTTTTTATTTTGATATTTTAGGTCACACCTTTTGCATTTGATTGGATCTGATTATTTCACGGGGCTGCATTTCTGCCTTAAATCTCATTTGGGATTAAATTTCCAAATGTCAGACAGTGTCCATGCTCCCAAGTTAAATTTCCTGGTGTAAAGAGAAATAGAGAAAGACAGAACTGGGACTTATTTTAACATACACTTAGAATTTCTGCGACCAGCCTGTTTTCACCCTGCTTATTCTCAGATGCCAAATAGAGACATTTTAGATATTCCCCACCCCCCACCCTAATTCAAACTATTCCTAATGCCATGTTGAAAAAAGTTTCACAAGCCCATACCATCTTGCTCCAAGGCACATTACACAAATGTGTGGATATTTTTCTTGTATTTTAGTTTTTATGTATTATATGGATGATTCCTGATGCATGTCAGGTGTTAAAGCACTCCCGGGAAAGAGAAATAATTTGAAAGTTGCACATTCTTGTTCGATACTTTCTGTGCTCTGGACTGGGGAATTAGTTCCTCTTCAGCAGGTGGGAAAGTTTCCACAGCCCATGTTATTGGTTAGGACTGTCTATTCTCAGTTAATGGCAAAGAGAAAACTGGATGTCCTCCATCTGTAGTCAAAATGATAAAAAGCTGCTCCATGGCTAGAGTTGCTGATGCGGGTAAGTGCTAAATGTCATTCATCACCCCGTGGTATTGGAGTCTTCACAGAGAATCCTAAAGAGGAGGACATGAGTTTGGATTAAGGTTTTCTATCCCATCAACTGCTGCTATGCCATTTCCCACAAAATGAGGACATAGTATTCAGTCTCTAGTTTGCCATAATTTTTAGCTTGAAAATTGATTTAAATCAAGTATCTGTGGCTACTAGAAAATCAGTTTATATCTTTTAGAATAGATGGCTTAAAGAGTCTACCTTTAAGGTCCCAAAGTCAACCTAAGCATGGCTAGCATCTTTTTCAACTCTCTCTCTGTATTAACTTTTAAAATATTTTCAAAAATGGTTAAATATTGAGGAAGAGCACACCCAAAAAAAAAATTAACTGTGTACTAAGGCAAAGTTATTTTGATTTGAAAGTCATATACTTGAAAGCTAGAAAATGCTGGATCTCGGGTTACCTGTGCAATCTCGCTTTTCTTTCTTGAGTGTATTATGGTCTTTAGTTACAGGATCAGCTTCCACGTTATTCTTAGAACCTCATTGTCACACCGTTGGCACTGGAAGGTTGAATTTAAATGGAAGGAATGGCTATCTAGACTGAAAATTTGATGAAAAAGTGTTACAACAGTAATGATACTTTAAAGCAAAAATGAATTCACTAGAGAGGAATCATGGATTTAGGAACTGGTTAGACAAACATCCATGGGGTATGAGGTGCACCTAGGTAGCCTGGGGAAGGATCTCTTAAGCTCCCTTCCAGCCCTGACCTGTGTGGTTCCAGAGTTATGTGAGCAGCAGGAGCGAGAGGTGGGGATGAAGCAGAGTTCGATAGTGAAATATGTATGATGAGGCACTCCTGCAGGGCATGTATCCATGCCTTCACAACAGGGTGGCAACATGATACGAACCATGTGACTAGCAGCAACACGGTACTGAGTAGCTGATAGCACCTGCATGGGCATCCGTGCCTGGTCTGCAGGTTTGTTAAGGAGGTGGGCAAGTGGGTAGGGAGCGAGGAAGCGGAATGAAGGAAGAATGGGAGAGAGACTTGTGATTAAAGGAATAGCTGTAGCTATGAAAATAACAGATTTACACCTGCTTTTGCCACAAAGCCCTTGGATAATGCTTGGTAAGTTATTTAGGTAATTGCCTCACAAAAGCAGTCACTGATTGTATGTTACCGACATTCTGTGTATTTCACGGGAGTCTGGAGTCGGATTTATCCAAGTGCTGAGCACACACTGCTGCAAATTAGATCAGTAAAAGTGGAGTTTTGAATACAAGCACTTGGAAAAACAGACAATAGATACTTTAATTGGACATCCAAAGTGACTGATATTTTTTAGCCTTTGTCTGTGTGTCTCAGGTCCCACACACCAAAGTGGTGATTAAAAAATGCCAGAAGTCAAAGGGTGTGGTGAAAATAGATTGACTGACGTTTGTAGAGCACTTAATGAGCATCATGAAAATGACAGTATTAGTCATCCTGTCTTCAGAGCAAGATTTGAATAGATGTTAGGGGAGGGGTTTGGGGCCAGGAAACGAGGTGAGAATAAAATACTGACTGCACGATAACTAATGATAACACAGTGCTGAGTATATGACAACATGCCGCACAGTTGAGGATCCATCTGTGCTGTGAAGGACGACTTTGAGAAAATAGCATAAAATCATACAATTAAACCCTGTTCCATAATGCAGAAGCGCCGTAATTCTTTTATATCTTGACTTTGTAATTCTTGTCTGTATTGCCTTGCCAGCAATCTTCCGATAGAGATTTCTGAGTGAATTTCCTCTTTATATGCAGTTTGATAAAATATGAAATACTCGATGAGAGCTGGAATCTGTATGTCCGTTGTGCGGTCATCTTGTCATCTTGATGCACTGATGGCCCTATCACTCTACTGAACAGGGGGTGAATCGTACTTCAGAGCAGATAGGGGTTGTCTACCTGTCTGGAGCAGCAAGTAGCAGTCATTGGTAGGTGCCCTTTGTACTTGGGTTATTTTCAGGGCAGAGTGCTCTGCACCATCTAGTCAGGGTTGGGCTCGTGGAGGGTAGATTTTAGAGAGGATGCCTCACCAAACCTTCTGAGCATGTACAGACTAAAGCTTTTCAGAAGCTTTTTAACTGGACCAAATGTAGGTGGATTTTTTTGAAGGAGGGAAAAAGACTATTCCTAAGAGGAAAACGCCCCCTTCTTTGCCCTGGGAAATGTCAAGTGCTTGTCTCAGATTGTAGGAAAGCTAGAGAATTAAAAAAAAAAAAAAAAAAAAAAAGGGAAAAAAAAACCAAAACCACCAAAAAATACAGTTAATTAAAAGTCGCTAAACAGCTATATATCCCTCATTTTAGTCAACCAACATGAAAAATACTAATCCGTTACTGTGATTGCAAAGAATAATGTCGCAAAGAATAATGTCACACAGACTCCTACACTTCAAATATTAGCGTCAGATATTACTATCACTTGAATGCGTACAGAGAATTGCAACTTTCCTTTCCATTTTGAAGAGATTACAGCTCTCTGATTTCTTACACAGTATCTTGTTTCTTAACAGCACAGAGTAAAGTACCTTGATGCTTTTCAGAATTAGGTTTGCTTCGATGTAATCATGCATGAAATACCCACTTTAATTCTTTCTTTTAAATAAAAAGGCAGGGTTATTTACCCTCCATGCACACTGGAGCCAGTCTTTCCTTCCTCTAATATCTTCAGGTTCCTTCGTGTTGTTCGGTATTGGAATACAGTATTACAACAACAGGCAATTTAGACAAGGTCTGCACTGTGCAAACACGCTCCTGGGTAGGTTTTGCCTCTGAAGACCTTACTATCACAGAAATCTCTTGTGTTGGATAAATTGAACCCAGTAACCTCCATCATGAGAAAGGACCATGTTTCCCCATCGGGTCGCTATGGGAGTGCTTTAGAGTCCATCCTGGGGGAGGTGGCGTGTGTGCAGGCTGGCTGGCCACTGCACTCTAGCTCTGCTCCCGCTGATTGCAGTCTCCAAGAGAGCGTTGAGCGGTGGAGCTGGGCACCAGTGTTTGCAGTTGGTGTTTGAACGAGTGATGTGATGTGCATGAAAATAGATGGGTTTTTCCAAACATATACAGGGCGGCTGTCTGTGAGCGATGTGGTGGCGGATCCTGGTAAAGTGTATGATCAAGAGGACGTGTTTAGCTGTTTATTAGAGTTCATGTATCAATTTGCTGTGGTGTTTGCACACTGACTGATACGAGGTCACAGTTCAGCACAGATTACAAGAAAAGCCTGGTGAAGTGTTTGTACTGTGATGCTTTCATGCATTTTAGCAACTCTTATTTAGCTTGTTTCTGATATCCAACACTTCGAGTTAAAGGCACGTTCTGCAGGACCTATACAAATTGCAAGCTAAGTGTCTATATTTTGTAAATGTTCGGTTTTTTCCAGCAAGAGATGTTGCTAGAGTTCACATCACTTTCAAATCACTTTCACTGCTCAGAGTGGCTGCTCAGAGGTGGTGAGAATGTATTTCATTTTACAAATAGCTAGTCCTAAATCATGGCTTTATTTGGGCCTTAGCAAGAAGTAACTCACTGTTTTATCTCCCTAGCAGTCCTAGAAGGAAGTATATATTACACAAGGAGATTTTGGAGGGGCAATTTGCCACTAGTTCATGTAAATAGTGAATTGTTTTTCCTTCCACATGGGCTCTGCACCTTAGGTAGCAAATCTCGAAAGTTCATCCACAGTAACTTCTGCTTCAGGAATTGTTTCTTAATTCTTAACTATGAATAATTAAAATACACTTTTAAATGTGTGGTTTGCAGTCAACAATATCTTGTTCTTATTATGTATTTTTTTCCTCCCTGTCCAGGAACCCAGTGGTAACCACACTCCTCCTCAATTGTCTCCATCACTTAGCCAAAGCACTTTCACGACTGGTGGCTCCCTGGACGTTCCCCACATTATCATGCAGGGCGATGCAAGGAGAAGAAGAAATGAAAACTATTTTGATGATATTCCCCGGTCAAAGCTGGAGAGGCAGATGGCACAGGTACGGTTAAAACGATGCCATTGAAAGGCTGTGCCTTGATGCAGTTGATTACAGAGTTAATCCTAACCATAGCTGTGGGTCATATGTGAGGGCTGTAAATTACAGACTGACAATTTTCCCAAGCTGTCTGTTAGAGTTTTCTATATTTCAAATAGTGTAAGTTGGTGTGCAGTTTTTCCAGAGGTAGAGTTTTGGGGGTGTTTAGGTGCCTGGAGGCTGAGATGAAGGTGCCTCCTGCTCACCAAAGCATGCAGGCTCCCACTGGCACTGCCTCTGCCTCTCGTTTCTGTAAGAAGGTGCAGATTCCTCAATTTCTGAGCAATCTAGATAAAAATAAGCTGACATCAGTTTACTGCCAGAAACTCAGAGGCCTTGGGAGGTGGTGATTATTGCATTTATTAATGGAGAGGGTCAGCATTCTGCTAAACTTTGTTATCTGGGGGGATATATCTTGAATGTTTAAAAAAAGATTTAACTGTGCAGCAACTCGTTTGAGCGTCACAGCAGCATTAGATTCGACTGGACGTTAAATCAAACTGTTCACGAAAGCAGTCTCTATCTCTAAATTTCTTCACCCAGCCACGATATGGTTGTTTTAAATCAAGCATACATTGACCAGAGTGATGCCTTGTACCATTCGAAAGGGCAGCAAAGTTAAGCTTTGACAGCCCATTGGCAAAAATGCCTTGGGATGAACTCAGCCTGTTATTTTTTTTAAGTGGTACATATGATGAAAAACAGCCGGGTCTTAAGCTTTGCAGCACGTGTTGGAAATGGGGCTTTGATTTGCCATCAGAAGCAGATGGGCAGCCACTGCAGTTCCTGGAGGGGTTCTCCACAAAGGAGCAGGTTGCTGCGTGCCACCCTGCGTGAGGCTTCCCAGCGGTTCTCTGCCTGCCACCACCCAAAATAGAGCCTCTATCCAAAATTCTGCCTCAAAATGGAAACAGCTATGCAAACAACTGTGTTATGGTTAACGTAATGAACAAAAGGCTGCACTCTGAACTAATTGCATGAACAAGGACGAGTAATTAAATAAACAAGCAAAACAAGGTGCTGCTGTTACCTGGGAACACAGAAACAAATTGAATTCCATTTGTTCACAGAACATTTCTAGGGAAATGAAATTGCATTTGGTTGGGTGGGGCTATTTCCTTGCCTTTTTTTTTATCTCCTAATTTTCTGCTGTATAATCTTATTGCACAGAATTAAGGGGAAAGTTGCCTAGTGAATGAGCTTGTTTTCAAACCACAGTCTGCTGGGCTTTTGTGGCAAGAGCAGGGTTGAGCTGAAGTCCAACAAGAAAAAGCCCCATTCCTGATGTGAAAGTATTTCTTTGAAGGTCATGAAATTTAGGTGTCTGAGCGTGAAATGCCCACTTTCTCATGGCTGAGTAGACTGGTTCGTCTACTTTGTTTATTTTATCACTTGGTTCACAAATCCCTATTCCCACTTCCTCTTTTAGTGCCTAACATTGAAGGAAAAAAAAAGAAGAAAAAAAAAAGGAAAAAAAAAAATGCTAGCAATCCTTCCTGTCTCCATTTCACCCTTTTCTTCTCCTGTCTGAAGTCCTGATATTCCCAGGAGGTCTGACACACTCACATATATGGCACCTGCAGATTTTCTTTAGGCTGTTAAAAATTGCTTTTCCAGAAGGACTGTGATACATTGTGTATCCGAAGAGAGAAGTGAGCAGTTAGTACTTACATCACTCCAAACCACTTTAAAACCTATTAAGTACTGGGATATTATTTTTTTTATTTTATTTTTGGTGGGAGCGGGCACCCACTGAATGAATTACTTGAGTGCCTTCTGTTTAACTTTCACCATGAAATATAGCAGTTATCCCTTGGGACTCCAAAGAGGAAAATGGATTCAGATGAAATCCATAAAACAGTGTTTTGTGTTAGTCCCTGAACTCCGTTCTGTTTGGAGTCTTTCTCACTCTGCCCCCAAATTCTCCTGATGAATGTAAAATTCCCTTTGACTTTAACAGGAAAGTCAATGACTCCCTCTGGTGATTATTCTCACTAAATTGGACTCACCCCATTAAGAGGCTAATCAGGGATTTCTTCCACAATTCTAGCCCCAAAATAGATTTTTAAATTTATTTTGTACAATATGTGCACAAAATGAACTATATTTCCTTCAATCTTTTCCTCCAAAGCCCCTTTGAAATTAAAGATAAAATAATTGTTTCTGGAAAATAGAGGAGATCCAACTGATTCTTAACATGAGCCTTCTGCTCCACGCTTCTTTTTTTATTCAGCAACTTCCTCCTTGCAGTTTGCAGGTTCCTTTGGCTTTTGTCAGATCAACAACAACTTCTGAGCTGATACCAGTCCTGCTTTCCAGCTAGAATACTTCTCACAAAAAATATAATCTAGAGTGGTTATTGGAATGGCTTTGAGTAGATTCTTTGTCTTAACCTTTTCTTTGCTAGGCTGTTTGCATGCTGTTTATGAATCTGCATGTTTACTGGATGCTATAGTAAACAGATGTGCATAATCGTCTTTGACGGTGTGACTCTTTCAAAGAATTTTGACGATATATTCTTGATGATGACATTAATGGATATTTTTATGGCCTTGAAAAGACAGACCAATACGGTATTGAGAGCTTATTCGTGGTGTTGCTTTCATTAACTTGATTTTGTTTCAGAAATATCTGAAGATATTTTGAGAAAATGGTGAGACTTGGTGTTTTCCATCTTTACTATGGCATGTGTTTTCATAGAACTTTTATATGGGAGTCGTCAAGTATGTTGATCTTTGCATCAGATATCAACCAGTGTTTGTTAAAACAATGAGCACATCAGTTTAAATCTGTTCTCTTTTGATCTGCTAAATGGGTTTAAACAATTCTGTAAACCATAATCAAATCTGCTTGTAAGTAACACAACACTTTGTTTCCTGCAGGAAGCACTGATTTAAATTTACTTAATGTGGGTGGTTTTGTCACTGTACCTTCATTCACAGCTCCCTAGCAGACTGTTTGCGAACTAAGAGGGTAATAACCTAATATAAACAATGAGTCTAGCCAGTTTAGGTTCCCCACTGGAATAGATGTGGTCATCCAACTCTCCAGTTGGTTGTCCAACTTTGAAAGTGTTTGATGTCTGGTTGGGTACATCACAACTGCCAAAAAGGTAGTATAGAAGACTGAGATGGTTTGTTTTCCAAAAAATAGCGGGGGGAGGGGGAGAAACCCAGGAAGGATTGTGTAGTCTGAGTCGTCTTTGACTTTGGATATTGCATTCTGAGCCTGAAAACTGTAGATTAATATGATCAAATTAACACAATTTAAAATAGGTGAGATTGCTCTCAAGATTGCCTAAACCTTTAAAACAGAACTTGTAAAGACAAACAGACATTGTAGAGGCAAAAGCTAAAGACTTTGGAACTGAAATCAATCAGAGGAGTCCTGTCAAAGGGATTGGGCTCTTCATTCATCCCTGAAATCATGGAGGGCAGGGGAGGGGGAGAAATACATGTTCGCAAGGAGGAGCTTTGCAGGTTAAAAGGAAGCATAGCTAAGTTCATTAAAATACACCAATTAAAATGTCGGGTCTTTAGGTTTCATAATTCTCCAGGCAGCAGGGAAGCTTTACGTTCTAGCTGCAAGCATATCCCAGACTTGCCAGCCCTGAGGCTATTGCTATTTATTGCTCCAGCCTGTGATATATGGTTCTTTTAGCCACAGTGGTCCCTAAAACCTCTTGCTGTGGTGTTCAGGTGTTCAGAGTGCTTTACCCTGCCCTGAGTTTGGACTGAGCATCTTCCTTGTGGCTGGAGGACCTCTGCCCACACTGCTCTGTGCAGAAGCAGAGCTGGGTCATGAGGAGGGTCAGGTATCGCCCCGATGTTGAGGGACACTCTCCCCGTAGGTCTGAGCTCATGGAACAATCTGAGATTGGAGAGATCTGCCATTGCTGGAGGAGGTAGGCAGGCAGGCGGTTTTCTCCTTAGGGCTCTCGGGAAAGCTCCAGGCTGTGTCTGCCTCCAGGAGAAAAAAACAGGTAATGAGTCAGATAAAGCTATCTGGTAGGATAAACCTAGTCATGGCCCATCTGGGGAGTATCCCAGTGGGCTGTGATGGCAGGAAGAGAATCCTTTCAGATTTCACAGAGTTGGGAAAATTATTCACAAAGGCTGTCAGGAGAAGTTCTTTCTTAGAGATGCTGAACCCAGACTTAATTTTGAAAGCCTTTATGGGTTATTTGGTCTCATGGTCCAAGGACTCTTTTTTTCACCCCCTAAAACACAAGGTAAATTAAATGTAAAGTTATTTTAATGACTACATAGTAAGCTTGAAGTAAAGCTACCCTGACTGCATGAATCCCACTTTGTAACATCATTTTGAGAGATAATAATTCATTGAAGGATTAGCATTGATATGCAGGAGATAGTCATTTAAATGGAGTTAGTGTCCAAGATCTTTTATCTAAAATAGAGGAAAAGTGGAATAAAAACAAGAGACAGAATTAGCAAAGGCAGGTTTATAGGAAAATTGTGAAATAATTTTCCTACTTTCTGAAATAAGCCTTCAGCTCAATAATATCTTCCAAATACTCCAAATATTCCAAATTCCACAGATACTAATGCATTGATATTTCCAGTGCACTGCAGGGCTATGTGGTTTAAAATTATGTTTTCCATTTTACAGCTGGGAAAATTGAGGTACAGCGATGTTGCAAGATGGCTAAAATGACACTGAAAGTTTGAAGGAGACAAAAATAGAACTCTTGTTTTAGAGGACCAGCTTTTCATTTTTTAACTTTTAACCACAGTATGACATCTTTTTTTTTATTATTATTTACTTGTTCCCTGTTTGTTTTCCTGTCTCCTCCTCTGCTTTGGAAGGATTTAAAGATTTACGGTGAATGAAGCAAAATATGCCCAGGAGAATATTGGTGTGTAAAATGAGATTATCTAAGAAGCAATGAAGAATAGGTTTTATGAATGGTTGAAATTAGTGGTGAAATAACAGAATTCTTTGCCAGTGCAAAGAAGCAATAAGTACAAAAATAGGGTTGTCTAGATTATTTCATTCTGTTGTTATTTCTAAGGCTTCTTCCATTTTTCATAAGGTTAAAATAGTGTGTGATATGGAGATTAACAGACAGCCATTTTAAAGACAAGTATGCAAAATCCAAACAAAATGCTCTAAGGTTCATATTGTCAGGTGCATTTCTTTTTTAATATGAAAAGATAACTGCACTATGAAGATCTTCAATTTAACATCAAAAGAAAAATGCTTAACTGGATCTATTGTTGTTGCATAGTATAGGTGTTAGTGACAGTCGTCTTTTTAATTCATATAGATAGATATTAATGCCATAAAGGGTTGTATCTTGAACTGTAAATTTCAAGAAACTTTCATCTGTAAATCCCTGCAGTATTGCTTATTTAATGGACGAGTAAACTGATAAAGACATTATGAAAAATCAAAGTAATTTCTGTCTGAATAAAAAGATTTTTTTTTTTTTTTACAAGTGTTACAGAAACTAGCTTTTTAGAAATAAAGCTGTTGAATGTGGATCATACGTACATGCTGCTTCAGCATATGGAATTAAGGAAGCCGCTTCTATATTTGGTGTTAATGATCCAAACTAGTGCCATAAATACTACACCAAGATGGGGACACATGTTCTTTCAAGATGGAGACAGATGTTCTTTATTAATTTATTGTTTTTCGCACTCAGTCTTGTGAGTTAGATGCTCTATATTGGAAAAATTGTATGAAAAATGGAGGAGGATTATATGAAAAATGGAGAAGACCAGGTAGTTTCTAGTGTCAAACTATTCTTATTGAAAATTTGAACATTTCAGAGTCAAAGCTGAAATTTAATATCTAGCATTTACGGTTTTTTTAGCTGCTGGAGAAAAGTTGTACTGTTGTGCTTAGAATTTGAGGTACTCTTCTATAAGAGCCAACTGGTTTCTTTGTTGTTGTCTAAGATGTAGATAGATACCTGTACCTAATGTCTGGGGACTAGAGTGTTGTAATTTTTATTGGTGGTATTTGTCCAGAAGTTTGTATCCTCTACGTAGGGCTAAAAGATTAGGGTGCATTCTTGGCTGCCAGCACCTGCAGAAGGGGTGTCATCAATCAGAAGAGGCTTGGCTGCTCGTCCCAGGTCTTGGGACCAGAACTGTGGCTGTAAAGCTGCACCTTCAGGAGCCAGGTAGGGCACCTGTGGCTGTAGCAAAACACTGGGAAGACCCTCAGTCAGTTCTCGCCAGCAGGAACCCAACTCCTGGGTTATGGGATCAAAGTCAAATGAAAGCTGACTGCCTATCAGAGAAGCTCTCCATCACGTGAGGGAGGTAAGAGAGAAGCCCAGCTGTGTTGTTGGGCTTTCCTCATCAGAGGAAAATGTGCAAAGTATGGCTCTACTTGAAGGAAGTGGTGGAGGTGCACAGGACCTAGAGCATCAATGTTTTTAAACTGAGAGCAGGTAGATTTAGATTAGATAGAAACAAATTCTTTTCTGTGAGAGTGGTGAGGCACTGGAACGGGTTTCCCAGGGAAGTTGTGGGTGCCCCATGCCTGGAAGTGTTCAAGGCCAGGCTGGATGGGGCTTTGAGCAGCCTGCTCTAGTGGGAGGTGTCCTTGCCCATGGCAGGGGGTTGGAACTTGATGATCTTTAAGATCGCTTCCAACTCTAACTGTTCTATTATTCTGTGACCCTGCCACTGGTCCTGGGTCAGCCATCTTCCTTCCTGGGATGTGCTGACCGTGACACACACCTTCTTGCGCACCTTCTTCTTCTCTCTGGGCGCTGCTGACAGGGTGCACTGACCTGGAGCATGATGTCACTGCTCACATCTGTCACTTGCTGCCTTCCTGCAAGAAAGCCATTCCAAGATGGCCAGTGATTTTCTGGAAATCTTCAGGGAAAGTAATTTTGAGAGAAGCAAAATAAATATGCCCATACAGAACACACATACATGTTCTAATAAGAAATGTTATTTCTAATTTCTGCTTCTCTAAGAGAAATATTAATTTCAAATTTCACTCTCCATCTCTGAAGATCTTGTTTTTGAAGGTGAATCTGCAATTATTGCTGCCAGTAGGACAAGCTCTCCCCAGAGTTCTGGGAACATTCGGGGAAGCAACATCTATTGAGACAGCACAACTGCTCTCCCACAGTCCTAAAACATTTGGAGTGACAATTACAAAAGGGCCCAGACTGCCTCATTCATCCGATTTTCATTTGTTTCCTTCAGCTGTCGCACCTTTAAAGATTGTTTGCCGTGCCAAGAGTGATTTTTCTGGGATTTGATCCAAAATTCTCCTCATTTTTGGAGCTAGGCTGAATTATAGTTAGCAAGTTAGATAATCGGCATCAGAGGGAGCAGTGTTTGCTGCTGTTCCTCTCCTTCCCTCTGCCCCTCACTGAGGCTGCAGTGCCAGGGAATGGGAGTGATTTCCTGAGGTTCAGCCCTGTGGTGAGACACACAGGGAGAGATGGTGAGCGACTAAGCCTAGAGTTTCATGTTCAGCAGCTCCTCTTCTCCTCGTACCTGCAGCTCTGTGACATGGAAGTGCGAAAGAGGGTGAGCCTTGCTGGGGAGAGGTAGAGCAGGCAGCTGAAGAGCAGGAGTCACCAAGAAAGTTCTTGGACCAGCCCAGGGCTGAACGAGCTATTGGGGACCATTGTTCACCTAACCAGGGCCATGCCCTGGTGTTTTCTAGATTTGTTTATTGTTGCTCTCTCCTGGGTCACCTCAGTGTGCCTTCATCCTCCTTGAAGTGCAGTGGCTAATACTGGATGCTGCCCCATGTGAGACCTTGCTGCTGGCTGCATATGGCACAGAAGTTCCTTTTCATATGTTACAATATGCTGCTATGATTAAATACCTCCTTTTTTTATCTAGGAGAGGAGAGTAGAGTTGAGGGAAGGGCCACCAAGATGGTTGGGGGCTGGAGCACTTACCCTCTGAGGAGACGTTAGGTGACTGTCGCTGGCTGGAGAAAAGGCAACTTTAGATTCAAAAACTGAAAGAGGAGAGGTGCTGACTGGATGGAAAGAGAAACATCCTGCCCAGGAAAACAGGCAAGACAGGGGACAGGTTGCTCGGAGAGTCTGTGCAGTCTCTGTCCTTGGAGGTTTCCAAGACCAGATTGGATGAAGCAACCTGGTCTCATCTCACAGCTGCTCCTGCTTTGAGCAGGGCTTGGAATGAAAACTTCCTGAGCTCCCTTCCAGCCTGAATTGTCCTGTGATTTATTTGGTTGTTCTTTTGTAAGAGCACTGTATTTAATTTGAAGTACACTAAAACTTCCAGATCTTTTTGTGTCCTCTCCCCACCATCCTGTTACATTAATCACCTAATTTAGTTGCTATTTTATTTACATATTTTATCTTGCATTCCCAAGGAATACTCTCATCTTACTGAATTTCATCTGACCTATCTCTGTAGTTCATCAAATCCATTTTCAGTTCTTACTATGTTCCGGAAAGTCCTTGACTCCTGAATCCTCCCCAAAGAGCCTGAGCTCTTCTCCAAGCCACTGCATAAAGCAGGTCATTGCAGATTGCCTTAGCGTGTTCTGCTTCAATTGTGCATAAATACCAATAATTATTCTCTAAACATGCACCTCAACTTCTTGTGCAGCCACTGCAATTTGACTTAAGCTACTTTGTGTATGGGGTGCATCATGTGTCACTGGATCAGGAGTCGCATAGTCAGTGTCTAAGTCCTGCTGTGCTAATTTCGTCGGCCAGTTTTCCAACAAAGGAAGGAAATTCGATCTGAGATGATTCATACTGAACAACCTCATTATAAACATCTTGAATTTTTCTTGGCTTGTAGAAGCTGTCTCGGGTAACACATGGCAGGCAATATTATGCTTTTTCTTTGTTATCCCCAGTAATATAGACAGAGATATAGATATACAAACATACATTCACAGATTCTTGCATGTTGATTTCAGGTGGCCAGGGGCAACGTCGGAAGGTCTCATAGGCAATGAGGACCAGGGGATGGTGACTAGATGACTGAATTTTTAAACAATATTTCTAGTAACTTGCTGATCCCTGCAGTTAGCCTGATTATAACTTTCCAAATCTTCCTTTTTTTCACATCTTAACTATTCTTTTAGCTCTTCTTTGGTACTTTTCAGTATCTTCTATGACTTTCTGAGGTTAATTGCTCCTGGTTTAGGTAAATCTTTGACATCTCCTGAAGTGCCATCCAGTGAAGTTCATTGAGCTGCACTGAATATATCAATTCTGTCTTCCATCCAGCTCCTGCTCCTTCTGTGTGTGCTGTCCAGGATATTCTTTGTATTGCTTTCCTCCTTTCCTCTCCTTAGAAAATATATCATTTCCACTATCAGTTTTACTGGGTTATGATCACTTTCAGTTCAGTTACTTTTTGTCTTCAGACTATCAACCAAGTCTTCCATTTCTATAGTGATGAAGCCTTAGATAAATTCTCCTTAGATAATTTTTTTCACCTTGTGAAATGCAAGGTTGTCTCCAACACAGCTCATGACCTTGAAGACCTGTATATTCACTGTCCCACAGCTTTTCCAGTAAATGTAGGAGTAATTAGAAAGACTTGAATCGGATGGAAATGTGCAGACACTTTGTAATATGATTGGCCTCTGACTTTACAACAGCTGTCTGAAGCAGTTATGTCCTATTGTCTTCTGTCACAGAGGAGGGTAGCAGGAAGAATAAGAAATGTTTCTTACTTGAATGTGTTTTCTTGAAATCAACAGGTTAAGTTAAAAAAAATAATAAAATAAGAGATGTGAAGATGTCCTTAATTCTTTTAAAACACAGTCATAAAGTGGTAAGGAGACTATGTCAGACCTGCGATTGCTGTGAAGGGAAGGGAGATGGATGAATGGAGAGCGAGTAATGTGGACCCTCACCTCCTTCCCTCCCTCTCACCCTGAACCAGCCACCTGTATCTTGGGTAGCAGATGGCAGGAGCTACACATTCCCTTTCCCCCTTCCTTTGCCCTTCTTGCCCATCACAGTTGTATCCCATGGTGACTAGATGGGAAAATCTTTTATGCGTGGGACTTCTACAGTGATCATAAAAATGATATCATGATAACAGTCTCGTTGCGATGTTACTCATGAGCATTTATGTTTTTGGAAGAATAAGATAAGCGTATGTTTGATACTTAATCAGGCAGTAGCTGATGCTACTTTTTTGCACTTCTTTGCCATATTACTTAGGAAAATATTCTTCGTTAAACTCTCTTTTACACAGAACCTCTGTGTCAGTGGTATTAAGTGCCCAAGTGTATTTGTGTTTATTATCGTGGAAGTGCATGCACAGATTAAATTCTTTTCCATCTTTCTGAGGGCATATGCTTTGGGAGCTAAAAATTACAAATGTTTGAAGCCTAATCCCAACTCTCCTTCCTACTGCCTATTTTCTGGCCTCAGATACACACTTAACCTTTTTCCTCTCCTTGGTTCCTTCCTCTTCAGCACAGGGGTATGCAACTTTAAGTACTTCTCCTGGGGATTTCATAATTCATTAAAAAATTTCAGCACTTTGAAGATATAAAATATGTATATAGTAAATGCTAAATATTTTTACAGTGGTGCAAAGAAAAGGTTGGTTTCTGAATCTGAGTTCATTACCTCACATAAAATTAATGTTCCTTCTGTACTGGGTTTCAGTACCTTAGTCATTCAAACATTAATGAGTGCAGAACTGAGTAATGAGTTTTACACTGCTGCCCTTCTGACTGGGCATTCATACAGTCACGGGTAATTCTCAGTTTCTACTGGTCCACTTGATTTATTATTGACTTAATAAATCAAGTCACCTGTAGTTAAAGATGATTTAGCTTAATCCTAGATCTTCCAAACCTGTAATTCTGGAAGTAGGTCTGTGTGACAGGGGCAGTTCACTTGAACAGTCCTTGGAGCAGAGACCTGCACCCAGAACTTGCTTCTCACAGGTGAGTGCTCCAAACATCCCTTTTATGCAGTCTTCTTTCTCCAAAGAATTAAAAATAATAAGAGCTTCCCTTCATTCATAAAAGGGGTTGAAGACAGCCTGTCTTCTGCAGCTTTAATCTGTGAAAGAGGAAGGTGAAATACACAAGTGTGAGTTCCCTCAACCAGAACAGGGCATCACAGTGAGAAGTCCTGACTCTTGGGGTGTGTGGAGGTACCATCAGGATGTGTGAGAAAGGATTGATTCCCTGCCCTTTTTTATAACAGCACCATGTAAAGCTTGCAGATACACTTACTGCAGGGTGTCATTACCTGTTCCTCAGTTGGCGTCAAAGCAGCCGATAGATGTATCTGGTGTATTTATACGTTTAGGCACTGCAGCATGGCAGGGCTGCTATTGTAGCATCACTGTCAGCACAGCGTCACAGCAGAAGAGCCCTGCCAACACCTCTGCTGCGTGGGGACAGGCACTGGCTCCTGGCTGATCCAGCCAAGGCACCACACTGCTCCCTAAGGGCAAGTCTTCTGGAGGGGCAGGGTTTAAGGATGTGCCTTTGTCTCCAGAACAGCAAGATAGTGAAAACAGGCTGTGTGATATCGCAGCATCATGGCAACCTCATGCCAGCATCGCTAGCGCCAGGGAGAAGTAAAACATCTGCTATCATACGGTACCGTGCTGCCTTACCTTACTCCTTCCAGGACCTCAGCAAGTGTGTCCAGATAGCACTGCGGTATGTTTTCTTAATTACCAGATGCTTGGGGACACTGCACCTGGCATGGAAATGCCTTCTTTTTTACTCTTCTCTTGAAAAGCAGAGGCACAACCTCCTGCCATGGTTTCCAATTCAGGAACAGCCCCTGGCCCAGGCAAACACACACAGGTATCACAGTGATGGGCAAGGCTGGAGCATTCAGAAATCAGTTTGCTTGACACACAGTGGGGGGAAAAGTAAGGTAATTAATGCCAACTGCCAACTAGTGAAATGTCCTAATTCTGGTGTCCAGCAGGAGTAGCTGGAGCAGTGTTTACTACTAGCCTGGCATTGAGAGTACATATCCATCATGTGGAGGAAGACTGTTTTCCAGCAAGTTGCAGAGGGTGAACAGAAGTCAGATTTTTTACTATCGAAATGTAGAGGCCTGCGCATCCTGAAGCAGTGAATAACTTTGAAAGCAAGATAAGGGAGAAAAAACTAACCAGATAGAGGAAAGTTTAAGAATTACTGAAGCTGGGGGAAGAGACATGTGTGCATGCATTTCAGATCACGAAGGAAATAAGGGACAGTTAGCAACACTAGGCAGCCACCAGCCTGTGTGGCAGCTCTCAGTAGTCAGTCCAGAGGATGCCAGCTTGCCCTGACCAGAAGTGGTAACCTAGCTTGTCACCAGCCAGGCAGCCGGGTTTCAGGCTACAAAAGGTAAGAACAAGAGCCATATTTCTAAGAAGAGTTGCACTTCTTTGGGTTGTGTTGAGCATCGGTGCTAAATTCCTGCTGCTACTGACAAGAACCAGCAATGCACATTCTTGCTGTTGTTAGATTACTGATATATTAATTGCTATCTATTCTGGATGCTGCAGTTGCATTTTTCATGCGTGTTTATTGCCTTTTGCTGCTGCCTGCCGAAGATACTGTGGGCAGATCCTACGTCTGATGCTTTGTTTTAGTTGCCTGGCTACTGTAAAATGTTATCTTAGCTTTTGCTGAGGTGTCACAGATGCTTTCTTGATGAGTGTCCAAACAAGGAAATATGCAAAAGATGCTGGTGAATGCTGTGCTTGCCTAGTTCTGTTGCTTTTGCTAGAGATGCTACAGAATGCTTACTTGGCTTTGCAACTACAGAGTATCTGTACAATAGCATAGAAAGTAGACTGATACCATTCATTTGCACAGCGGGGTCATGGTCAATACCAAAGGTAATATTATCTATGTCTTCATATGCAAAGAAACTGTTGTTGGAAGGAGATGGTGGGCAACCACTTCACTTAATTGCAATGCATTGTCTTCTGGTAATTGTTACAAATAAAAATGATTTTTCCTGTTGACTGTACTGCCAGATTTTTCCCTTCCTCTCTCCCTGTGAAAGCCTTCAGCAGAGAGAGATTCAAATCTCAAAACTTAATTGCAACGTTGACTTCAAACTTCTTCCCTGCCAAAAACTGAAAGTAACCGGTATTTCTTTCTGCTCTCTGCATTTTCTGTTTATGCCTGCATAACTTTATCTCTTTACATCACCAGCACTTCTGACTAAATTGTTTTCTTGTACTCACAGTTTGAAACCTTTTCTAAGGTCTCTGAATAAGCTATGTTTCCTTCCAGTCAGTCCAAAAATATTTTGTCAGCAAATAAATAAAAAATTACTTTTAACAGCTGTTTTACTTCCTTCTTTAATGTTATTGCAAGCCTTTTCTTAATTATTCTTGCCTTTTGGCAGTTGCGATGCATTAATATTTACAAGATGAGATGTAGTTTTCTGTTTATATTAGCAGTCCTCTGTCTGTGAGATCTGGACCAACCAGAATGCAGGATATCCTTTCTCATCGATTCATCAGGTTCATAATGTAAGATACAGTGATAAATGGCTATGTTGTCACTCTATGGATGTACAGTCTGTTGCCGTGGTGTTATCTACGGGTGTCACGTCGCTGAAATGACCAAAAAAAAAAAAACAAACCAGTTTGTAACTTGTCCGCCTCCTTTTTGGGATTATGTGTGCGCGCATTCGTGTATCATGCCGTGTGGTTGGCATCTGTTGGCTGTATGGTGTACATACAGGACGTGGGGGGGATTGCCAGCAGCAGTCTCGCTCGCTCAGGGGGAGCTTTGACTTCTGTTCCTGATGTTTTCGTCGCTCACTTTTCCAAAGCAAGAAACCGTGTAAACGGCTCGGTTTGCACAGTTTCACCCCCACAATGTGTTGTGCTGCCCTTTCTGTTGTTGATCTATAGGCTTTGCCTCTCTGAGTGTTTGCAGAGGCACTTTTGGGGCATTAAAGGTAATGTTTATGGTGCTCTGAATTTTTATCACTTCTGTGACAGTCAGGTGTGCCGTGCACATGAGAGCAAACCTGGTGATCCATGTTGCAGTGTAATAAGGACGACAGCCAGTCGTTCAGCATAGTGTTTCAAAGGATCTATAGGTTTCTTCTAATTTCTGCCTGCTTGGAGCATTTCTGACAAAAAGGGGCTGTTTTGGCCACCAAACTTTGCAAAGCTTATAAAATGTACGTATGCCATGAACCTGTTTCCATTATTTCAAAAAAACAAAGATAAAAGGAGCTAACAAAATTTCTATCACTCTAGGAATTAAAATGTAATCAAATAATGAGGATTTGGCTGGTCCACGGAACACTTAAAATTCTTACAGGGAGAAAATTATTAATTTTTCAGTCAGAAGTGTTTTATCTATGTGAGCTCCAATTTATTGTTGTCATGGTGACTAATGCATGTTACCATAACCAGGCATGAGGCTTTAACAGGTAAAAAGTTATAAGAAGTGGTCCTTGTTAAAAATGAATACAATTAGGCCTCAAAACCAGGCCTTTTTTCATTTTATTTTTTTCCCCTTTATTGCGGAATGTTTTTGACTTGACATTTCATAGAAAGACGAGGCAGGTGGTAGATTTTATAAAGGTTGTATTGAGATAACATTTTACCCATGACTACTTCCCAGGTGGCTTTAACATAATTCAAATACAGTTCTCAGAGAATGGGATGAGAGAGAAAAATATGTAACAGTTGTAAAAACTTACCTAATAGTAGTAATCTGCTTCTGTAGCTCATTTGACATCAAGCATCTGACCCTTTCTAGAGCACTGAGAAGTGCACATCTGCCCATTTTCAGGGTTATGAAGCGCTGCAAGAGCACGAGACACTGGTCTTCAAGTCTACAACCTTTATGGTTAAAAGTTGTCACTGTAAAAGGATTGAATCTTTACCCATCTGGCACCTGGCTTGAGATCGTTTTGTCACTGTGAATTCTTTATGTACAAAATGTGGAGTAAAAAAGTCTTCTCTCTCAAGGTGACTGAGGCCACAGAGAGGAAAGGCACGGGTTAAAGGCATGGGAAGGTTAGAATACTAAAATACAGGCAGTACAGCAAAAAACACGTGATAAATTGCACAGCTGTCTGATGAGCTGTAAAGTTAAATGAGGAATAAATTATCTCTTGCCTCTCTACTTCATCAGAGAGATAAAAATCTCCATACATATATTGTGTCATAAAAAATACATAAGCTTAAATGTTTGATTATTTCTTATAATTGCGAATTAAATATTCAAACCAGAAAATCCTTATCCTATATCTATTTTTAAAAATTAAATCAAACATCATAGTTGGTCCTGCACAGCATTTTACACACATTTGTATACTGCTTGAAAGAGTTTTAGGTGCTTATGAAGGTCCTGAATCTCAGTACATCACCCATGGGTTGTTCCTCACCAATTCCTCAGATTTAGAACCACTAGTAATTCATATTTTTCTACCTCAGACTTGAGACTTGTCATTTCAAGTCTTCTCTAGGTCAGAGATGTTCTTGCTTTGTATTTTACCTGAAGTAAATTGCCATCACCATGTCCTAAATCTCAGAATTTCAGTATCTGACTAGAGTCAGCCGGCTGAGGAGCAATTTTTTTTCCTGTGGGAGGATTTTAGGCCCAAATTTATGAAAGTATTTAGCTGTCTAAATCTTGTTTTAAAGCCCTTGTTCCCTTAAACAACAAAAACAAAAAAGGGAAATGAAATTGCATGGGGAATATGTAACAGGAATTACACTTCTAAACACCTTCATGGATCTGGGCTTTGGAGACTACCCTGTTATAACTCAGTCTAAATAGGTAATGAATACTAGTGTTAGTAAGGTTTAAAAATCTAAGGAGTTTGGTAAGAAACAAAGGAAAGGAGACCAGAAACCACTTCTGCTGAATATTGGAAAACATGAAACAGTTACAAAAGAAAATGTTATGATTGTGTATAAAACGTCTTCTTCATCCATCATCATAATCTATAGCTATGATGTTTAATTTTATGCAGCTTTTCTTAGTAGCTGTTCCCTCTATAAGACACGCTGAAAGACATGAAAGGTCCATCAGGTGCACTGGTCTGCCAGAAACAGCAGAAAACCTGTGTCTCTGTGTGCCCTTAACTGCAGCTGTGTTGTGTTTAGATCATCCTAGAAAAACGTACAATAATCATATTAATTCTGTTTTGTCTAATTTAGAAGGAGGAGATATTTGAACAATTGTATATATTTATAGAGCAATTAGTGGACACAAATGAATGGTCTCCACGTAGTCCCTCTCAAAGTGTCTCATACACTAGTTTTATTAGCCTGGTTGAAGATTATTTCTCATTTCCTCGCGATTATTACTTCTGAGCTCCTTTAGAAAATTGAACCAGTATGAGAGGTAATCACCATTCCTCTTGTTACCACCCTCCCTCTACATACAGAAACAATGTTTTTAATATCATGCAAGTAAAAGGGAGTCAAACTGTAAAATGGTGTACTCATTTTGTTCCTTATGAGCCCTCTTTAATTTGTCAGTACTGTCCATTTTCTGTGTGTGAGGAAAGCCAGCTGCAGACCAGAGCAACAGAAGGGGTTGGAGCACTGCTCAGGGTCACTTGTTCCATAGAAATTCTATTTCTACCTCATGGCCATCCTTGTGCCTCCTCAGTGGAAAGAGCCATGGTCAAAACATGTACTTTTATAGCTTTTCTGTCCTGGATTTAATCCTGTTCTATCGTAATCACCTTTTGCTAAATGGATAGGGCGTACCTTCACAAGAACTGGTTCCTTACACAGAACATGCAGGAGTGTATCTTTATTTGGGGGGAAAAAAAAAAAAAAGGACTATTTCAAGTAATCTGTTAGCTGTGGCCTTGAAGAGTTCATAAGAGACAGCTGTGCACACTGTGCACACTGAGAATGTGTGATGGATGCAATCCATCTTCTCTCGTAGTCAAATACAGACTCCACTAGTAAGGATGCAGATCCTTACCCCTTGTAATATTTGAAGCCTTATTTTAAAAGGAGATCTGCTTCTTAAATCAAATTCCCATTCCAGATTAAGTACGATAGAAAGTTTTTACACATTAGTGGTCAGAAAGGTTCATTTTTGCGGATACAGAATGCCAAGAACTGGAGCAATTGCTTCTGTGGCTTTCCTTTCCAGTTTTGAGGGTGAAGTCATATCCATAGCATATAGGCAAGTTAACTAGGCTAGAAAGAAATTACAATACTGTATGATTTGTAGAGGGTCTAATAGTGCCAAGATCAACTAGGTTCGACTTGTTTTATGATGTTCACTTGCTTGAAGTTACCACATTGGCAGGGTAATGTTGATGTTTCCAGTTTTATCTCTTGCTTTTCATTGCGGAGTTGTGCAAATGTGTGTCGTTTCATTATTTTGTGACACATGAAAATGATGTACTTGTTTTGTTTACTCTGTCCTGATTTAATTAGTAGGATGTGATAGTTTGCCAGACTTTTGAATGTCTTCAATAAGAATTTTTTCATGTGTTTTTGATGCTTAACTTCTTTTTACTTTAAAAGTCTTAACTTCTAGCCATATTCTGTGTGAAATGCTGATGACAATTCCTTGCCAGCTTCAACACATATTTTAGCAATATGACACGCATAGAAAATACACAGAGAGAAGTGCAGGTAAAGAAAGCAGTAGCATAATCCAAACTGAAATAATCATATAGGAGAGGGTAACATAGCAGGAGGAAGGAAGAAGGAGGGGGTAGGGGAGGAAGGAAGATCAGGAAGGAGAAATCTGATCCCCAAAAGACAAAGTGGACAGGAGAAGGGAATTCAGAGACAGACCAGACTGGGCAGGGGAAGAGAGAAGCAGGACTGGTGACAGAGTGAAGAGGGCTTGCATAGAGGAGGACTCCATCCACAGGGTTGTTTTCAGTTAAAGTGAGCCAACCCTGGTTTGGCATTATCCCAGGTGTTGAGGAGATGGGCAGCACGGACATGCATAGGAGAGATCACAGTTAACAAAATAACTAACCTCAAAATAGTAATTTTTTTATAAGGGCCTGCGAGATGGCCCCTCAAGGGCCCAGAGGTCGGCCCAGGTCCAATAAAGCCATGTCTTAAAATACATAATGGCAGGTGAGACCCAGACCAGCACTGCCACACTGGGGCATTCCTGTACCCATGCCTGCTTTGGCTCTTTTTGGAAAGGAGAAGAGTGTCCTGTGATGGGATTTGGCAGCAAACTGCAGTCCTACCCATGTTCTCTGAGGGCTTTGAAGAAAGAGAGGAGGTGACAGCTCAGGAAAGCAATCACCTATATCAATGGGAATGATGAATGTGGAAGGACAGTGTTAGTAACTCTACAATGAGATATCAAGAGGAGGTGATCAAAGTAAATATTCATAAAGAGATTAAAGAATGCCTTGCATATTTGAAGAATGTATAAGAAGTCTTCAGATCAAAGCCAAGTCTCAGTTATTTAGCTATTTAGGAAAGTTAGTTTTCGGTTATATGTGTTGGATAATGGAAAACTTATTAACTGTGTAGAAAAGCTTGTAAAACACATAGCGGAATTTCTGACTGGCATTTTTGTGCATCTCATGAAATTTTTTTTTCAAGTGCTCTCATCATCATATATGTATTGTAAACAGTTATTTTTAAGGAATGTTTCTGCTGCCTAATGACTTTATTCTCAAACCAAATGATTTAATTAAGGCCTCATTAAACACTACAGAAGATGACTTTGGATTATAAATTAAATCATGAAAAATGTTGTAGGAGTTGTATTCCCTTATTTTAGTAACATGGCTCTATGTGTAGAAAACAAATTATTGTTAATTGAGCACAACAATGGAGGGCTACATTATAGTGAATTTGCCTGCAACTTCTCTTATATCTCAAACTGTGATTTTCAGACAGGAGACTGGGGAGAGCCTTCAATTACCTTGCGACCTCCAAACGAAGCCACAGCATCAACGCCTGTACAATATTGGCAACATCATCCAGAGAAACTCATCTTCCAGTCATGTGATTATAAAGCATTTGTAAGTGTTCATAAATTTAGTGGTTTGATTTGGGGTGGATAAATTAATCTTAGAGTCTGATAGACTGTTGGTTTGTTTTTATTCTCATTTATAATATTTTCAATCACTTTTATTAAGACAGACCACTTCCTCTGAAAAACTGTATTTGTAATAACTGAGACATAAGGATTCGTGGTACTTTTTGCTATGAATTTTGTGATCTATTGCAGTCCATGTAGCAATAGCGTTAGAGAAATGACAGTATGAATAAGAGGTGAACTGTTATAGAAGTGACAGTGAGAGCAAACACCCCTCTTCCACATCTGTCACAAATCTCTGTTTAGTACTTACTCTGGTGGTGTGCTATCCCTGTTTTTCCCCCTCTCCCCCCTGGCTCCTGCTCAGGCCATGGCTTATCATGGCCAGAAACATAATAAAACATAATATGGGATCCTCATGCCTGTCTTAATGCTGCATGCACAGTAGTTAAAGTAAGTATTACCTTACCTGAATTTTATACCCCTGGTTTTGAGGAAGGGAGCTAGGGTCCTGGAGCCATTTTTTTCTGTCCATGGGACATCCTGGTCTCATTCAAACCTCTCCCAGACTGATGACTTGGTTGAAGGTACCAGCAGCAGGGAGTATTTCTATCTCCTGATAGCTGTAGCTGATTCCCATTTCGCATCCCTGGCAAAAAGGAGCTTCCCTCTACAGCTAAAGACAGTTAAAGTTCTCTGGCTGTTATAAATGCTTGTGAAGGAGAGGAAGGTCTCCTGAAGTACAGAAGTCACATTGGAAGACTGTTTTTCAAATGAGAAAATCTTTTCTAAAGCCATGAGTTCCCTGTCAACAGGACAGGGGAGCTGATGCTTCTGGGGACCTGAAGAGATAACTCAGCCCACCTGTTTAAAACTTACATTTCCCCTTCTGAGTTTGCTGGAAAGTGCTATTGAAGTTGCTAAAGGTGCTTCCCAGACCACTGTGTCCTCCTCAAAGGTGACCACCTAATGCATCAAGGCTGACTTATTTTACAAAGGAAAGGGGCTCAGTAGTTGTAGTGCCTTTAGCGTAATAGCTGGGGGTTACGCACTTATCTAGGACAAATGGTTTAGATCGTCTTCACCTGAAGGAGCTTGGATCCTGAGTGCTTTTTAGAATAATGCTCTGTTCACCAAACATTGGAGCATTTGGAGGGAAACCTAGGATCTGCTGGATTTGATTTAAAGCATATCCAGGAAGGTGGGAATTGGAGACTAAGTGCAGGTGAGACAGAGCCTTACTCCCCCAGAGGAGGGGCAGAAGGGGTATTACAGGCCTGTCTCACTGGAGCATATCTGTGTCTTTCATCAGAGCCTCATGGGACAGAAATGGCCATGAAGGCAATGATTGTCCTTCATCAGTAACTTAGAACCTTTGGCTTTCTCAGCAAGTCAAAATAAAGGTGCAGCTCACCTACACTCTGTCATGCTCTCTTCCTATGCAGCACCTCAATTTGAAAAGGAAGCTTAGTGACTTCTTGTTCTTTAAATACTTTCATAGTTCTCAGTAAAATGAACAGGTTTCTCTCAGGAGTGCCTCATCTCATTACTTGATCCAGCAGTAATTCATAATCAGATGTAATTTTTGTAGTAGATTGGAAAGTATGTGGATCATTAAAGAAATGCAGTTGGGATGACCAAGAATATCCAAATTACTGCTGATTAAGGAATCACCAAATCAAAATATCCAAGTTATTGTTGATTAAGGAAACATCTTCATTTCGTAAGGATTGTGTGTCACTGCACTGTCTCAGCTCCCTGCCCTGTAATGACCTCAGCCTTATGCGGTAAAACCCTGGCTGGAAGTTAGAATGGGCAGCTTTCACTGTATGCTGTTGAACTGTGGGGTCTTCTCTGCATTGCTCCCACATGCTCTCAGTCTATGAGGAGGAATACTTCCAAAAGTACAGCAAGTCAAAGGAAAACAAAATTCCCTTCTAGAATTTCAGATTTTTCTGACAACTGAAATGGACAGTACCTCTGTGATTTGTTTGTCTGTTCCATCCTGTGAAGTATTTCTGAATGCCTTTTTGCTGCTGTGCAGTTGGGCCAGGAGCCACAAGTCTCTTCTCTTTCTTTCTCTTGTTCTGCCATGAGCTTAAAAGCACTGCTTTTTTTCCATGATGCCTGACCAACTGGTAGCTTTCAAGGAAATGCAGTTTGTTGTGCTGTAGTCTACAAAGAAATAATAAAATTAAAAAATTGAAGAAGTTAATTGCATCCTTCCCAAAGAAGACAAAGGATGCCAAAGGCGTCAGGCAACAGAATCCAGAGAAAGATCCAGTTCAGCTCAATACACTTTTTTAAATTTTCTAGTTTCAGAGCTTGCTTTAAATTTGTTGATCTTCTGCAAGGGCGATATCAAGCCATCCCATCAAATTAATGCCCAAAGCCCTATTCATGTCACTATTGAGCCCCCAGCTGGACTCACAGCTGCTTGGTTTATGAATCTTTCACATCTGCAGTCCTCCAGGAATGCCCTTCATCCGTTCTTTTCTGGTCATGTTTATCTGGTAGTGTCGGTGTTGCTCACCCTTCGATTTATAATGCCCTGCAAAATGTTTCTCACTAATTACCCCGTTGGCTACTGCCTACATTGAAATATTTATGCATTTTCTTGCAGGTCAGGGGCTCCTGTGGTACACAGTGTGAAGTGAAGGCTTTAAAGAAAATACCTCAGTTTAGGTCCGGAAACCAGATAGTTGAACCAGTATGCTTTCTGTTCAGTTCCAGCTTGTGTTCAGCTGTAACTGGTTATTTTGGGTAGGTTCTTGTTTAAGATGAAGCTGGTTCACACTCTGGTTTGGTCAGCGTAGGCTGTTTCTGTTTTCAGCTTAGGGGTCAGTGTGGTAGAATGAAAGGGGTGAGGCAGGGGTGGTGGGCTGCTGCAGCATCCTCTGGGAAGAAGCTCCTTCTTACAGACCTTTCTCTCCTCCTGCAGCTCACCTACCCCGTTCTCACCAGTGACATGACTTCTCTCAGCTCTCATCTTGCTTTCTTAGGACTGAAGACTTAACAGAAGCCATGGCATTGTGCTGCAGTCAGAATGCAAAGAGAGACATCTCTGTGCTTGGGGGAGAGAAGACAAGGGGTGGCTTTGTGTCCTCTTTCCCCCATTATGCCAGACTTGGATGTGACACCATACAGAAATATCCTGTTTGCAGAGAGCTATACTAGCATGTACACATCCACAAATGCACACCTGTAGCATCTGTAGGAGAAATTCAGAACGTGACTCTAGCATGGTCCTGTTAGCAGTAACAAGACAGCAGGGATGATGCTACCAGCTCCTGATGGAGCAGCACCATTCAGGTGTGGTGTAGAGAGGTACTGAGAGCCCAGAGGAAAAAAATCCAGAGGAACAGAGCCTGATGCCAGAGTGCAGGAGTGGTCAAACTGCACATGCCAGCAAGTGACATAGTGAGGAAGAGGTGGGTAGGAGAGGGGATGTGTCAGTGAGGCGCTTGCTGCCTTGTGGACCCTCGGAGCTGAGCAGGCTCCTCTGAGAGCATGGTGGCTTTCAGTGAGCTGAGCCAGGACACAGCACCAGCACCCTGCTGCTTCCTCTCACCCAGCCCTCCTTCAGATCAGTAAAGGCTTCAAAATAATAGTTCAGGGTCAGCCTTTTCTCAGGGAGAAATAATAGATTACACTAGTTCTCAGTTCAGTTTTATGCTCTCTGTTTGCTGACATCGGGCTCTGTTATTTGCACGTAAATTAGTTACAGATTGAGTACACAGAGGTTAACATCGCTGCCGGCCTCCACATCCACGTGATTGCACACATAGCAATATGAGTTTGGCAGATGGCAGCTTAAAAAAAAATAGCAGAGCCTCCATTTTTTTGAATCAAATGACATTTTTAAGATGGAATCTTTAGCATTTGCTTGTTTGAGTAACTACGGTGATAAGCTAGAAGGCTTTCAGATACCGTTTCAAGGGCTTCATTACACTTGTTGCTGTGCATTTCTGTTTCATAGGTTGATTAACACACTGGTTTAAGTGATTTATCGGAGAACTGCAGAGTAAAAAGTACTCTAAAGCCATATATTGACTGTTACTACTGTGAGGTTTTTAGGCATTTTAGTGCATTTCTGCAGATGTTTGTCTGTTCTGAAATTTTAGTTAAATGATGTTTAATGGATTTTTATTTTAGTATTTAGGTTCTATGCTGGTAAAAGAGCTAAGAGGCACAGAGTCAACACAGGATGCGTGTGCAAAAATGAGGGTGAGTTACTAAACCTACTCCTTTGTCATTGTAATATTAATTTATATTAGTTAGTGATTACTCATACTGGACCTTTTTTGTTTTTATAATGTTCTGTTACCCGTTTTCCATTGCCTTTGCGTTTACATTGGCATTCAGTAGGAATTCTGTTCTACCTTTTATCTTAATTTCAAGTAATACTGGAAATTAAAGGTAGAATTTATTTTGCATGTTTTACCTAAGAAAAAAAAAGCAATTGTATGTGTTATGTTTTCTCTTGCATCTTCAAATCCTTTTCAAAGTACTTTCCACACAGTTTAAATGTGCCTGTATCACTCTGCTTTTATAAACAGAATTTATAGCTCCTATATCATAATCTAGATTGAATTTACAACGTGCAAATATGTACTAGTAAATGTATTGAGACTTTATCAAAGCCATTGGTTTTTATGTATGGTCTAATCCTACTGTCACATAATCCTATGGATGCCTTTACTCACGTGAATATTCCCATTTGTTGTTAGTTACATGCTTGTTGATTGAAGGATGAAAAAGGAACTAATTCTGTATCACCTGATGGTGGAAAAGCTGTTAGGTTTCCTTTAAACTGGTAAGAATATGTTTTCCTGTGTGCTTTGGCCTGATACAGGTTTGTAAAAAATTACAATGAAGCTCAGTCTATCTCCAACACACACCCTGCTGCTGGAAACTCATAACAACCCACAGGCCAGCTACATGATTTATTCCCAATCATTGTTACAATAAGAATGCACCTGTTCTTAGAGATGACAAACGTATCAGGGTGGCGTGATGAATTAATGAAAAATCTAATTGTTTGATCTACCGAAGGTGTAAAATTACATAGATGAATGAGTGAAATCCTTAATTCTGTGGATCATAAGCCTTTTATGCAAGATGCCTCTAAGGACTAGACATAGCATTTGGATCAATTGGAAAGCTGGAAGATGTGTAAAATTCATGCAATCAGACAACCATTTCCTATTGGTTACATATCTGCAGCACACAGACCTTTGTACAAGCTGTTTTAGCTAAGGGCTGGCAGTAATTCTGGTTTACTAGATTGCCTGAAGATCTGTGGCTTTTCAACTAATTACATGCTAATCATTCCTTACCTGGGCTTAAACTCCTCTACTATAAACTCTGACAACTTGACACAGAGGGATCTACAGTCACGTACACGTGTTCTGGGGAATTAATTGAGGCTGCAAGCATACCATCCTCCAATCCAGTTTTCAAACTGTCAGACTTAGCAGTTCAGTTTTTTAGGCATATACCTGTGCAGATCTTAGGGCAGAATTTGACACTGTAATAACATATGACGACTTCAGTAAGTTCTTTGACTGAACTTGGAAGCTTAACATCAAAAAAGTCACTCTAAATAATTTATAGCTATTTTAAGATACTTTTTTTTTTTAGTAATAAATTGGGCAAATATAAATTGTATACCTGAAAAAGATAAGTGTTTGAAAACAAATTTAATTTAAAATAAAATTTTTCTATAAAAATAGAGTTGCACTAGTAGTTTATAGTGCCATACAAGGCACTTTCGTATTACAGTGATGGGTTTTATATACATTTATTTTTTACATTCTGTTTTGAAACTGTTGCGCTCTGATTTATGGGTTTTTTTTCTGATTTGAGGGGGTTTTGTTTCAAAGAGGTTTGAATAAAACAGTTTTTAATCAGGATTTCATCTGTTCTTTCCATATAGTCCTTTTAATCATATTCCTATTCAAGTCAGAAGCAAAAAAACATTGACTTAATGGGAACAGATTATTATTTTAGACTAAGTTTCCCAGTGAGAAAAACGTGTCTTTTTCCAAAACTTTCTCCCTCTGGTTTTGTTCTGAAAGTTGACGTCTATGAACTGAGAGTCCAGGATATCCTAAGTCGTCCTGAAGTTTTGCTGTGATGTTCATTATTGTATTTAAGTACCACAGGGTTGTCATTGGAAATGTTGCTTCTTTCATAGTTACGTTTTACTTTAAATGCACTGAAAAGGGACATTTCACTTACAAAACAAAAATAATGAAAAGCAGTATATTATTTGACTGCTTCTGTCCACTTGTCCAGTGTGTTTAAAGTCACTAAGATTTTGACATAGGGTAAACATAGGGTTGAACTGACATGATGGAGTAACATTTTTTAATTTTAGGGATTTATTTTTTTTTTTCATTTATATATTTCAAATCTATAGCATGCTGTACTCTGAAATATGTTAGGGAGAAGTACATCACATATAACCTTGTACTATGTTGAGGTCCTTCCCCACAAATTTTTAATCTTTCTGGTGTCAGCTACAAAGGGGTTTTTAATGAGAATGTCTGAAAATTAGGGACCTAAATTTTCTGTTGGTGTGGCTTTAGCTTCTCCATCTTTAACCTAATGCTGCTTGAAGAAGTGTTGTTATTTACTGGATGTCTTCCAGTCAGCAGATGCACAAGGATGAAAGAAGCCTATCAGTGAAAAAAATGTCTTGATCTTCCTTAATCATTCACAGACACAGAGAAACAACAAAAATGACATGTTTGCTGACTGCAGATCCCTCCCTGTTAGCTGTAGATGCTTCCTGTGCTTTCAGTTATGGCAATTGATGGGTTTTGTTCTCAAGGGAAATGTCATGCAGATATCACTGGCCTCTCTCCACAGGAGGGCTTGCAGAAGCCACCTCCTCTTATAGCCTAAGGGTGAAGGGACATCCTAAATC
>VXBW01002476.1:488094-523984 GCA_013400375.1 Thinocorus orbignyianus
GGGAACCTCTGTCTTCATAACTTTTCTTGGCTATCCACTGTGTTTCGCAGCAGTGTGCTCCAGCAGGGCAGATGATGGATTTGTTTGGGGAAAATCATGCAGATGCACTAGATTACACTCAGCATGCAGGTCAAGGTTATACACGCTCTTTGTTCCCACCCAAACTGCAGACTCTTGCAGCCATCCAAAATTAGGGATATTTGGCAAGAACTGTGCCTGTTGGAGGGTTTATACTTTATTTTTCCATCACATATTTGCATTCCAAGGATGGACTTGTATTTTATGGTTTCCTATTTGTTTCCAGCTATTTTCTCTCACAAACTCCCTCTGCAGCCAACAGCACTGTCTCCTTATCTCCGCTCCCCACCTGCTGTAAACTGACCTTTGCTACTTGAAGATTAAATCTTGCTGTCCTGACCGGAATAGATTTATTAATTATATTTGAGAGATGTCTTCAAGAACTTAAGAGCTTTCATCATTCTCAACGTGGAATAGGAAACACTAAAAATTGTGTTTTCAATCAGATTATTACCTTCACTTCAAATCACCATAGGAACAGGAAGCGAGAATAACATGTGTTTACATCAAAATAATGAAAAGGAGTAAAGTTTAATTGGAGCTAGGAGGAGACTTGTTCTCTACAGTAGACTTCGTCTGGCATTTACCCATCTGAATTCTGTGACCTGGTAGGGAAGGGACAGTTTTACTTATTGGCATGAGCACAGCACCAAGGTAGGGTCTTTCCTTACAGTAATGTTAAATCACTAGTGTTGCATACACCAGTCGCACAGTCTGACTCGATCAGATAATTACTGCAGCAGTAGGGAACTTAGACTTTGCTCTTGGATCCTGACACCTTCCTGAATATTATGTATCTTGCATAAGGGTTTTCTTGTTAGAAAAGAGGTTCTTACAATTCCAGTCAAAGTTCTGGAGAACCAGCAACGTAATTCTATTCACAAAGCAGGTTGCTGACTGAAGACCAAAATGTCAAAATGAGAATTGCTACAAAATCTCTTATCTCTGGAGACAAAGGCGAAGATGAAGCAGAGCTGAAAATATTTTCACTGAAAATAGGCAGGTTCTGGGGCATTCCTTCCTGAGTTGTTCTTACAACTTCAGACAGAAGAGGACCTGCATAGAGATGGCAGTCTCGTCGTTTCTGCTCACCCCCTTCTACTTTTCAGTCTCCATTTCATCTGTACCCCAAAAGCAGAAATGTCCTTCATAGGCCTCCTAGTGAAACTAGCCATGCATATACCATGTCAAGATCAAATACTGTATTTGAGAATTTAGTTTCTTCAGTCTCTTTTCTCTTGGGACTTGTAGCTCTGTCTCTGTCACGTGGCCAGTGCTTTGGGAGGGTCAGCAGTGGAACAGGCACATGGATATTACTCAAAAGGGAAAAAGAAGTGGTGGGAGGTCTTAAAGATGTTCAGTCTTTATGCACGTCCACATTATGCCATCCCATGTTCTTCAGAGGATTGTTTGTCCTTGAACTCCGTGTCTGAAAGGAATCCAATGTGGAGGAGGGATGCGCTGCCCTTTCAGCAGCAGATGAGTGTATATAGATACTGCAAAAGCAAAAAACTCTCATTCTCAAGTAGATGAGTTGCAGGTGCATCCCCAGTGCAGTGTTCATATTAATGATGTAGCTTGGAGGCATCCGCTAATTGTAGAGAAGTAAACAGCCCGGTACCACAGGGATTACAGATGCTATCTTATTCCAAGAGGTATTAAATTATGTCAGTGATGCATTTTTAAGCCTCTTGGACAGAGAGGAGTTAGTAAATATTTGTTAAAAGGCAGATTGTAGTTTCAAAATTAGCTTCAAAACGAACTGGTCGAATGTGAACTTTTTATTTCAATTTCATCTCATGCATGATATTGTCAAAGGGATTCACTCAAAAGGAACTGTTTAATAAGGCTTCGTAAGCCTCAAATAAGTAACAGACTTATGGGTACGATAGTAGGAGGTACCAATACATATTTTGAAATGTGCAGCTTGATGCAATTTGGAATTAATAGTTGCTACCAGTATGGGAAAATGTTCAGATTGTCTTAGTGAATTGGATTCCAGTACCTAATTGAATAGTAAAATTGCTAGCTACAGTCCTAAGATAGCTATTAAAAAATGATATAGAATAGAATTAGCAGATTCATTTGCAAAAGTAAAAATCCAAGATAAAATCTTAAGATTTTACAGGCTTATAAACTTGTACTTGAAATATATGCGTGGAGTCGTTAGTGTCTTGGCATGGTTGAATAATATCTTTTTTCTGTGTATTTGCAAGATCGAGTACAATTACATGTGTAGTAAAACCTGAACACGAGCATGGTTTCATTTTGGCCGAAAGCTGACTAATCCAGTTATAAATGTATATATAAGTGCATGGAAGTGGTCGATGTGGCAGAGTAGAAGTACCAGTGTATCCTGTTTCCTCCTGTCAAGAAATAAACAGACAAGATGAAAGCATTTTGAGAGTGGGCTGGATTACAGCATGTGCTACGGTATATCAAATGAATGTGGGAGCATTTTACTCAGAGACCATTCTACATGTGCTCCTGAATTTCTTATTCAGCTGCTTTGTGTGTGTGTGTGCACAGAGATGCCATGTTTTGTACACTCCAGGAGTATTCAGAAGCGTTGGATTAGTGCTCTCTGTTCTGCACAGAACAATGTATTGCAGTACAGTCCTGTCTTGAAAGGTTTAAAAGCCCTTTAGGGTTATAGGTTTTGTATTTGCATGTATTTACTTTTTAAAAATAAACAGTTTATATCACTTTATTCATAGATCAAAGTTGTCTGCCTCTTAAGGCAGCGTTAATTATCTTGTTAGGCATACTGGCTGGGTGATCTCAAATTAGTTGGATTTTAGTTTATGTTATAAATAAGTGTCTAGCAGTTCTGCACAAACTTTAGCTCAAAATCAGAATGCAGGTGGAAATGCTTTACCTACTTAAGACAATTTGTAGTACTACACTGTGGAAATCTGTTTAGTCTGCTTGTGGGTATGGTGTTTTTTTCAGTGAAATTAACATTCATAATCAAGATCAGAAGGAAGCTTGCTCTCTCGCTCACTACTGCTCTTGCATCCCTTTTGAAAGGAGGAATTGGGAGCAGCCCTGTCCAAGGCTATTCAGGGTTTTGGCACTGTCTTGCATTAACAACAGCAGTGGGTTTGGATGCAAACTTTGAAGGGTCTTAAATCCAGACCTTTACTGTAAAAGCAAGCACTTTAAGCAATTATGCGGAAGATGCTTTCCGCTGAATAGATCTCCATTCTGGGTGCTGAGGGGATGAAGCAGCTTCAGAATACAGGATAGGGCGCTATTCCTGTTATTCTTTATTCTGCAGAAAAAGAGACTGTATGTCTTTTGGGTGGCCTGGGGAGGCTGAGCAAATGTCACATAAGACTGTAGGATGGTGATGTGTTTGTGCGTTTTCCTGTATCTGCAGCCAGATGCTTTATGGTTCTTTTGCTACATACGGCTTATTTACACATAGCCACCTACCTGTCCCATAGGAAGTACTTCAGAAGTAGGACCAAAGCTCAGTCTCTCTAGGATGCAGTCTCTGCAGTATTAAGACTCCTCGCTGCAGGACCAGCACACCTGAGGAGACAGGGTGTGCACATCTGTCCTTATGTAGATGACCAGCCGATCAGAGACAGGCAGTGGCAACGAGCCTAGAATATACTTGCTGTGCTGTCCAGATTATTCACCTAAAGAAGCGTATTAAAACAAAGAGCCAAAGTTGAAGTCACAAACGATGGAGTTTGTAGGAACTATTGACCAGTTCCAGGCTAGTGAGCACTTGCCCAAAGACAAGGTCCTGTCACTACGATTGCTTCTACATGAGATGAAATCTAATCCTGCTTCCATGGTATGAACATGCCTAGGAGCATTAGACCGTATGTCAGCATGCACATGACATCCAATGCCAGCCTTCAGCTGTGGCTCCTATAGCTTTGGGCTCAGGTCCATATGCTTCCCATAGAGGCACCAGATGGACAAGAATATTTTGTCATCTCATCATGTCCTCAGAGTTGATATGGTGGCTAGAACCTGATAAGCCCAAGGAAAGAGAATACAGAGTCCTCTGTCCCACCTTCTTCTCAGATTCTCATCACAGACATAGGCAGAGATGCCTATTTGGCCTGCAGCAAGGTGTGAAATGGCTGAACATGAAAGCTAGAGGACTTCATCTCATCATCCTTGAATTTAGAGCCAGAAAAGTTACTGTGCGTGAGCGAGTGGTATTCATATTGTACCTCTGACAACTCACATTACACATCCTGGCAGCTGCCTCCTCCATTAAAAAGAAAGGAACAATAAGCAAATAGTATGAGCTCACCATGACAACTCAAAACTGTTGAAGTCTGGAAACTGCTTGTAAGTAATAATTATATGGTGGACTTCAGTTCCTGTATCCCTGGGAGTCGAACGCAGGGTGGAGTAGAGCTGTGTGGTTTTTTGTGATAGCCCTGTCATAATAACCAAGGATGTTATTCCGCTGCCCATCTGTTTGTTGCAATGAGGATATGAGTGCAGAATTGTTTCCCAAAGTCATGTTTCTACACTGGACTACAGTCTTCCAGAACGTCTTTGCACAAATCCTGGGGTTTGTATGGTTTGCAAGCTGATAAGGGGCATCCACTGCTCTGTACCAGCTGAGACAGTTTGGCTTAATAAATTACAAATGTCCATCAGTCTCTGATTCATTTCCTAATTTGCCAGATATAATTTAATAGTATCTTTGTGAGCTATTGCACTCAGATACAGTCCTCTGGCAGTTCATGACCTCGATTAAATACTAAAGATCAAGTCTGCTTTAGACAAACCCAGGTGAACGTGGAGCCAGATAAGGAAGATGATTAAATTACACACTGCTGGTCTAGATGAAAGAGGACTCCCAGTTGGTTAGTACAGCGCGGCCTTGCCAATAGGAAGCTTCACCTTTATGGCAAATGGAAGATAGTGCAAATTAGGCCAAAAAGCAAAAATAAATTAACTTAGTAGCTGTGTTTGTATAGCACGTTGGAGGAGAAGAGGAGTTTTGCTGCTAGGGAGGCAAGGAAGGAGATAATTACAATAATCAAAATGGGAGACAAAGAGCTCCTGAGAGTAGCTGTCGGGATGGAAAGAAAGGACAAAAGTTGTATGTTTGCTGGATTGCCAGATGATTAAAGTGATGCTGTCATATTGTGAATATTTTGTCTGGATGTGACATATGCGGGGTATATTGCTTGTTACTCTGATAGATGTATGTACTGCTGCTTCCGTACGTTCACTGTCGTGCTTTCTGTGCATTCAAATTGAATTTTATGAAAAGGCTCATTTGAGATCTACTGAAGACACACGCACAGAGTGTGCTCTGCTTTTGGCAGGGATACTGTTTCTTTCTCCACTCAGTTGAGAGACATGTAAATCAGATTAGTGTCTTCCTTCAGATTTTGTTAGATTCTTCAAGATGTTTTACCACTTAAGCTTTTGATTTTTGAAAGTGCCTAACCTTCTGGGTGAAAGAAACTTTCTCCAGGATAAATTTACACTTGATTGTCATCTTGAGTCTTGTGTTATTTGATACTGAGAGGTGAACTAGTCCTCTCCATTACACGGGTGGGTGAGGCTCTCCTTGAGACTTTAATTAGAGATTTTAGCCTTCGTGGTGTGGGACACTATGCAGAACATAGCTGGGTCTGTAGATTTGAATTTTATGCTGGTAAAAATGGAATCTCATTTGATTCTGGAAGGAAGGAGATCTAAATAGGGAACTTGATTATGGGATTTTTTTCTTCTTGGCTTTTGGGGTTTTTTTGCTCTATGGTTGCCATCACCTATTTTTCAAACACTTTTTTTTTTTTTTTTTCTATTTGCAAGCTTATATCTGTGCTATTTTATTTTTCTTCAAGAATACAAATCCGCCACTGCTATTTTTATTCAGCTGCTCTAATGATCTTTCTAGGTGCCAATTTTAGACCTTTCAATGTGTTTACACTCTCATTCCATGTGCTGGTATTTCTTCATTTTTAACTATAGCTGAACTTACTCTTTCCTCTCAAGAAAATGTTTGCTTGATCTCTGTGGTTGTTTCCAGATAGTATATTCCATGAGTGACTGTTATCTGGATTTTACCTACATTATTTCTCTAAAGTAGTTTTGTATAGAAATTTGGATTTTACCTACATTATTTCTCTACAGTAGTTTTGTGTAGAAGTCTTGTCTGTCATTGCCTTCCACCTTAAAAGAATTCAAATCATCTATGAACTGTTGCACTGTATCTTTGAGGGGGTTTGGTTTTTTAGGAAATTTAAACTGTAAACTAATCAACAGGTTTTCTGCAGAGAACTTAAATCTATCCCAAATATTTGCCCAGTCTGTCTGGCAGGGTATATCTTTGCTGTGTGCATCATGTTGAAGGCAGGCAGAAGGAGACTAGCATAAAAGAAAAAATAGCCTTATAAGAAGACATGAACATGCAGGAGAACCTGGCACTGAGGGAATGCAGAATAAGTCTCCGTGCTAATTCATGTGTAAAGCAGCTTCCAGCGGCAGCTGTACTCAGGGAAGTGCAGACGGTCAGACGTGACAAGGTAGAACGTTGGACTGACAGATTGAAGTGAAATATTTTTAAACAGCAACTAATTGCAGCAAAGAAACAATACTACGAGAAATACCGCACTGCTGGTTTTACAGCTGGGAAGGGCAGGAAGAGAGGAGACAAGGCAGCCATCAATGGGGCAAGTCAAGTAGATGTTTTAAAGACGGACGTTTTGGGAAACCCCTTATTGCATGACTGGCCTTTAGGCCTGGCAAACTTACATCGTTCTCTTCCCATTGTGCTAGGAAAAATTTTTACCATCCTCACAACAAACCGTAAAGCTCTTAGTTTTGTAACTACAAGACAGCTTTTTCAAAAGCCCAAAGCCTAGTCAGCTCAAGAAGACAAATATTTGAATAAGTACCTTTTGTTTAACTTAGATATTTTGTTAGAAGAAGAAAAAGAGCACTGTTCTTACAACGCAGCACAACTCTAACTACATCTTCATTTTGGTTTCAGAAGTCTACGGAACAAATGAAGAAAGTACCAACCATTGTCCTGTCTGTCTCTTACAAGGGAGTCAAATTTATTGATGCAACAAATAAGGTATGTGCAATTGTTCAGTATTAGCTTTTATTTCTCACAAATAGGAATACCTGTGAGGCTGGCTCTGTAAGAGCATGGGCCAGAGAGGAGACAGAGTTGAATTTTGTGTTTTCCTCTTTTCTTTCTCTTCTTTCCAAAATGGATGTAATCTTATTGTCATTCTCCAGAAACTCAGTCTGGAGGACAAGTGAAGCAGCTTTAATGGCTCATCTAGAGAACATTGTGTCCAACCTTCTGCCATTAAAAGGCAAGCTTATCACAAAAGACATTTGGCGGGGAGCCTCTGTGGAATTCTTTACCATATTGTTCCCTATACAGTTCCTTAAATATGCACTATATATATATTCATTAATATAATTTTAGGGGAAAAAAAAATTACAGATGTCTCAATGAACAATAAAGATGCAAGGTTTTATGCAGGGCCAGCCATTGTAAGAATAAGAAACATGAGCCTTGAATGACCTTTTCAAATGTCAGAGTCTCTCTGAGAACTGTTTTCCTGGCACTAGCCATTTGATTCCCTAAACTGCAGCAGCTTCTTAACAGTTGTTATTCCATATTTTTTTCATCTTTCTGTGTGGCGATGCCCCTGTGCTTTGTTTCTTACATTTTTAAAAACATTGAACATCTTTAAAATAACAAAACAAAACCAAAAGCAGAAATAGAGAGATCAGAGAACCCAGTGATGGATAGAGCAATGGGTTATTGCTTAGCCAAAGTAAAACGCTCTGTAAGCAAGAGGAAAGTAACACATGAATTTCTGTTCTTCAGATGTCTAAAATGGCAAGAAAATGCAGTCCGTACTGATAACTTGCGTATGAATAAAAAGGAAAGTATCTTTTCTGTTATGTGACTAAAATTCACTAAGCAATATAAAAAATAAATCTGACAACCCCGCTACCTGACCAGGTTAAAAATGTATATAACTGCTTTGAGTTGCCGAACATTCAGACTACACAATACATCTAACCCAGTTTCTATCAAACGTGCCAAAGCAGTCAGTTTTTAAAGGTGTTTAACTAGAAATGGGTTTTAAGTAAAGGAACAAAAGCAGGTTTGTGAACTTCTGCTAGAGTTCGAAAGCTGCATTTAGGGTTAGAAGAAGGCAGGAAAGAAAAACGGAGGTGAAATTACTATTATGTCAATTCTGGCATATTTGCCAGTGCAGGGAGGCCAGGGATTCCTGTCAGCTCCTTTTTCTTCCATTGATTCAAAATTGAGTTTCTACAACCCTTGTTTCATTTATGTTCTCTGATGCGCAGGGCATAAATTAGAATGTTGCAACGCTCTTAATTCTAACTTGGATAAGAGTGTTTTTAGCTCTTAAATCTTCTCTGTAGTGTAAAGGATGTAACTGCAATGTCCTTAGGTTTAAAAAAAAAAAAAAAAACCAACTCAGGAGAACAAAAGGAGCTTCCAGTATCTCTTTGCACCGTGCATGTAATCTCACGTAAGAAGGAAACTTGAAAGAAGTTGGGCCAATTGCATTAGGTGGCTCTAGACCGGTCCCACCGAAATCTTATGCCTAGTAGTGCAATAGATGTATTTGATTGAGGTAAATAATGCCACAGTCCTGTGTTTTTTCTCAAGTGGTAGATTGCTTTCTCTCCAGTTCAAAATCTGCACTGCCTTTCCCTTCTGTAAAAACCAGGTAATAGCCTGCAACTCTCCCAGGAGCGTTGTTATCATCCTTGTCCACAGTGTGCTGTACCCAATTCCTTCAAGACCCAAAACAGATTAGCACTAAGGTGAGACCCTATTCAGACTTGTACCGCTTCCATATGAGCTTCTAGTTGACAGCGCTGGGCACCACTTAGCAATAAATGCATACTTTTTAATGACAAAAATAGCTAGCAGTTATGTGCTTGAAAACTCAGCTCTCATGGCTGTTCATCCTTTTCCTTTACGCCACCAAGCTAAGAATTTGTATTCCGAGTCATAGCCGGCAAAGCTTCAGGTGACAAAGGGGCCCTGACCTCGTTCCATGACAGCTATTTCAGTGACGCCTTGAAGCTTGGCATGACACCACTTTGACATGACACCATTTCTTTGCAAGTGAGGCCAGAAAGAAATTGCTGCTTAGGATAAAGCAGACTTGCAGAATTTTCTCGTGGGTCACAGTTAACCCTAACTTCTGGATGATTTCTGCCAGGAGGGAGATCATCTGACACGAGGTAGGCAAGCAAAAGGAAGGCTGCTTAGCAAAAACCTGATCTCTCAAAGGTATTTGTTTGGCAGAACAAGTGCTGATTTTCACCTTTCCTCCTGCTCTTTCAGAAGTGCCGGAGGTTTGTCTTGACAGAGTGACAAATTTTAGAATGACAACTGAACAGTGTCAATCAGTACCTAAGGAGTGTACCCAGAACAGCAAGCTGGTTCTTTCTAGACTTGTCATTTCCACAGAGTAAGACTATGGGTCTACTGAAGTAGTGACCCTAGGAAACAGTAAGCCTGTGCACTGATAACATGTTTTATTTGGAAAAGTGATCAGATGATCAGAGAAGATATCCAATAGAAGCTAGGGAAAAGGCTCAATTTCACTACTAATTCTCATTCAGAATATTTATTTTAGGTATGGCTCTTTTTATTCAAAACAAACTTGATATGGATATTTCCAAACTTTACTTGGTTTAAAGAGACCCCACCTGGTGTACTGGGTCCAGCTCTGGGGCCGCCAACATGAGAAGGAAATGGACCTTTTGGAGTGATTCCAGAGGAGGGTCACAAGATGACCAAAGGGCTGGAGCACCTCTCCTGTGAAGAGAGGCTGAGAAAGTTGGGGTTGTTCAGCCTGGAGAAGAGAAGGCTCCAGGGAGACCTTATAGCAGCCTTCCAGTACTTAAAGAAGGCCTGCAGGAAAGATGAGGATGGACTCTTTTTCAGGGGGTGTAGCAATAGGACAAAGAGAAATGTCTTGAATCTGAAAGAGGGTAGGTTTAGATGAGATATTAGGAAGAAATTCTTTCCTGTGTGGGTGGTGAGGCACTGGAACAGGTTGCCCAGAGAAGTTGTGGATGCCCCATCCCTGGAAGTGTTGATGCCCCGTCCCTGGAAGTGTTGAAGGCCAGGTTGGATGGGGCTTTGAGCAACCTGCTCTAGTGGGAGGTGTCCCTGTCCATGGCAGGGGGTTGGGACTTGGTGATCTTTAAGATCCCTTCCACCTCGAGCCATTCTATGAGTCTATGAACAATAAAACATTAAAAAACATTAAAATAATCTGCATGAGTCTTGGCTCCAGTGCAAAGCCCTGTGTCAACCCCAGGTCACCTCAGAAAAGTTTCAGCGTAGCAGAGCTCTCTTCACATACGCTGCATAACTTCAGGTGATTACTTTGTGGCTCATGATTTGGCATAAATATTTCACATGATTTGAAAACTTTCCAAGCTTTATTTCTTTCTGCCTTCTAAATTACAATGTTGCCAATACAACATCAATGACGGTATATTACAGCTTTATCTGTGGATATCTGAATCCCTTGTTTTGGTATAATTGTAATTCTCATAAAAATCTTTATTGAGGGTAAAAGTTATCAATTTGAGAGCAAAGCCGATAAAATGCTTACAGTAACCTGAGAAGTCCATAATTGTTAAGCAGAGATTAGATGTGTCATTCTAAATTGGCATGTATTGAAACTTAAGTACTGGTTTTATCATTTTTATGAATAATGCATTAAACAGAAATAATCAAGTATGTTGCAACTATTTAAGATTAAGAGGATTATTTCATTTCTTTAGTAACAATTTCCTTATCTTGGGTTTTCCATAATTTGAGATTCAGAATGAAGATTTTTCCTAAGCCACGATTTCTTCAATTAGATATACTAATATGTCTTTTTGAAAACTTGACACCTACGTGCAAAGGGGAAAGTTGCGATTTAGCGAATGAAAGAAGAGGTGGCAAAGCATCTAAGTGACTTAGTTGCATTTATTTCCCGTTCTAAAAAAAAGAAAAAAAAGGGGATTCTAAAAAAAAGAAGAAAAAGGGGAGGGAAAGGGGAGGAGAGAAGGTGGGAAGGAAAGGAGATGGGTGAGAGGAAACCAGAGATGCTGAGTGATTATTTTAGAGCAACCTGCTCTAGTGAGAGGTGTCCCTGCTCATGTCAGGGGCATTGGAACTCAGTGATCTTTAAGGTCCCTTCCAACTCTAACCATTCTATGATTCTATGATTTTAACTTGGATAGATGCCACGGAGGCAGCAGTAAACGGTGGCTGTGCAAGGGACCAGGACGTGACAGATGTCACGTGTTCTGTGGTGCAATAGCGATGTCACACTGCAGCAGGCTTGTCCTCTTTGGGGATTTCTGTGGAATAAACAGAGCCGAGCCACAATTCAGAAAAGCATATAAACTAGCCACTAAGTAAATTCATATTCAATGAATCATTCTTCTGTTTAAATAAGCCATTTGAGATGCGTGTGTTGCTGAAACAAGGCCTAATCATAAGCCACTCTGCAGTGTCTTCTTCTCTGGCTTCATGGTTCCTCTGGCCTGAACACAATAATTACATATCAGCAATTTATGTAATGAATATTCATATTTTTCTCCAAAGCTTTAAGACAGCTTTTTTTTTTATTTCATCAGACAGACATACCCCACCCCTGTCTCAATAGTATGCTATAGCTTACATTGGCTGTTGCAAGTAGTGTTGCTCGGTGCATGAATGGTTTAATTTTTCTACATCTCTCTTACAGGATGCTGTTGTCAGTAAGTGGAGAAAACTTGCCAGATCCTTCTGTAGTTACGTTTTTACAAAGCAGAAGCATTTCAAGAGCTCAGGGTTTCGATTATAGGTGGTTTGGTGGTTTTCACTCTTGAAAAACTATAGCTGAAACGTGTCAAACAACATGTGCAAAAACTGGGTATTGAGCCTGTTGGGTTTCACCAGTTCCTGTCTATCAGTAGACTAAAACAGAGTGATGTAGTGATCATGATACAGAAAACCAGCAGCATCATAAGATGCTCGTATAGTACTTTGAAACTATTTACACCAGTATGCCAGGAAAGGTGTTTCTTTGTCATAGGCTACTGAATAAACTTTACAAAATCCAAGTGGACTCATAGGGAAGACTTTAGAATGTAATTGTTTCCTGCCAATTTTAGATATCACTGGAATGGGTCAAAATTCCAATGATCTGTGTAAGATCACACATGAGTTGTATTAAATTTCCTCTTCATAAGAAACTTCTGAATTACTTCAGCACAACATGTGAACATAAATGTGAATCTAAAAAACATGCCTTTTACGTCTTTTTTTAATTCCTGAATTGATTGAAAATATTTCTTTTTAAACAGAATATTATTGCTGAACATGAAATCCGTAACATTTCCTGTGCTGCACAAGACCCTGAAGACCTTTCAACATTTGCGTACATCACTAAAGACTTGAAGACTAATCACCACTACTGCCATGTATTCACTGCGTTTGATGTGGTCAGTTTATAGAAGATTACTTCATTTAATAGTTCTTTAATTCTATTAAAACATTTTCAGGTTATATGGTGATTAATGGAAGGTATTACTCATTTACCACATGAAAAGGCTAATCTGTTCTGGGATAGTATGAGAACACTTCTGGAGAAGAGCAAAGATTTTCTTTGATATTATCTCATTTCCCATCTGAAATAACTCCCCTCTGTGATCTCAGCTGTTGACTGGAAAATGAGCAAGTAGCTTTTCATACAAGTCATGACATGTAATTCTTCTCACCTAAGCTATAGCCTTCCAAGAAGTTTGTAACAAGCAGGTTTGGCCACCCATTCTGAAATCTCAGTTCATACTAAATAAAGAAATCTGTGTGGTCATTCTCTGTGCTATACACAGTGCTCAGTCCTGCTAAGAGGTAGGCTCAGGAACTACCTCTAACTAAGTTTGCAGGGCATCCTACGTTTTACTGTGTTCCACTGCCTGTGTAGTCAGGGAAGGACGGGTTTGGTGACATCTTTTACCTTCGGGTGTCCATCCCATGTCAGCAAACGAGAGGTGAGAGGGTTTGACACTTTCTGATGGAGCCCTTTGAGCCTGAACACATCCCACGTTCATGAAGCAGACGTGGGCTATGTTTTGGACCAGAGGTCAGATGTTGCCACCATAAGTAATTTCTTCAGATTCCTTACCCTGCTGTTCCATGACTTGAAGTGTTCCAGTGTTAAGCTGGATCAGTCTCAATAACTCAAACATCTCTCTAAGTATTTAGACTCTTTGACGTTGTATTGATTAAACTGGAAAAACTGAAGTTTCCTCTGCAAACGTGTAGAGTATCTATGAAAAGTTTTGTATTTAGTCTAACCAGAGAACTGAAAGACTTAAGGATCTGCTAAAGAGGAGACCACACAGATAGCTAATTATGTATCTCAAGATGTCCTAGGAATGTTTGGCTACCACGCCAAATCCGAAAAACTTGAAACATCTGTGATAACAGAGATCTGTGCAGAGCTTTGTCCTTTCTGTGTTCCTGTGTAAGAGGTTGCCCCTGTAACTGTCAACAGATTATTATTATCAGATGACCTCTGTTGTTCTCTGCTCTCTGATATGTCAGCAGGAATTTTAGCTTGACAGATAATGCAGATATGGAATTTGGGGAAATTTTCTTTTAGCAGCACCTTTTCATTCTCGAAGAAGATGCATTTATTTTGAAAATAACAAATTGATACTTTAATTCCTACTTTATGGTTCCAGCCTTCTTGCTTAAAAAAAATTCTCAAAAATACTATTTCAGCAAGTCCTCACAGCTCCTGTTATTTTGGTGGAAAATGACTAAGTTCTTCCTATATTTATGCTTCTCAGATGGTAATGCACAGACTGCTGGTGTTTCAAGAAATCATGAATACATATGAATTAATCAGTCATGTTGTTTTCAGCTAAATTTGATGAAATTAGTAGTGGCTTTAATTTTTAGGACTGAGAGGGCTTATTTTCCAGGAAGTTAAGGAATCCTTGCAGCTTGACTTAAACATAAGAGAAATTTAAAATGCTATTAAAACTTTAAATCATTCAAGAAAAAATAATTTGATATAGTATAATGTGTATGAATTCCTGAAACAGACTATTAAAAATAAGTTAAATAAAAAAAATGTGCGTGAACTGAGACATTTTATTTGTGACTGGGGAAATAGTCAAAATTGCAGAGCAATAGCATGTAGAAAAGTTTAAATAACAAGAAGTACAGGAAGGTAGGTTTGAAAGAATTTTAACGCTTTGGTTCAGTGCTTTTGTTAACTTCTTTGCTGCTATTTTAGTGTCCACAGGGAGTAGAAAAAAATTTCAAATTGTTAAAAATAGATAGAACATGGTCAACAAGATGTTACATCATGTAGATCTTAGTGATAAGTGAATCAGCTGAAATTAGACTGATTGAGTGAGGTTATTATTTCTCCTGATCCATTTAAATACTTCTTAATGGTTTCAAAGTACTGCACTTTCATTTATAGGTTTAATAATCAACCACAAACATAGACCCAGGTACAGAAGATGAAATTCATTTTCTCCTTGCTTGGCAAGGAAAGAATAGTGATCCAGGAATAATTACAACATTTTGCTCACTTTCTGTACCTTAGGAGGAGCATGTAATACCCCAAGCACTTTAAATTACTATTTTAAGCAATACAGAAGCTTTAATGTCTAACTGTCTTAGTTTTCTCCTGCAACAAAATCCTCAGCAGGGTGTTACCTACTCAAATATTCTCTTTTTGTGTTGCTTTATTTCTCAGGACCTAGGATTTCTGTTGCAAATACAAGCTCCATAAAAAATAGCTAGAAAATTTGGAACACAAGCATACAGTAAAATTAAATTTTCTATTGAAAGTCTTAACACTTCCAGTTTGCTAATAGAAACAGTCTTACTCATTCGTCAATGGATAGAAGTCAAATCATGTTAACAAAAATAAGGCTTCAAAGGGTAGAAATCCACAATAAGATGTAAAAAAAAAGGTGCATCTTAAATTATATATATGATAGTAATAAAATATATGCAGTAGTATGAAAAAAATTTCACTCTCTTAGGTCCTGCAGCTCCTCAGGAAATGTAGGCAAGAACAATTTTAACAAGTTAGAATTCTATAATCAAAATTGCAAAAACATCAGACTTGATTAAAGAATACCGAAGGGGACAAAGTTTGGGAAAAGAAGATTTGAAATCCACTTCACTCTTATTCACTTATAAAGCCACCCTAAAACTACCAGTGGAGGATTCTCGTTGGAGAAACAAAGCATTGTAACAATTCCTATTCCAAATTCTGGTTCCTATATGGGAGACATCCAAAGTAATTTCCATTAGATATTCCTTCGTTGCCCAATGCACCTGTGAATTGAAGACAACCAGCATAAATTTCTGCTCTTGCTCACGCCAAGGATTTGACTGATGCTCTGCATAATACAAAGACATTTTTCTTCTTTTCTGTATTCTTTTGTCCTTCATTGCACAGACTTAAGCTGGATAAGAATTGGAAACTGCCAGTGTACGTACTTAGCAGAGAAGGACAAGCATGCATTCAGGTCTCAAAGTTTCTCTGTTCATTGACAGGGGATTAGGAGTCTTTATAAAATTTTTCTCTGTTCATGTGATCATCCAGGTACAATCAGTGTGGCATCCCCGTGTTTCCAGAACAGAAAACTTCTTTCCTTCACAGTAGCCAGAGACAGCAATATTCTCCTCTCTCTGGGGAATATTAGGCAGAATGTGTCAAACCATTTTAGTTGCTCCTGGCAGATGGAGTGCGCTCAGGCACAAGGAGCTTTCAGCTAATGAACAAATGAATCTCTCCTCTCTTGTCTACATTGGTGGTTTTTCCAACTGCCTGAAAGGCCTACTTTGAAGGCTTGTTACCATCCTCCCGTTGCATGCAAGATGTCTTTCTGTACTACATTAGAATAGAGGGATGGATTCGGAAGAGTTTTCCTTCCATGATCGCTTTAAATCCAGAATGAGAGAGAATCAAAAATTTAAGTTGTGGGAACACCTGATCGTGGAAACCTCGGGCAACCCAGGATTCCACAGATGTTACAAGCCAATGCCAGCCATCATACCATCTTTAACAAACCAAGCTTTCTTCCCCTTGAATGCACGAAGGCTGACATATTGGAAAGCGTAGACAAATCCTTGCCCTTTCTTGGTTCCTCCAAAAGTAAAAGTTTTGAGATCTGAAGGGATAAAGTGTTTGCATACTTAACAGTATAAATATGTATTTATGTCAGCTCTGCATCTGAAAGAACTTCCATTACTAGCAAGTAACCTCTTCTTGTCAGGCTCTTATAGTAGAAATCCTCAATGTTTGGCCTTGAAGATTTTTTTTATGATGAAGAAGGAGGCAACTTATTTCATCTCAGGGGATGGATATTTTAAATTGGATAGGGATTTTTCAGATTTTTCAAGTTAAGCTTCCATATACTGTTCTGATTTTTTTATTAAGTTTTTTAAAATAAGTTTCCAATTCTGTTTGATTTTTGCCAGATGTGATTTTAAGTTCAGTACCTTGAACACAGAGTGTTCTAATTGACATTCCAACACATTGAATGTGATGGGTAGCTCACAATAGTCACCTGGGAGCCTCCAAAGGAAACTTCTTCAATAAACTCAGTCTTCAAAAAAGAGGAGATTTAACCTTGATTTTAAAGAGGGGAAAAATCAGCTGAAAGCAAAAACCCATAATGTTAGTTTTTCAAAAAAATATTTCGTATTTTAGGTTTTATAGCTCAAATGACAGAAATCTTACTCTCTTTCTTAAAATATTCCTGAAGCCTTAACACAGTTTTATAGAAACATGAAAACACAGTGAAGCAGCAGTGCCTGCTGCAACTTCTGCAGTTAAAAAAAAAGTCAATTAAAAAGTAACAGAACAATTAGCCATTGTAATAGGTTGGCTGAATTAAAGCGGCTGAAGAATCCTGACTCAGACTCACACTGGGGCATTGAATTGTAACATTACGTGGCAAATGAGGCAACTGACCTCAATTGCTCATCTCCCAGAAATTGTTGCTTGAAGGTGTTAGCTTACTCTTTGCTCCCTGCTGAGCAAAGAACAGGCTTGTAGCGGCCTCAGAACCACCACAGTCCTGAAAGTTTTGCATTCTTTTCAAGGAGCTTGATGGGGCGCTTTAAGCGTCGATGTCATCTACAGTGACCAGGAGGGCTACAACTTTTGGGCTAAGCATTTTTCAGGGAGCCTTTCTGTTTCTTTCCTGTTGTGCCACATGTGAAAGAAAAATCAAATCGTATCTTTATTCCATCAGAAGAATTTTGTGGTTTGATTTTCCACCCCTGTCTCCAAGGCAATCCTGCTTTTACCTCTCCAGTATAGCCCATGTGAGAATCCATACCAACTCTAATCCTCAAATTCCTCTCCCAGTACTACAGATGAGAAATTCCTGAAACCAAACTTACTTCTTTTTTTTTTTTTTTTTTCCAAATACAACTTTGCAGATGCCTTTGTTAAACTTTACAAGGTACAATTTTAAAGCCCTCCTTGACTCCATTTGAAGGCTTCTCTTCATCAGGGCTGTACTGCAGTATGAAATGTGTCTACAGGCTACGGTTCAGTTTACATTTTGAATATTGAGCAGAACAGTGAATGTTCTATTTGCTGTATTTCAAATATTTGTTAATCATAGAAAGAGTTACATGTTTCCCATGGCTTCCAGGCTCCAGCCGGGTCTATTTTTTCTTTTTACAGACTACAAAAGAAAGCAAATCATGGTGGCTTCTGACAAGATGCAGGACCCCAACTAGATTTATGTCTCTGCATGACAAACTCATGGCTTGTCTCAGCTCTTATCTCAGAGCTTTCCAGGCCCGTCTGTCAGCGACCTTTTTGTATCCCACACTGGATGGCACATTTTCTCGGTCCCACTAGTGTTGCAGTCTGCTTTTTCTCCAAAACCATTACTACACCCTGTCCTGTTGATGTATTCCTTAGCAATAATAATATCCACTGTAGACAATCCCATGATGATATAGTACACTATCTTACTGCCACGACAGCAGATTAAGATGTCTTTAGAATAATAGTCCTGTCCTGTTAATAGGCACACTCCATTTCAAATAATATTATTCTGTACATTCTTAGCAATTATACTCTGTTGGTCTTAATTCCATAGCCAGCATTCTGCTAAAAGGCAGGGTGCTTGATAATAGTCTCTTTAGTCTTTCATTTGTTACTCCACTGGCAAACTGCATCCTCAGTGTTTCTCAGTCCCAGCCGGTTTCCTCAAGTTAAAAGGGAGACAATGTGAAAACTACTGCTATCAAATCAGGCAGACATTTTTATTTGGGAAGCTGTGAAACTTTGGCTTGCTTGCTGCTGTGACTGCAGTCCTAACAGCTGAGAGCATATCCCAGAGGAGGAGTATAATTGTTTTCTGTCTGACCTAACAAAGACCAGAGCTGGCACCTTTATAAGAAGCCCTTACAATGAGCTGAATATACTGAATTTAGCCTATGCTGTCTCGGTATACATGTGTGATAACAAAGGGCTGGAATTTCTTCCTGACTACAGTGAAATTACAGCGTAGGGCATGAAATAAAACACTTAACCTTTTAATTGTGTTTTAACGATTAAAGGGCAGACAGTATTTCCAAGTCTCTTGCATTGCTTTCTGGCTTATTGCAAGCTCGACGGTTAGACTTGGCTAGCTAAAGAGATATCTCATTTAAAATTGTATCAGAAACGTGGGAATTTCAAGGAATCACCCAGTTTGAAAGCAATGCGGGATTGCTTCCAGCTCTGGGTTGCAGAGGTTGAGGAAGGAGAGGGTAACTTTTGAATTATATCAAAAGATTTATGAATTACTCTAAGGAGACTGCAGGACGTAAGGATGCAAACCTGCAGGCTTGCATCGGTTCTGCAGGGGATCAAAACATTATTGGGAAGATAGTAGCCCAGAAACAGACTAGTAAGAGCCTAGAAATAAATATACCAAAAACCCACAAACCTGAAAAAAAAAAAAAACCATAAAAATTCACTTGCTTTTTAGGTTAAGCTCAAATTTGAAACTCACAGCTGCTTTTTAGTAGATGTAAAACTGTACTGAAAAGCTATTTATACCGACCCCCTGGTTCCTTGTTCATGCTTTATAAACCTTTCAACAGGTTTGCTTCCACATAGGCAGTGAGAACTGAAGTATTCTAGCTATACCACCCAACTGGTCTTAGTCTTAAGAGACTAACTTCTTTGATCATACACACAAACCCCCCTGAGGGTATTCCGACATGCTCAAACATTTTTACTTCTAGAAAGCAAAACCACAAGAAAGTTGCCCAAGCACTTGAAACATTCATCCAGAGCAGAGTGCTGACTTTCGCACAGGCACAGGGGGAGCACCGCATCTGTGAAGCGGGGCAGGCACTTTTGGCATTTGCTTTTTTGTCCTTTCGGAAGCCTCACAGCAGTGCTGCATCCTTTTCCCGTGCTGTTCGGTGAGAGGAGGGCACATCGGGAGGAGGATGGGTCAGCAGAGGAGGTCCAGAGCAGAGCAAGGCGGAATGTCAGATAGGTGCAGTAGCGCAAGACGGGTGGGATCTTTTGAGCAATGGATTCAGGGTGAGCTGGGAAGGGGATGTGTGTGTGTTAAGATGCTGCTTCTACAAAGAGATGACAAGTGTTCACCCACTCCTGTTTTCATGTTTAGACAGACAATGTTTTCAAGTTTTTTGGAAGTAATTATATTTAGAATGTCTTTAATCAATGAGAAATCATTGACAGGCGTAAATATTGCAGAGACTTAGGAGGTTATTACCGCTGTGATTTTAATTATTTACATTACAAATCACTTCTGCAGACAGTAGTACCCCAGTTAATGTATCTGATGATAACTCAGCCTCACTCCAATTTCAACTGTTTTTGTTTTTTTCCAGAATTTAGCTTACGAAATCATTCTTACACTAGGACAAGCGTTTGAGGTGGCTTATCAGCTTGCACTACAAGCACGAAAAGGGGGCCATTCTTCAACCCTCCCAGAAAGCTTTGAAAACAAACCCTCCAAGCCTATTCCCAAACCACGTGTTAGTATTCGGAAGTCAGTGGTAAGTAGAAAGTAGTCATGCATGGGGAAAAAAAACCAACCTCATCTGCACAGTTAAGAGTTGATATAGGTAGAAACTATAAATAAATGTACCTGTTGGGTCAGAAATGCTCTGTGTGTCAGTTGTGCAACCTCTGCTCATTAGCCCGTGGAGCAACGGCTCATTTCAGGTTCCCCCAGTTTAAGATGTTGCTTGGCCAGTGCTGTGCATGTCTTTTGTAGCAATTCCAGACCTTTAATTAATTCAGTCAAATTCTACTGTATTATGCTGATGATCTTGGACAATGCGTACCTCTGAAACTGTGCAGTTCCATGGACTTTACTGATCTTGAACGGAGAAATAAAATCCACACCAACGCTGTTTGGTATTCAATAACTTCATATGCATCCTGATCAAATTACAAATCCAAATCAATGTACAATTATTTTGCCACACCAAGCAACTTCTTTTCTTACCCTTTTTTCTTTTTCCTTTTTTTTTGACATTCGGCAGACCCTCCTGTTCCAAAACTCAATATATTTTTTCAATATTTTCTTTGGAAGCCAAGCTCATTGGAACCTACATACTGATTATCTTTAAAGTGCCTCCTGAAGTGCATAGATGTCACAGAAATACTCTTTTATGGTAGAGCTTTGTAAAAAAATTATGAAAACTGTTTTAAATCAAGTGAAAATACAGGCACAGGGCAGCTTGGGAGAGAAAGGGGAAAAATGATCTCACACTGTATCATACTTGCTTGCTATAAAGTGAGAGACATACTTTGCGATATTTAATTACCACATTCAGGGAAGGGGAGAAAAAAAATATGACTGTACACTTTGTCATGCATTGCCACAGAATCTTCATCTGTAAGATTTTAAGAAAGAACATTCCCTGGTGCCGTCATCAGTGTCAGTAGCAAAAGGACTTCTCAGGATCAAGCGTAGCTTTATCAAACTCCAGTAGCTTGGGGATAGATGCAATTTTGACCAAAACAGGATAAAGAGGGTGACTGGGTACGTGGGAGCGTAGAACACGGCACTCGCTGCTGTAGGACTTTGCCAGGACAGGATTAGTTGCGTGCTCTGTTAATTAAAGAAAATGCTAGAAATGCTGTGCACAGAGATGGTAACCCGTCCGTATGTTTGCGTTTGCCTTAAAGCAGATAGATCCGTCGGAACAAAAGACTCTTGCGAATCTACCATGGATTGTTGAACCTGGACAAGAAGCCAAAAGGGGCATTAATACCAAGTATGAAACTACAATTTTCTGATACAAAACTGTCCCCCTGTTCCTTGTTGTGCCTTGCACGCCAAGCAGTCACAGCACAGCCTTTCCTTTATGGCAACGTTTCAATCCAGCAGAGAGGAAGACTGCACTGTATGAGTGGCCTTGTAACTAACACAAAAAAAAAAGGCTGACAGTCATTTCTGGTGATTTCTTCTTCCTGCAGCACTGACAGAAGAATGACACTATACGAAGACTTTTAAAATTACAATCCACAAGAGGAGTGAGATACCTTATTTTTCACACAGTTCTCCCTTGTGACTCTGCCACAGTGCTTTCGTTGATTTCTTATTTTCGAATTCTACTTTTTAAAAAAAAATAAAAACACAAAAGGTCTCTAAACTAACACTATTGCTGCCTACGAGTAGAATATTTGATTGGTTTTTTATTTAAATCTTGGCAGTTTTTAATTGAAGTAGAACCAGAATTAATAAATAGAGTATTTGTGAAACCACTGAATTCATTAATAATTACTGTGTTGAATAAAGAACTCATTAAAGTGATGAGAAATTAGGCACCCTGATTTCTGTGTGCGCTGGTTTTATATGTAATCATTGGTGTCCTTTGATCCTCGACAGAAATAGGAAGCTCTTGCATTGTAACAAAGGATCAGAGTTTTATGAATGGTTAGAAAAAGGTATTAATAATGCACAGAAAACATTTATTAGATATTTTTATGGAAGAGAAGTACTATAGGAAAACATATGAATATTTATGGAAGGAAGCCAGATTAATTATGACAAATATTGTTTATTTTAAAGTTAAGTAAGCCACTGCTATTGCAGCATTATGAAAATTATAAGAGTTGTAGCATCAGTGCACTGGATGTTCCATGTGATCAGTCTGGAATGAAAGTGGAATGGTCATTGTACTACACCTACATATAGTTTATGCAGTTCAACATTGCTATAGCCATGAATTCTACTAGTATTTTTGAAGAATAATCTCAGTGGTTCTAAAAAAAAAAAGACAAAACCATGGATTTTGTTATCAAGATTTCTCTCACAGAAAGCTTGTTTGGAAGAATGTTGATAAAATTCTACTGCAAAACATTTTCTAAATAAAAATATCGAGAAAAAGAAAAAAATTCCAAAGTAATAAAAACATTTTCATGGAACAAAATAGTTAAGCATTTGCTTAATATTTGATTAAATAAGATTTACTTACATTTTCTTTGAAGTGTTTTAATTTTTTTAATGTCTGTGGAGTATTTGTATAATACCATGATGTATATTTATGTAGAACTGAAATTATAACAGTAAAAATATCACTATAGGAGAAAAATGACATTTTAACGTATATTGTTCTATCCAGTCAAATTGTGAATCATTTTGAAGTTCATTATAGAGATATTGATAAATTGTGTGGTTGTCTTAATGTTTTTTTAATTATTATTTCATATCCAGCTGAGGTTTTCAGTTAGAGTCATCAGTTGGTAAATTCCAAAAAATGGATAATTGAACTTGGTTTAAACCTGATAATTGTATATGGTTTAGTTAAACCTAATCATAGCGCTGAGTGATGACATACTTTTAATACAGTATTCAATTTACTTGAACAAAATAGTTCCTTGTACATATTTTGCCTATTCACTGTTGATATGTACGTAGTCAACTGACAGTAAAAAAAATAACACTAAAAAATATGGTACCAAAAGGAAAATTGTATAGGAGAACAGTAAATAGTAGCCTCACTGCAACAAATACCTATGTAAATATGCTTGGGCTTCCAGTTATAAATTTTGTAATTTTGTCATTTATTTATATCCTATAAAAGCACACAAAATAAAATGAAGTTGTACAGTCCCAGTGCTTTGTGCATCTTTTTATCATTGCATAAATGATAATGTGCAGTTTTGTGGAATTTCTTGATCTTGAATTGAGAAACTAAATCTGCACCAAATTTGTTTGATACTCAATCACTGCATGTATATCTTAATCAAATTACAAATAGAAATCAATTTACAATTATCTTGTCACATCAAGCAACTTCTTTTTCTTTTTCTTTTCTTTCTTTTCTTTTTTTTTTTTGACTCTCAGCAGACCCTTCTGTTCCAAAGGACACTGAAATCAGTGAAAGGTCCTCCCTTCCCCTTCCCTAATTTCATCGGGCTTTCTATCTTGTCCCACGCAAACACAAGCATTGCTGCGGAGGCAGTTTTGGTTTGGAATATAGATTTTGTCTACAGATGGTAAATACTTCATACTTCAAAGTCCTTAATTAACTGGTTCTTCAGTGTACTACTCAACTGCTGACTTCTCATATTTAATCACACCCTGTAAAGAGTCACACAGGGAGTTACGTTAAAGCACATTCACTTCAGGCACCAAAAGTACAAAGTGGCCAGATTTTCAGGCTATGAAACTGGGGCACTTCTTCTGTAGCTGAGTGACCCCTAAAATGATAAGGATGAGAGAGGAGCTGCAGCGCAACTCCCATCAGACACATAAGGGAAAAATTTGCAGGAAGAATTTGATCTAGGTTGATCAAAGAGATGTCAAGCAGGTAAGGTGGCACAGTAAGCTGCTGAACTTGTTTGGGAGAGATAATTGGGGCAAAAGAGACTGATGATGGCTAGCAAGATTGATGAAAGATGAGGCAGATGAAAGACTGGTGGGGCAGGGAGGGCGTGTGAAGAGAAAAGTTTTGGGATGCAGCAAGGCAGTGAATGATAGGAGCCCCCCCCAGCAGACATCTGTTGAAACTGGAAGGAGAGGGAAGTGTTAACAAGCGTAAGGCACTTCTGCGTTTGCAGAAACCTGAGATTTTAGGAGGAAACGTTTCCCTCACTAACTCATACACCAGTTGGAGAGACGTCCATGGGGTCCCCTCTTGCTTGGGACAGTGGTTCAGCATTCTTTTCTTCAGACCCAGAGAGTCTTCTACAAACCTGCACTAACATCATGAAGTTACCGCTTAATCTTTAGTCCTTTTTGATCAAGGTAATTTTCCATTAAAGTTCTTAGTACATTGGACATGTATAGGTAGTAAAGGGAAAACGGCCTGTCTTAAAAGTAAAGGTAGGGGAAAAGGGAGATGCCTCCAAAAGATCAGGAAGTGAGGAAAAATGCTGTTCTTGACCTCTACTCATGGAATGAGGGAAGCAGAGGCCGTCAAGGAGAGTTTGAAGAAACTGGAACATTTGGATGTTGCAAAACCAGGAGTGAATTGCAACAACTGCCTTACAGTGGGAGGGTGGAAAACAGGCAAAAGGAGACAGATGAGATGGAAGTAGATTGCATTTGACGTAAGAAGATAAGGAAATTGGAACTGAAGTGATGTAAGTGTGGGTGACAAAGTATTTTGAAAATTATTTGGGCAGCGAGCTCTCTAATATGCAAGGTAAAAAAATGCTTCTTCTGGAAGGAGGCTTAAAGCCTGGAGAATCTCCTAAGAAAACAACAGGGAAATTTTGTGTTGTGGAGGTGGAGGGTTTCTTAAAGCAGATGTTGGATTTCAGACTGGACATGGTGAACTCCAACCTGGCCTGGTGTTTATTAAAAGCCAGAGGAGCTACTGCTCACAGCTGGTGGGAGGAGATGCTCAAGCATCTCTGGTTCTGGTATTCTGCCGGCAAGGTCTGCTTCTCCTGCACAACCACAGTGTTAACACATGCCTTGCAGTTTGGAGCCAACATCTCAGCATCAAAAACTGGGGTGGCCATAAAATGGTGACCATTGGAGCGAAGTAGCAGGTCATGAAGAAGGGTTTGTCAGGCCTTTGGAAAAGGAAGCAGTATGCTAGACAGCTAATAAACTTTCACATCCAGCTGTGAAATAGTTTATAGCTTCCATTCTAGATTAAAACAGACAGCTTGTGCCATGTGCAGAACTCTCATTTAATTTTGCCCTAGATTTCTTTCAATGTGTGCTATTCAGCTGTCCCGCTTCACACTTCACTGGAGGATGATGTCTAAGACATCATCAAGACGACAGTCTAGAAATAGTAACTTCAGCTGTCTCCAAACTACCAACCCAAAAAACAATTGACTCTATGGAGGAACTGTGTGGCAGTGACAAGCATCTAAGTGAACGACATGGCATAAGGATCAGAGAAAATATTTAGATGACAGCACTGAAGAGGGGTATCCGTTATCTCATGTGAAAAGACCAGTTGAACAGAGCGGGAGAAAAAAGGACTCTTAACTTGCTGGAAATAATGGCAGGAAAGCAGTAGGTGGATAATACTCAGGCTTCTGCTGAAAAGCTCTGTAACTTCTTCAGGTGAGCCAACTTCTTTGCTAAACCAGCAAACTGACCATATCAAGTCCACCGTTGAATACACTGGTTCTAGTTAACTTTCACACTGGCAAGCTGACAACTCAAGCAAGACAGAGGTTGATCACAAGCTCAGCTAGCTGAAACGAACCACGCAAGATTCACTTGCAGTCAGAGTTTACACTAGGACATAGATTTCGTGGAACTGGTGGATGGTTTCCTTCCTGCTGGCTGAACAGTCACACTCGTCCTCATTACAATCCTGAATGTGTCCAGCCAAACACCACTGTCTTAAAAAAAAAGGCAGAAAAGGGAAATCAGGGAAATGGTCCTTGGCTTTCAGGAGGGATATGCTCCAAATGCAGGAATGGGAAACAGCATCTCCATGCCTGCTTCCCACTGTCACACAAGCAAATTTTTCAGCCCTACTTAACATGCACATATGCATTCACTAGTGCCACATCTTTCACCCTTCCACTAGGGGAGTCGGGTACCTAGATGTCTTTGAGAATGCGGGTCTGGGTAAAGTGGTAACAACTAGACAGACAAAAATGCTATCTATATGTAAACAGAACAGAACTATATCTCTCCACTCTTGCGAGCAAGAGCTCAGAAAAGAAAACGACTTTTCTATCCATCAAGAAAGCTGAATTCAAAACACTTTACAAGCACAGGAGAAAAAGTTAAGCTGAGACAAACTGAGGGCCTTAGACTTCTTCCCCATGCATAGAAAATATATCAAAGATTTAGCATCATAAGACGACGTAATTGTAAAATATGTGCCTTTTTGTAATTTTTTTAAACACAGAAATTGCACCTTCAAGTCATTAGAATTGCTCAAATTCTCCAGATCCTTACCCAAAGCTATCCTTTTAAAAAACAAAATGAAAAATTGACACACAATGTTAAGGATGAGAGAACATGTCCAAATTTGAAGGCAGTATATATTTGTTATCATATTTTCTAAACATGTAACAGAAAACCCAGAAAGTCAGACTGAGACAAAGAAAATGGAAATATGCTCCAGTACAGAGAATACCCAAAGAACATTAACTTTATCCTATAGTGACACCATGAGGAAAAAAGAAATAGAGTACACTAATATTTAAGATATGTTAGACGCAGTGCAGTCTTCACTCTTGCGGTTGTGATTATTGCATAGTGATAACTGCTAGGCTGCAGAATTAGAGCTTGGGCATATCCTAAGCAAAGGTATCCTGATGTGTATAATTTAGGCTAGCGCTAGTTATTTCTTGAGTTTATGTTGCAAAGATTAGTATTTTTTTCTTTAAATTACCTTTTCATGCATATACTGTTACATACTGTCTGGAATGTATCAGTGACGGATTAAGTGAACAATTCTGCACTGGAATTGAGTGACTATACTGAAACCTCCAAGTATCTGTGAACGCTGTGCATGAGAGAAGGTGAATATGAGAAGATGTTGGATCATTCACCACGGCCACCTCTCTGTCCCAGCCATTAAATTTTATTCAGCTATATTTTTGTAAAGCTTCAAGAGTTACCTCAGCCAAATACCTCAAATCTAGAAAATTAAACTGATTGCTACCATAAGAGACTGCTAAGGTGCCATCATTATGCCCAAGCCCTGATGTGGCAGGAAAGCCCTTAGGTGAAAAGCATCTAATTCCAGCTGGTGGCACACGCAGCTTGCCCCCTATACCGCAGAAAAAAGATGGGGAAAGAATATCCCTGCCAGTCTGACTTCGGAGAAATCTGTTTCCCAGCCAGATGATGCAGTCTGCAAGGGAACTGCACTAGGGAACCAAAAAGATGAGTACCTGTCACACCTGAAGGTGCAGCTCACCTGTGTTCAATACTGCGATTCCTAAAACGGCCAGTCTCAAAGGAAGGTGAAAGGATTGAAAGGGCAAATTATGCAGTACAAGAATGAAGTTCTTCCTGACCCACAAATGACCAGCAAAAATCCAAAATCTTAGTATTTCATAACCATCAGTTTCCTAGCACAGACGATGCAGACCTGAGACAAGAAACTTTATCAGAGAGTCTCTTCAATTCCTTTCTGTACCTATTAGGTGAGATGTGCAACACAAGGGAATAAAGATCTTAGCTTTATAATGATCCATAACATTTGAAGCATACAGAACAGCTGGGAGCATTTAAGCAAACACTGAATGAGACTTGTTTAGACTCAGTTTTGCATAGAGAAGTAGAAATTAAGAACTAATTCTCTTGGTTTATGTGATTTTACATGATTTTTTTACTTTTTTTTTTCTCTTCCAGACAATAGAACTCGTTATGCTTTAATTAGCAAGGCTGAAATGTCCTGTCTCTCTCCTGTACCTCACAAATACGTCACTTCACAGCCTTCTCTCCAATTCAACAAACCAAATTCAACTCAGTCTTTACATGGCAAGACTTCTGCCCAGCCCTTGGATCACTTTTTGTAGTTGTCTTCTAAATTTTGGTTGAATCTATTTTGTCCCTGAAAACGAAATACCAGAGCTATATGCACTACTGCTGATGTCTTACTAACGAAGCACATAGATCACTTCCTCATCCCTACAAAGTAGAACCTCTTTTTGTACCCACAGGCCCTGGTTGCATACCACTACAGAGACTTCAGAGTTGCTATGGATGGTATCATTCACTTTCATTTCCACACCACCATTTTCACTGGCATTCTTAAGTCTGCTATGAATGACAAAGCTATACTTTGTCCATAAGGTACCATAGCAAGAACATGCTGATGGATGTTGGAAGCAGAGCTGCATCTTACTGTGATAACTAATTTTGCAATTCACTCTTTAGCCAATTTATATCATCTGCAGCTTTATCATCAAGGGTTTTATAGATCATTAATTACTTTTCTGAAAGAGTGATCAGGTACTGGAACAGTCTGCTCAGGGAGGTGGTTGAGTCACCGTCCCTGGAGGTATTCAAGAAACATGTAGAAGTGGTACTTCAGGGCATGCACTAGTGGCCGAGCTGTAGGGGTGTTTTGTGTGTGTGTACAGTTGGACTCAGTGATCTCAGAGGTCCTTTCCAACCATGAAGATTCTGTGATCATGGACCAAAACATTAAATAAAATTGTTCAAAATGACAAGACCCATATTTTAATCCGTCTAACGTATTCTCTACCATTGCTATGGAACAGAAGCTCTTTTAAATCAAAACGCTTTGTTAGAGCAAATCAAATTCCCTACAGAAAGCCAAACTTCATGTATTGACACTGATAGGTTAAAAAAATCGCAAGCAAAACAATTGGAAATCTGTCAGCAAGGTTTGCTGAAGTCGTCTCTGGTAAAAACGCAACAATCAGCAACATCCATAAAAATACTATGGTGTTCAGAGTAGACTCTACTTTTCCACACAACCTTAAATCTGCCATTCTGCTGTTTTACTCAGAACTGACATCAGGCCAATAGCTGCCTTGGTGCCTTCTTTCGAGACACCAGAACTATCATAATTCACAATTATTTTGAAGTTTTTCATTTTTTCAAGACATGATAAATTTTACCAGGCATGATTCAAACGATGCTGCTTCTTACCCACCTTAGACATTTGGCTATTTATTGTTTGGACTTGCTGATTCAAAATTCTTTAGTTCGAACAAATGCATCCTTGCCACCTGTTCTGTTAAGATTATAAACTTCCTATCCCTGTAATTAATGTGATCTATATATATTGTCTTTCCATCATCATATATCACAACTGTGTCACTGTGATCCATGGAATAAGCTGGTTTTTTGTTAATTGCATAGGTTTAATGACATCTCCCTTACTTTGATTATTGATGTTTCACTTGGTGGTGCACAAACCCCTATCAGTTGCTCATATCCTTCTTTGTCATTTACACTGCAAAATACCACAAACACCTCCAAACGTATTTATCTGTGTTTCACTGCAGCTTCTTCACCTCTTTTCAAAGGATGTCAAGTAAGACAACATCTCGTTCAGCAGGTTTTGTGGTGGTTTTAAGTTTTTTTCACATCTGTGGAACTGTGACTTCTTGGACGCCTTTCAATGATTCCCAGCTTTAACACATCCTACATTACATCTATGTTCCCAGCTATGCCAAAAATTGTTTTGCTGGAATGATTCCAAATCTGTACCTCCCTGACCAAGGTGATACCCTCGGTCACAAGGTCACAGTCACTAACACCTGGAAAACTGCTAGTTTTTACACCTTGAATTTGATTTCATAATTGTATTTCATAATACAGATTTCATAAAGGTTTGCTTTTCAAGAATGTCTCTGCTGCTCCAATGCCAAGTGTGTGGGTGTTTTTCATCTTGCTACAGTTGATTTAACTTGTAGAAAGGAGACTTAACTTCCTCTCTATATTTTCTTTCAATTACATAAACATTCCTGTGAACAAGTCAGTAAGAATTTATGACAGATTTAGAACTGCCTGGTGATAATTTATGAGTACGTTATGTTGGCCTGATTACCAAAATGTTTGTTATATGGCTTCACTTGTTTAACATAGCAAGAATCTGTTGGGGAAAAAACAACTCTGAAAGGGAAGACGGGAAGGATAGACTAAGGTACTCAGTTTTCAAACTCTATTCAGGTCTGAAGGAAAAATGCCAGAATTATTTGAATATCCTGTTCAAAATAGCCTCTAAAACTGGAGTAGAGGAAGAAGTGAAATCCAAGAACGGGTAAGAGCAAAACTTGTGTTTCAAATGGATAGCAAAAGGCACTCAACTGTTAAAAAAATGCTGTTTCTGTCAGTCGCTTTACAAACACCACAGTTCTAATTATACCTTTTCCTTTAGCATGGCACTGCTACTGGATTATCTGTGCTACTGATTGCTGGCTGCAGTCACTTATTATTTTGTCTTTACTTCCTCTGGAAAAGAATTTTTGCAGTCCTCCCATTTGGGTCGAGTTGTTGGGTTACAATACCTAATTCAGCAGTTCTCACTGAAGTTTTGAGTGTGTTTAGGAGCTTCCAGTTTTTTCCTTCAAAGAATCTCATCAGCCATGAGTGGGCAGTCACCTTAGAAATAGCAAAAAAATATCTCAATATGGTCATTTCAGTAGGGAAAACCACTTTGTTTCAATTCAAATGCTACAAAAAACACATGCAAAACAGAACGCAACCAAGCTCAAAGCCCTTCACTACTTGTCACAGTGATCAATACCAACTGAGCCGTCCAAACCTTTCGCGAGAAAAGAATACACCAAATATAAGAGTTCTTGTATTTGTTGCTAACTGCTCAGAGTGTTCACTGGGATCAAATTCTCATTTTCCACATATGTTCCTGCTTAACAAAACAAACATATGGAGAAATACATATCCTAAAGTGATCTCCAACCTGTAACAGAACTCAAATAAGGAACAAAACAAGCAATGCAAAATGGAGGTACAAGCTGCATGAGGTGGAGGTTCTACGGTTTAATTTTTGAAAAGCAGGAGCTATAATCTGTATGAAAACTAGAAGTAAATTTTAAAAAAATCAGGAAGAACTATCATTTTTGGAGAAGGGGATCTTAATTTCCTAGATTCACATTTTAACAAAAAAAGGCAATATGATGCATAACACACACACTTATATATGCTTATAACACAGCTTGGTAAAGGTCATTCTTCTTTTCACGAGTACACACTGAGGGAACCGGTCGCATCCAGAAAATGCAGTGAGAAAAATGTTCCATTACATATTTTGTGATGGAAGAAGTGATAATGAAGTACAACTTTGCCAGCAAATCTTCCCCTAACATTACCAGTAACGAAACCCTGAACAGTGGAACCCCACCATTTGAAAGCAGGTTGACAATATTAACTAAGCATGAGATGTAATGAGGGATAAAGCAGCTTGAAAAACCACAAAGTGTAAAGAGCTCCCCAGCTAGAAGAAGTTTAAGAGGAAACATAGACCATAACTTCAAGGAGCAGACTTTTTTTCCCATGTCTACCATAACCGAAAGTTTAACCCTTTGAGCAGAGATATTTCTGGAAAAGGGGTATAAAACAATCAAATTGGTAGACTTTCAACTTATTGCCATCTAATGCATTTAATATATTTTTAACCAAATTTAGATGCTCAAAGCATGCTATAAAGTTAATTCCAGGTCATGTGTAGTTCAGCTGAACTGTACCTGTCTCTGGCAGGTATTCACTGTTACAGTCTTCCAGTGAAAAACAAACCGTCCTTCCACGGATTCAGTTTGACAACTTCTCATTCTTCTTTCTGAGCGAACGTGTACCTGGAAGATCTGCCTCAAACCCAGTGCTTCAGACTATGAAAAACCAGCTGCTGAGTCAAAACAGCAATTTAACAGCTGAACCCTTGATACTGCAGAAAGAAAAAAAAATACTGTCTGCTCTATAATATTTAGAGGGGACAAACCCACAACTGAAACTGAGAATGCAACATCAGCAAGACATTTAAAATATTTCTTTAATGCTTTGGAAATTTAGACACCCTCAGGTGGCACTTCGTTGGTTTTTTTGTTTTGTTTTGTTTTGCTATTATTAAACATTTTCTCAAGTAGAGATAAAATTTAACCAACATTTAATCTGTTCAAACTCCCTGAAACTGATCCTCCTCACATTTCCCAGTTCTGAAGTTGAAGCCACATATTGCTAAGACCCCTTCCATACACGTCCTTCAATCTCATTTGTACAGTTGGAAACATAAAATGCATAATTGCTATCCTGTACCAAATGTAAATAAACTCCACAGCATATTTTAAGAAATTATGCAAATACATTGAGAAATTTAGGAGCTACCGACTTGCATAACTTACATTACTCTCTACGTGCCATGTTCTCAGCCATCAAGACATGATTAGTGACTGTGTCCAGCTCTGGAGTCCTCAACATAGAAAGGACATGGAACAGCTGGAACAGGTCCAGTGGAGGGCCACAAGATTATTAGAGGGATGGAGCACCTCTCCTGTGAGGACAGGCTGAGGGAGCTGGGGCTGTTCAGCCTGGAGAAGAGGAGGCTCCAGGGAGACCTGATAGCAACCTTCCAGTATCTGAAGGGAGCTACAGGAGAGCTGGAGAGGGACTCTGTCAGGAAGTGTAGTGATAGGACAAGGGGTGATGGTTTTAAATTGGAAGAGGGGAGATTTAGATTAGATATTAGGAAGAAGTTCTTTCCTGTGAGGGTAGTGAGACACTGAAATAGGTTGCCCAGAGAAGTTGTGGATGCCCCATCCCTGGAAGTGTCTAAGGCCTGGCTGGATGGGGCTTTGAGGAACCTGTTCTAGTGGGAAGTGTCCCTGCCCATGGCAGGGGGGTTGGAGCTCGATGATCTTTAAGATTGCTTCCACCTCTAACCATTCTATGATTCTGTGAGTCTGTAACTACCAGCTTCAGACTGGATTCTTTAAAGCAAAATGTTTGATCTGTATTTACAGACAGATTTCCACTGACCTATGCCCGTGTCTCATTGTTCGTCTATTCTCTGCTAACTTTAAAAAACAAAAACCAGTTCCCCAAAAGAAAAACATTAAAAAAACCCCAAAACACACCACAAACCAAACCTTGTTAAAAAGGCAAAATGCTCTGCATTACCAAATCTTACATTAAAATTATGCCATGGATTATTGCAGTGCTGTTAAACCAAAAGTCTATTTTTCAGTATTTGCCTAATCTTTTTCTCCTACACAACTTCTGCCAAGGAACTTACAAACAACAGCCAATACTAATCATCATATCGAAAGATAAATTTAAGTGATTCTAACTGGAAAATGCAGAAATAAATGTCCTTGTTATTGTGCCTATGGGACTGGAAAACTTGCTCTCAGGACACAACGAGACTAAGATTTCATAGCACTGGAATAAGTTTTAACCAGCAGGCTATAGCGTCTTTACACAAATAGATGTGAACATTGGCTCTAGCGAGGAGTATGGACCAGTTATTACCATCTTTGGAGATTAATACAGACAAATACTGTGATTTTTAGAACTTTTAGAACCCTACTCTCCTTTGCTGGAAAGATCCAGCTACCTGTAGAAATTAAATTTGCTATGCAATTAGTAGAGAAAAATTAAAAGAGCCTATTGCTTTAGAGATGTGAGTAATGTAAAATACCATTTTCTAAAACTTATTTTAAATATTAAGCATACTTCACGTGCATTTATGCATTAGAAATAACACATACTTTACCTGAACAGCACCACATTTACTTTTACACAGCTGGATTGTGTAAACTTGTCTTTGCCTTATTTTGAGTCATTTTAAAAATCATGATTTTCAACTTTCATCCAAGTTCACATGTTATTAGAGAAACTGGAGAAAGCTAAAAACCAAAAACTGATCACAGAGGGACACAGATAAATTTAAAGAAGCAAATAGAAGAAATTAAAAAATCCCACAAATAAACACACAGCGTCTAATTGTGGCATCCTAAGTAGGACCTCAGATGATCCCTCTTGAGTTCAGAACGAGAATCCTCTCTAGCCTGAAGGACTTCAATGTAAGTGTTCTCAGAGCACTTGTTATACATACAACGTGTGGTTTCTTAAACGGCAACAAGCACAGGAAGCTGATTTGTTCTGTAAACATTCAGGCCGCAAGAGAGAAACTGCCAGTTGAAACACTTACCAGATCCTTTAGTTTTTATTCATCCTTCTGAACAAACACACTTACACCACTTAAATAGTTCAGCTGGTCCAACTCTGCCACAGTTGTGCTGTATCCTGCAAGTATGATTGCAGGAGATGGCATGAGAAGTGCTGAAGTTGTCAATAACACGTGCATATGGAAAATCTTGATCCTTGATGAGGGGCAATGGTATTAAGTTGGAGAAGAGCAGATTTAGATTGGATTTTAGGAACAAGTTCTTTCCTCTGAGGGTGGTAGAACACTGGAACAGGTTGCTCAGGGATGTGGTTGAGGCCCCGTCCCTAGAGATATTCAAGGTGAAGCTCAATGAGGCCCTGGGCAACCTGGTCTAGTTGGGTGTGTCCCTGCAACTGCGGAGAGATCAGACTAGATGATCTTTGGAGGTCCCTTCCAGTCTGGATGATTCTATGATTTATACTTACTGGATATTTTAGGATGCACCCTAACAGCCTCAGCCTAGGCCTCTGTTAAATTTAGTTGCAAGGTTTCTCATAGAAAAACCTCTCGTGGTTTCGGCTGAATTAGCCTACAACAGTGACAGACACTCTCCTCCCACTTGTGCAGTGCAGAAGAGGACAGATAAGTTCAGTCTCTGCAGCGGCTATATCAAAAGCCCACCGATACCCTTCTGGGTCTTTAAATCTTATACACTTCCATTCCTGGACGTGTTCAAGGCCAGGTTGGATAGAGCTTTGAGCAACCTGCTCTAGTGGGTGGCTGGGAGGGAGTCGGAACTCGATCTTTAAGGTCCCTTCCAATACTAACCAGTCTATGATTCTGTGATTCTGTCAGTGGGAAACACCAGAAAGCACCTCTCCGCCAACAGGCTGACCTCGCATTTCTTGGCATTGCTGCATCAACTGTACTTGCTATGAAAGAGAAAGAGCAGATGAATGGTTCAGTGAGGGATTCATATCCTACTAGCTGTTAGAGGAACACACCTGAAATCTCTGTGGCCTACCAGTATTCTGGATTTACCAGCTTCTTGAAGAAGTTAATGCTGTTCTGTTCCAGAAGGGCAAGAAGACACCACCTGAGTCACACTGCTTTCTCAGCCTGGCTTTCCCCTGAAACAAAGGCATCAGCTTCTGTAGAACACCTCAGGAGAGCAAAGACAAGGACACATGCTCTGTCATAGCTAGACATGACCTAGGGAACTGGGTCCCCTACAGAGACCTCACTAAATAAAAAATTGGGGAAAAAAAAAATCAGCAATTTGCACAGCATGCTGTAATAGGGAGTTCAACTGCATCCTATTTTGTAGGAGAGACAGAATAATTTTGGGGGTGGAGGATGCTCCTCTACTGGCAAGAGTTTACCAGTCCACCACTACAAGAGATCTATATATCTCTACATGGAAAAACCTCAGGCAACAACTGCATAGTTCCATTTTAAACTACTGTAAGATAAGGAAGGGGGAAGGGGAAAGCTGTAGTTAAAGGAATGGTACAGGTCAAGGCAATACAAAGCATCCTTTTGAGCAGCTGTTATCTTATGCGGATACATTTCCTTGTTAATAAAGGAAAGAGAAGAAAAGAGATTTGTGAAGGAGCTGTAGGTCTAATTGCCAAAGTGAAGAGACTCAGACCTTCTACAGAAACTGATAGGCATCGTTAATAGGAAGTGTATCTAAAAATTGTTTACATAAAAGCATACTATATTCCAGTTAAA
>VXBW01002476.1:524115-559813 GCA_013400375.1 Thinocorus orbignyianus
CCCATTTCTTCAAGCCTCTGTGCTACTTGCTCCCTTCTCACTTTGAAATGGAAATTGTCTACGAACTCTGCTCATTCACAGGTCACTTTCTTCATTAAACCACGATTGGTTTTTCCTATCACCAAAATTCCATTAATCTTATCACAAAAAACCGAGGTTCCTCAGGTAAAACACTTATCCTGTATCTTTTTACCTACTTGGGTTTCTAAGTTCAGAGCAACATGGTTCTGTACAGTGGGGACAGCACAGCCTACGCCATACAGGTTCCTGCTCCTCAAAGCTTCATCTCTTCAGGGAGGGAACTGATGAGCTCTGTACAAACTGGATAGCAAAAGCATCTCTGTCCTGAACATTTCAGGACGTGTTCCAAGACTTCAGTTTCCTGTTGTTCACTTTTTCCTCCATCCTCATATCGCTTACCTGTCAGAGTGTTTTTGAGGTAGTTTGTAAAGCAGCATTACGTTTAGATTGAAAACAAAACCACAACAAAAGAGGTAGCACTCCCCTTCACTCCCATCCTGTTAAAAAAAAAAAAAAGAAACAAACCAAAAAAAACCAACTCAAGAATTCAAATTCAGTTACAACTTTGGCCAGTATTGCCTGGATTATCTTTATTGAATGCCGTACATACTTAGAATACAAAACATCATCATTTTTTCTATTGAATTTCTTCTCTTTACATTTCTGCCAGCAGTACTTTGATTATACTGACCCGTATTCAATAGCACCTTAGAAATAGTAGAATTTCAAGTTAAAAAAGAGGGAAAACTGGTGATTGTCAAAACCAGAATCTATATTAAATCCTCTGAAACACACACAAAAAAATACTAAAACTGAGAATTTCATTATTCCATATCAGTTGAGACACTTGTTAATGTGCTTTTTACAATCTTACTTAAGAGTGTTTTATTGCCAACTACAAAAATACAAAACCCATGATACTAATGCTTGTGCTGTTGCTCAGAGCAGTTGAGAGGCAGTTTACTAGAAAAATGCTTATTAGGTACCTAAGAAAAATTGTTATTTAATTATTCACAAAAAAAATCTAACGTACAATCAGTACAAAAAGTCAACATTTCTACCCCATACTGAATCTATAAATAAACTGTAAAAATTTAAAAAATAAAAATAAAAAAATCACATATTACCAGGCAAGAGATTCCTGTGCATAGAATCCCACGTAAACAAAGCTGACGACAGTGAAACATCTCTATAGTATAAACTAAACGCTAATTCCAAAAGGAAAAATAACTAAAATCCACACCTTCTTATATTTTTCAATATGTATCCTTTAAAGCATTTCCATTCTCAGTTTAGCTGCTTAGCTCTGTTCATCCTTTGACTTGAAACGTGGCACAGTCTCTTCCACTCCAATTGCAGCATCCTTTCATATTTTGTCTTGATAAAACAAGGCTCAAGACTCTGATTCTATGCTCCCCTTCGTAGGAACAGCTCCTCCGTGTTTCAATGCACGTTATCTTCACAAGGTTGGAAGGCTCTTACCACAAGCAGGAAGCAGTGCCTCTGTAAACTGAACAGCTACTCGATTTGTTTTGAACATCAGGCACCAAGACAGCTAGTTTGATTCTTCACATGAAGAATGTCCCTGATTCTTTCCATTCCGCACTAAATGAAAATCCTTGTACTACAGTAAAAAAAGAATTTTTTGCATCTCACACAGTTATGTTGATGGCTACAGAGCATTTAGCCATCAGTCTTCGCAGTTTCAAAGTATTATATTCCTATAACTTCATCACTGCTATTAATATTCATTTCAAATAATTTAAATAAATCTTAATGTAATTGCCTTACAAAAGTGGAAGCAACATACTTACGATGCAAATCAGGACTTAAGGATTATAATAATGCTTATTAAAAACAAGATTAAACACAAGTTCATTTGAAAAAACATACGTAAATGTACATAAATATACATGAAAACAGCATGAACACAACAATGAAACATAATTCACAGCTTAGTGAGTGTCAAACAAACATTTACCGGAGTTTTACTTTCAACTTAAAAAAAATGAACTCTCTTTGCAGTGTTCAGCACATAAATCACAACTTCTGTAATACATAAAGAATGCCAAGATTATCAACAGTCACATACACTTCGAAATTTGGTGACACATGTATTGACTTGAGGTTTGTTCCGTTTGTGTAGAAGGTTTGTAAGGATTCTCCAGTAGTTACATTCCACCACTAAAAAAAAAAAATAAAAAAATAAAAAAATAAAAAAAAATCAACACACTTTCAGTTAGTTGAAGGAAGCTTAGAATAAATTTTATATACAAACGGAGCATGGCAAGGCCAGTTGAATGCTCCTCCAAAAGAGGTAGGATTAAAAATAAAAATACAAGCAATCTGAAGCAGAAAATGTTTAGAACCGGTTACTAGAGGTGTAAGACTTTCAGATGAAAGAAAAGCTTCAAAACAGACTGAAGCTGTTCAACTGTAGGAAAGCATACAAAATGACAAATTCAGGTACGCCTCTTACCCCATCACAAAACGTGATCAATAGACATAAACTGTAACATATCCAAAATTTAGAATATGATGTATTTTTATACAACCAAACTAATACATAAAACTCATTGCTAGACAATATAATTGAAACTACAGCTGGATTTTAAAACTTAGCTGGACTCACAAAAGGATGAATCATGTACACACTTGAAACAATTGGCAGTATTCTTAGCAGGATAGAGTTTTTTTTTCAGTGAGACTGGAATTTTTTAATTTTTTTTAGAACATACAGTACACACTAATAATAAAGATACAGAGAAACCTTCAACCACCAGCTCATCCCATGGATGTAGACTGAAATTTCACATTTCTCAGAAAAGGTGTAGAACAATGAAATACTGAACCAAATGCAATCCAGCACAAAGCTGTTACTTGACTGTTTCAGCAAGAAGCCTAACCCGCTACTCTGAGAACAGAAACAGTTGAGTGCAATAGCAAAATGTGGAAACAGATTACCTTCAGCTTTGATCATCCATCAATGCGGGTGGTATTACTACTTTTTAGCTTATTCATCTCATGAAATATGTAACATTATAGTTGTGTGCATAATACAGATTTGCTGCTACACAGCTCTCATGTTCTGAATAAAAAAACCTTTCCTAAAGTGTCTGTTATTTGATAGCAACCTGGGAGGGAACAAACAACAATATGGCTCTTAATTAGCTCTTGAACCTTTGTTGGTGGATAAACAATCAGGTGCTGGGCCAGCAGGCACCACTCACACAGCAAGTTCAACAGTACATGAGTGCACCTCATCTATAAATAAGATGACTCATTAGAGGTCCAAACTTCTACAACGTTTTAGACTTTCACTGACTAATATCTCCCTCCAAAAAGGGTGGGTGGGAAGGTGGGTGGGTGTGCTTTCATGCACATCATACACATCCATCTGTAGATCTTGAAAGAAAAGTATAAAGACAATACTTAGCATGGTGACTGAACCTGGTGCCAATGACTGGAAAAAGGCAAATGCGAAACCCATTTTCACAAAGGGTGAAGAAGATGCTGGGAACTACAGGTTGAGAATCTTCACTTCAGAGTCTGGGATTATTATGGAACAAATTTTCTGGATGTCATTTCAAATCATATGAAGAACAAGGTGATCATGAAGAACTAGCATGGATTTACCAAAGGTAAATGCTGAAGCACCCAATTGACTTCTGTTGACAATAGTAGTGGCTCCGCAAACAGCAGGGCAAGAGCAGGGGATGTGATTAACCTGAACTTAGCCAAACCTTCAACATGTTCTCCCATAGTGTCCCTATAGTGAAACTGGAGAGGTGAAGACTGGTTGGGTAGAGTACAAGGCCAGTGACAAACTCGGTGGACTGCTAAATCAAAAACGTAGTAGGCAGCAGTTCAGTTACTGTGTGTTGAGTCTCACTCTACGACAAGACACTAACAAACTGGAGCAAGTCCAGCACACAGTTATCAGGGATGGCTGGACACCCAGAGCAGATGTCGTAGAAGAAAGACAAAGCACTGAATTTGTTTAGCCTGAAGAGAAGGTGGCTAACGGCTGTCTTCAGCTACCAAAGAGAGCATTAGAGATGACAGAGTAAGACTCTTCTCTCAGGGCCCAGAGGCATCCCTGTTGCAGTTGGGCACACAACCTGTTGGAGCAAGGCCCTAAGAAACATCACCTAATTCCACAAGCTATCTCTAACAACATGCTGAACTAGATGAACTTCAAAAGTTCCTAATATCCTAAACCACTCTATGACTCTAAGAAGCATCAGAACACCACACTATGCAATCACAAGACAAAACAGAAGGAAGGTAGAAACAGGATGTGTGTCTTGTTCTTCAATGTGAAATGAACATCAGAAGATGTTTTCAATGCTAAATTAGAAAAATCAATGGTCTGTGTTAAACAGCTACTGTCTTCAAAGAATTAATCTGGTAGCATGTTCAACAGCTAAACACTGACCAATAATCAACGAACCTCCACCACTCTGAGATGAGAACTCAACAACCAGTCATTTCACATATACACACACACACAGATTCTACCAACAGGTATTAGCTATTGCATGAAGGAAAACACAAACTTGTGAGAAACTTACAATTATCAGGAATCAATTCAGAGGCTGAAAAACCACCTCTTCCCCTTCCCCAAAAATATATGCCTAGTCTGAACCAACGAAAGACTGACTTCCTCACTTTCAACATGCCCCCTTCCAAAGATTACTTATAGAATGTCTTTCAAGGCAGAAAATTATCACTTGCAATTCCTTCTACTGAAGCTCAGTATCTTTAGAAAAAAAAAAAAAGAAAGCCTAATATAGAACATTTTTCTGCCCACTATAAATAACATAGTGCTGGAAACTGAGTGGATATTAAGGCAGACAAAACTTACTGGGGTATTTAAAGATGTTAAGAAAGGACATTGCTAATAAAAATCTGAAGCTAATGAAAATGGAATATATGCACTTTGAAAACAAAGTCCAATTCTTAAGAGACCTTTCCAGGGGGATTTTTTTCAGATTTGAGAAGAAAAGAAGTGAAAAGTGCTAGACAGTCCTGAAAATGGAGCAGCTTAAAGTAAAACATTTCAGGTTTGTTTCTTTGAATTAGTGTGCATTTTCCTTTAGAATTATCAGAGTATTGCCATTTAATTAGGTATGTTAGGATAGTTTATTATTTTGAGGCTCACCTTAAGATAGCCTCCAGATGACACAAGCATTTTACTGTCAGGAGAAAATGAGAGGTCTGTTAACCATCCACCATGTGTTGGTTCTCCTTCGTCTACAGTAACTGGGGAGCAGAAGTGAAGCAATGCACCTGTTAAAATGTCCCAAATCTAAAAATGAGAGAAGATTATGTATATAAGTAAACTTAAAGGGTAACAAAATCTCCAGTAAGAAAAGCTGAAATGTATTTTTCTATATTAGAAAAAAAACATCCCTTATAAATAAGCATTCTACCTGAAGTGACAGAATACTCCAAAGAAAGAATTCTCCTCTTAGAACTGTATCACATATGGAGGATTTAATCCCACATGCAATTCCCAGTAGAATTATTAGTAAATCATGTGAATCAGTTCCTCAGGACTCATGGAACACATCTATCAATACGGTTACAAACTACTGTCTCATGTGGCAAACCTTGGTATTTTCAATTCCCTGTGTTGACCGCAATGCTAACGAACTAGACATGCAGCACATAAACTATGAGAACTCATGTCTGTGAGCTATCAACTGAATTATAAAATAAACAGCAAGGTTAAAGCAGTACCCTTATTTCTCCTTTGTCATCTCCAGTGGCCAATAATTTGTTATTAGGAGAGAAAGTACAGCATCGCACACAGGCTTCATGACCTTTCAGCTCAAGAAGAACAGATGAACTTTCAAAGCTCCATATCTAAATGAAAAACATTACAGAAGAGTAAAAAAAGATCAGTTCAAAAACAACTGTGACTTCTTTCTAAAAAGGCACTGGTATTCAAAAGTACCTAAGACTTTTTGGTATATATGCATATGTGTGTGTGCACTTATGTATTATACTGTAGTCCATTTTTCTTTTTAGTATCTGTATCACAGAAGAATGCATTTGCTACAAATTACTGAACCAACTGCATGTGTATTTCTTTCCTTGGAATATTCTCTTCAATGAAACTAATTCATTTACAATTAAGTTCAAAGTTCGTCACAGAAAAAGGGTTCCTAAATTTAAAGCTTTGTTTTAAAAATCTAACAGGACACTAACAATCTAATGAGGCATCCACAGAAAATTAAAGAAGTCCCTTCTTTTTGCATCTTGCTTCTGAACAGAAATACCAGCAGTTTCACTGAAGTTCCAGAAATTTTTCTTAAGATTTCCAAATTAAGAATGTTAGGTGATTGACAAATCAACACAGAGAACTAAACAAAGTGTTCTGCACAAACTTGTGCATTAAACACGCGTTTTATTTGCACAGAAGCCACCAGGCAGCCTGAAGTTATATCCAAGATCATTTATGAATGACTATAACAGCTTTAGAAACATGTTCATAAATACAGGAAATTTAATACTAGAAATACCACAGGATAACTTAAATAATTGCTAGTTACCTCATAATAAAAAAAATAAAGCATACATTTCAGGACACATAAGGCATCATTTTTATCTTTGTACAAAAAGTAACCAACCTTTGCAGTTTTGTCAGCAGAAGTAGATGAAAATTTACTACCATCAGGTGAAATAGCACAGGAAAGAACAGCACCTTCATGGCAAGTAAAATCTTTCTCTGTGTTTCCAGTGGTGATATTCCAAACCTACCAAATATACAGGAAAACCAGGTTACTTTTGTAACACTGTAAAAAGGTTAAAACCCCTATATCTTACAGAATTATATATAGGAGATAAAACTCAGTTATCTAGTTCAAATACAGCTAACATTTTGCTACGTTTACTGGTATAGTTAAAATACAACAAGAGTGTAAATCTTACTAGACACAGAAAAAGCAAAATTGTGTCTTAAACATCAGCTTACACTTTAGGATCAATTCACTAAAATATTTGTCAACACAACGTGTAGGAAATACCGAATCTTAGAAGAGATGAAATGCATTTTATGCAATTTGTCAATACACAGCCTCTTATTTACCTTAACAGTTCCATCAAATGACCAAGAAAGAAGCTTGGAATTTTCTAAAAGTCTGAAATCCTTGATTGCTTCCTTGTGCCCCCTTAGAAACACACATTCATTCAAGTGCCAATTCCACACCTAATGATAAAGATTAAATACTTTAAGAAAAACAAATAATAACGTCAAACATAAGAAGAATGAACTAACCGATTGATTTTTTAAGTCACAGGGATAATAAAGTTCTTGTGGAGGTGGCAACTACTTAAAAGGCTAGATAATGAAGATATCCATAGCAGACATGCTGAAGATTGAAGATGCCATAGTATTTAATAGTGAACCTGTGAGAGAGTTCCCTATAATAGACACATAATCTAATTTTCAAGGTGAATTTGATGCTTAAAATTCCCTGGTAATTTAAAAAGACAAAGCAAAATCAATAATTTTCTATGTACCCCAGAAGTTTTGGGTTTTAAACCTTTAATTATTGCAGCAAATAAACTTCCGTCATCTGGCAGACCTCATATTTTCCACAGTTAAATTTTCTTTTATGTTTTTAAGTGTATTTTTAATGAAATGCCATCTTGGTTTGCATTTTTATAACAAAATAACACTTCTATTTTTGATTCAAATAATCATTGAAAACTGAAAAGAATGTAATTTTATTTTACAGGAGTTATTAAGCATCAATTTAAATGACAATGATTTAATAGTTTTCAAATTAATAGGTTTTCAGCATCAAAGAAAGAACAAAAAGCAGAGGTGTTCAAACGACAGACAATCCCGGTGGCTTCAATGAGGCACTAGAGGGAGCTGAGGACCCAGAAGAAAAACTACCCGCTATAGACCTGAAAGAAGGATCCAAAAGCTGATAAACCGGTGACCTGTCCTTACTGCCACAGTGATGGCACTCAAACGAGCTTCAGATCCACAAGTTCAGTGCAGTGTTAGAGCAAAACAAACATCAGAGTGTGATGTAGCATAGGGTACATGTGTATTCAGCAAGTAGGTAGAACACAAGTTGGAACAGATTTGATGAGCAAAAACATCGCTGAGGAACAAGTGTACTGGAGGTTTTACTTCAAATCATCTCAAGTTTGATTGCGTGGACTGAATGCTCATTAGTAGCTGGAGCATGTTTAGGAATCCTACCAGTGTGCCTGCAACTGCTCTGCAGTGCAAACTAAAGCACAGAGTGCACAAATGGCCAGGACATTCACTTCAAAAGCACATCCCTGAGGTGAGCTAAAGTTCTAATATAAACACACCAGAATGCTTGCCAGGAACCAATCTACCCCGCTGAGAGGCAGAGCTCATTAATCTGAGACTACATTAGTGCAGCCTTTCTATTTCTAGCTAGCATCTGTATTCAGCCCTGTACTTTACTACGTGAACACCATCCGCCTGCTCGGAGACAGGACTTTTTACCTCATTCCTTTGGACAGTGTAAGCAAGTCCACTGACACACCTACCATAAATAGCCAGTTCTGGGTCACATCCCAAACCCTTCACTTAGGCAAGCAGAACTGTTGAGTTATCTTGTTTGAAAATTAATGTTCTTTTCACTTATCTTAAAGGATTTGGTGCCTTTCTATCATCCACAGCATTAATAACACAAACTGTGTAATATTCATTATCACATAAGGTATTATAGAGGCTACAGTTTCTACAGTCCCTTGTCCTAAGATAAAGCACTAGAGAACACAGTAGTCATTTATCGAGTTCACATTATCTGTAGTATAAAAGATCTTTTTAAATAAATTGTAAATAAGTTACAACGGAATCTTTTAAACCATTTTCCAAACCTGTATAACAGAATCATGAGCACTTGAAATGAGAGTCTGACAATCAGAGGTGAATCGACAATGCTGCACGGATGTCCTGAAGGCCTCCCGGGATTTCAGAACTTTCCCGTTCGACACCTGTAATACCTTTACAATGAAGAATGCAGTAATTACATTACGTATTTGAGCAAAAAGGAAGAAAAGAACATGCAAATTCTTTTTTAAATAACACAAGATTGTAAATAGATGATTCTCAGTCAATGGACTGGAACAACTGAAAATTCGTATTAGCTTCCTCCTTGGTAAAATGAAATTCAGAGCTACACTACCCCAGAAGACTGAGAAGAGATCTCATTGATGTTTATCAGTATCTAAAGGGCAGGTGTCAAGAGGATGGGCCAGACTTTTCAGTGATACCCAGCAACAGGATAAGGGGCAAGGGGCACAAATCAGAGTGCAGGAAGTTCCATCTGAACATGAAGAAAAACTTCTTCACTTTGAGGGTGACAGAACTGGAACAGGCTGCCCTGGGTTGTCTCCTTCTCTGGAGATATTCAAAACCCACCTGGATACGATCCCCTCTAACCTAATCTAGGTTAACTTTAGGAGGAGACTTGGACTAAATGATCTCTAGAGGTCCATTCCAACACCTACGGTTCTGTGATTCTATTACTATTAGCACTACCTTTAAATTTTTGTCACTTAGGTATCATTCACACGCAAAAATTTTGAAGAATACTGTTGTACAAAGCCATTTAAATGGCATTTCTTTAAAACAAGAAAGCACCAAGAAGTAGTGCTTTCCTACTACTTTTAAAATCAGTTTAGGTTTTAATACCTTTATTGTTCCACTTTCCTGTCCAAAACCTGCAAATTTGAGATCTTCACTTAAACAACAGCAGGAAATGGGGGATTCTTGAGCTGCTGTCTGCGTAACAACACTGTCTGTATTTCCATTGATAAGCTGCAAGATAGGAAGTTATTACAATATTTTTAAATTTAAAATAAATTACAATACAGAGTTAAGAATGCTAAAGAGAACAGTGCACCAGTTTCAAACTTTGAGTTATAAAGATCACTTTTATAAACCAACTGCTTTGAAGGTCTATCTAATTGTCTTCATAGAATGCTCTTTGACCAGGACAAGCTTGCAAAAGGAAACAAATCTCAGTATTAGAAGGTTTTTTTCAAGTTCATCTGGCTACAAAAAACAGTAACTCAAAATGCTACTCCCAAATTTCAAAAGCCACACAGAGAGCTCCATGCTCAAATTTACCTTGCCAGACAGATTCTGCAGCACATGCTAATTGGACCATAAAATACTTTAAGTGCATCCCGTAAGCATGACTTTAAACTTACTATCACACAATACACAAAATCTCAACTCAGTATGACCCTCAAATCAATTCCCCTAGGGAAAAAAAAAAATCTTAGAATACAATGATTTACAAAGTTTACATTTACAAAGTTACCAGTGTGACATGTTTATATATGAAATACTGCACAACAGAAGATGACCAGAATCCGAGTTCTGAGAGATTACAAAGAGTAAAACATTGCAGGCGCAAGAAAAACTCTTTTAGGGATATGATAGCAGAGATACACTGTTAAATTACAGTTCAAATGCTTAGCTGCCTTCTCAGTCAATTTCTCTTCTTGTGCAAAGGTGAAAAATCTATTATTCTTCTATAATGGAGTCTCCTCTCATGAGAAGACACCTCTCCACCACCAAGTAGGCCAGGGGTACTCAAGAAGTTGGGAGGGGACACAGCTGGGACAGCTGACCCCAGGTGGCCGAAGGAACGTTCCATACCATATGACATCATGCTCAGTACGTAAAGCTGGGGGAAGGAGGAGGAAAGGGAGAGAAGTTTGGAGTGATGGCATTTGTCTTCCCAAGTAACCATCATGTGTGACGAAGCCCTGCTTTCCTGGAGATGGCTGAACACCTGCCTGTCAATGGGAAGCAGTGAATGAATTCCTTGTCTTCCTTTGCTTGCATGCTTGGCTTTTGCTCAACCTATTAAACTGTCTTTACCCCATGAGTTTTTTCACTTTTACTCCTCCCATTCTCTCTACCATCCCACTGAGGGAGAGTGAGCAAGCAGCTGTGTGGTGCTTAGTTGCAGGCTGGGGTCAAACCACCACAGCCCACTTTGTGGGTCAAAATGCAGTCGGTTTGTGTAAGCAGCGTTCTGCAACAAATATGAAAATGTTTCTGCTTTTAAACAGTTACAATCAAGTAAAAGCATAATCTGAACGAACTGCATTGCCTTCACTTCAAAGAAAATCCTATCAACTGACTTTATTCGATGAATTAGAAAATCATATTAAAAAAAGATGTGCATGCATTTGTTATCAAGGAATGGAAAAACATATTTTGGATGCTGGTGTCCCTTCTACTTGGCGGAAGGGTTCACAGTAATAAGAGGGTACCCACTATTAATATTTTCTTTAGGACATAAAAGACTCCATGATCTCCTAAGGCTATAGGCAGAGCTGGGTTTACCCATTTGAGATGATTCCTTCAGCTGTTACACAGTAGTTGTGATGCATCATGTATATGTACTGTGTAACACCTGGTCTATACGNCTTCCTTTGCTTGCATGCTTGGCTTTTGCTCAACCTACTAAACTGTCTTTACCCCATGAGTTTTTTCACTTTTACTCCTCCCATTCTCTCTACCATCCCACTGAGGGAGAGTGAGCAAGCAGCTGTGTGGTGCTTAGTTGCAGGCTGGGGTCAAACCACCACAGCCCACTTTGTGGGTCAAAATGCAGTCGGTTTGTGTAAGCAGCATTCTGCAACAAATATGAAAATGTTTCTGCTTTTAAACAGTTACAATCAAGTAAAAGCATAATCTGAACGAACTGCATTGCCTTCACTTCAAAGAAAATCCTATCAACTGACTTTATTCGATGAATTAGAAAATCATATTAAAAAAAGATGTGCATGCATTTGTTATCAAGGAATGGAAAAACATATTTTGGATGCTGGTGTCCCTTCTACTTGGCGGAAGGGTTCACAGTAATAAGAGGGTACCCACTATTAATATTTTCTTTAGGACATAAAAGACTCCATGGTCTCCTAAGGCTACAGGCAGATCTGGGTTTACACCTTTCATTCTCCCATTTGAGATGACTCCTTCAGCTGTTATACAGCAGTTGTGATGCATTATGTATATGCACTGTGTAACACCTGGTCTATACGTGCTGTGCACATTACACACTGCTGTGCATAGCTAAGCCCCTTGGAGGGCCCACAGCCTCCCTATTCATGAAGAAGAAACAGTTTTGCTCCCCTGCATCAAGCTTCAGTTGTGACAGTGTAGAAATTTCCCTGCAAACTTCATTTTTTGCTCACTAAATTAGCCAGAGTTTCTAGATATAAAAAAAAAAATCATACATGAAAAATCATCTACTGCAGATTCAGCTGTTGAAAGCCATGAACAAGACATTCTTTCAGTGTTTCCTCAATTTTCTACTGAGATTTACAGATAATATTCAAATTTACTACCATACTGAGAAATGCAGCTTACCTGTAAATGCTTCTGATTGTAAATTGCTAAAATCATCACTTCACCATTGTGAAATACAACATCTAGTTCACTTTTCAGCACAGCATCAGAAGACTTGCACACTTTCTTTGTCTCCCAAATCTGTTTAAGAACACAGCATTTCATTAGTTTTACTAAAGGACAAGACATGATACTTGCTAACTAAGAGTATTTGTAAACCACAGTCTTACAAACTTGCAAGTAACACTGATTTTTTTCAGATCAGTGAAAATTATGCTTGTGCTATATTTATCTGATAGGGAAGGTTGTGAAATTACTGCAGTGATTCCAACAGATGAAACAGGACTGATTTTTTCCAGGCTGACCAGTAGACTTCCCTGTGTTTAGAGTCATAGCTATGACGTCTGCAATTTTCTGATCCAAAGAAGAGTGTTCAAATCCAATTATAAAAAAATATCAAGTACAGATTTCTATACTTAACTGCTTTCAAAACTCCAATAATGTAACACCTTGGGGGAAAAGGAAAGGTTACCTCAGCGAACAATAGTTTTACTATCACAGGTTTTAACAAGGCATTGCAGTTATAGAAATCTATCCTAAATAATAACATTGAAATATATCTAACAATGACAGTAATATCAAGTCTGCCAAGATCCCCAAAAAACTTCACAAAACTTCCCAGCAAAATCTAAGATAAAATAGAAGGTCACAATTACTCCTGAACAGCCAGTGGACTTTAAAAAAATCACATTGATAAACAGTAAACTTAGATACAATAAATAAAGTAAAAAAGCCAGCTCATTTTACTGTATAGCTTAATCACTTTATAATAAATATTTAAATTTATATTAGCTATAAACACACATAAATACTAAATATATACTTATATAATATAAACATATTATGTATTTCTGTAATAAAAACTTTCTTAAATTAATAATTTAATAAGGTATATATCTAAATTTGAGAAGAGAGGGCTTACTGCGGTCTATCAGTATTTAAAGAGGGTTGACAAGAGAGACGGGGACAGACTTTTTCGCAGGGTCTGTAGCAGCAAGACAAGGGATAATGGTTTAAAACCAAAGCAGGTTAGATTCAGACTACATATAAGGAAGAAATTTTTTACACTGAGAGTGGCGAAACACTGGCACAGGTTGCCCAGAGAGGTGGTAGATGTCCCATCCCTGGAACCATTCAAGGTCAGGCTGGACTGGGATCTGAGCAACCTGATCTAGTTCATGTCCCTGCGCATTGCATGGAGGTTGGACTACACGGGACCTTCAAAGGTCCCTTCCAATCCAAACTATTCCATGGTTCTAAGAAATCCCCATTTTTCAAAAAGAAAGATGTCATCTTACCCGTACTGTCTGGTCATCAGATGATGTCAGAAATAAAGATCCATCTGGTGAAAACGTCACACAGTGAACCCAGCTCATGTGTCCCCTGCAATATGCTACTTTTGATAAGGACTTAATATTCCATAACTACAAGAAAAACATGAAAGAAGAATTCAAATGGATTTGGACTACATTTACAGAGAAAACAGTGCAAAACAAGTAATATACTTAATTAATATTTCTTCTAGTATTCTTACTTGTCATTCTGAAATCAGATGTAACAAGAATTTTGCCTGCTTATCACTTTCGAAGGTCAGGGAAATTGAATCAGCAGCCTCTTTGACTGCTGTAATTTTAAAAGTTGAGGGGACCAAAAAAAAAGGAAAGAAAAATACAAGTTCAACTGACCATGTAAATTGCAAAACCAAACCCAAACAATCAATCAATCAATCAAACAAACAAACAAAAAACCTCAGATGTGATACTTGTACAGGTTTACTCTAGCTGTGCTAGTCCCAGACTCATACCAGGTGGTTTATTCCTTTTTAGTGAGTTGCCATGTTCTGTAGCAGCACATAGAAGATGAGAGGGTTTTGTCTGAGCTAAGCAATGAGAAGGCCTATGCTTGAGAGTGACAACAGTAACTTTAAAGAAATTTAGTAACCTAGTCATTTTATATAAATGTGACTTCTGTTGTCCAAAGTGAACATATAACTTTCAAACGTTGTTTCCCAATTAATATTTTACATCTCAGAAGTGAATGAAGATTAAATGAAGCACACTGAAAGCCTGCTAAAATAGCTACAGTTGTTCATCTCTGCATACAAGAAACTATTAAGACAAACTATTATATTAAGGATAATATTTTATACTACAAATATTCCTTCCTGGCATACTGTAGCAAAAGCAATCACTTACCTCAACAGAACAGTGAGATAAAGCAACTGCTACTAACTCATCATCAGGACAGAAGTCACAGTATTGGATTGTGCTGTGATGACTTACAACAACTTGTGTTAACAAACCACAGGTTTTAACATCAAAAAGCTGTGAACACATAATTACAATAGTTAGCATTCAATAGTATGACTTACTATAGACAAACAGCTTATAGGTTCAACAGCATACATTGCTGAATTTAGAAGTTATTTCTCTCAGTTAAGTTTCTTGCCCACAGGTTTTTACTTTACACACACCTGAAACCATGCACCTTATATCTGAAACATCTTAATGGTCTGGAATTTTAGCTTTAATCATAATTTCTAATTACATGATCTTTCAGGTCCTTTCCAAACCAAACCATTCAATGATTCTATACTACTTCAAGATTATTGAAGTGAGGTACTTACCAAAAGCTTATTTTTGGCTACCACCAAAATCATTTCACCATTTTTGGACCACGAGCAACATTTTACTAAGACCTCCACATCATCTGCTTGTTCATCTGCATTTTTGAAGAAATCTTTTATCTCAATACTTTTCAGCTCATTTGCTGAGCGTGTTTCCCAAAGCTGCAATAAAAAGTAAAGGAAACACACAAAAACTTTTTACTGATGCAATACAGGGGAGAGCTAACTCCCAATCTCTTCCAGGAAAGAAGGAAAGTGAGATGGATAGAATACAAAAAAAAGCCTTTGCTAACTTTCCCAGGTCAAGAAAGAGCATTAGAATATTCAGAAGCCCAGACAACTTAGACAAAAAGATAAAAAAAAAAAAAAGTCAAAAACAACAAAGAAAAACAAACAAAAAAGCAAAGAAAAAGAAACAACCCCAAACCATAAAACAAGGCAGAATTACACTGTAGCAGAACGTACTCCCTAAGGTTTTCCCCCCCTCATATCATTCCAGTTACAACACTGTCTGTTAATAGAAAACAAAAAAAAAAACCCCAGAATCTGCTCTGTAACTCTATTAAATTCTACTCATCATGAAAAATCTAGTGTACATCTACCTTTGTGCCTTAATGCTATCAGGGTGTCTGACAAAAATCTATTGAATATTTCTGTTCCCTCCATCACTACTTTTTCTTTTATGAATAAGAACAGCTATAGCAACCCTTCTTTTCTGATTTAGCAACTCTACAGAAAGACAACAGTGTTTTAAGAACTGCAATTCTGAAATAGCATAGTTTTATTGCAATCAAAGGCAATAAAAAAAACCCCAAACCCTTATATTATGTAATTTGTGTAAAAGAAAACACAAATCTCTCCATTCTCTTCTAGTGCATATGTGAAAAATGGCACATAGAAATTGCTTTTAACTTTTACCACTACTGATACTCATTTTCAGAGATGACAGACCTTTCAATTAATCTAAAAATTCATTACTTTTATTTTTTTTCTTAATGTACTTTTAGAAAACTGTGTGAAACTTGTTTGTTTTTTTTTAAAAAAAAAAAAAAGCTGGGCAAAAGTAAAGGATTCAAAATGAGCTAATTTATTTATTTACAACTACAGGCACCCAGCTTTGTTTCCCTGGTACTGGACAAGCCAATTCAAAATTCTCTATTAGAAATGGGATGAATAATCAGCTGCTTCAGGATTTAATTAATTAAAGCTGACCATACAGACACAAAGCATAATTTGCATTTTATAAAAAAAAAAAATCCATCATCAAAACAAACAGTTGATTTAAAAATACACTGTGTACCTTTACTGTTCCATCTGTTGAGCAGCTAGCAACATATTCATCATTTGGTGAAAATCTACAGTGACTGACAGAATTTATATGACCAATCATCGTATTTCTGCAATACTCTTTGTTCAAATCCCAAAGCTGCATGAGAAACAAACAAATATCATCACATTAATGAACTATTCAAAGACAGATTATTTGTGTTCTTCTCAAAATCATGCCCTGGCAACCAGAACCTCCTCATTTTCTTTTTTTTTTTTTTTTCCTTAGTTTTACCCACATGCTCACGGACTTGATGCTATGCCACAGACTACCTCACAATTTACCTCCATCTGCTAACTTGCATGAAAGCTACTGACTCCAGAATTACATTGAACTAGTTAAACTGTCTGTAAAGTGTAGGCAAGGCCCCTGAAAAGCACAAAGTTACTGAAAGTTTCCTCAGACTGAGGAAGAAGCCTCCTCATGCCTCTTTTTCTTTCAACTTTGAAATTCAGAATTACGGACCTTACACATAATTAAAAAATGAAATCTCTGTCTTGGACAATCATCTCTGTCTTGGACAGTCTGAACATCCATACCACTGCAGATTAAGAGCAGCATAAGCACTGCAACAAAGACAAGAACATACAGCCAGGGCAGTAGGCCCATCATGTTCAGTGCCAGTTAACTATAAGACTTGCTTATCTGTAGGCCAGGCTGGATGAGGCTTTGAGCAACCTGCTCTAGTGGGAGGTGTCTCTGCACATGGCAGGAGGGTTGGAACTCGATGATCTTTAAGGTCCCTTCCAATTCAAACCATTCTATGATTCTATATTAGACTCTTATTTGCCACAGTCTAGGTCTTGACGTTCTGTTTTCCCCTTTCCCTCAGGTGCAGACTTCAGCTGCCCCATTTCTTTTCTTTCTTGGTATACAAACTGCCTCCCAATCTGAACAGTGCCAACTGGTTAACCTGACAAAATTCTTGCTTTGATTACTGTTATTTTCTTGGCTTCCACTTTAATGTTTTTACTATGCCAAATCAATTTAACCAAAAAATGCACCTACTACACTTCCACAATGCTTCCCATCCCTCCTCAAAGTCTTTCAGCATCCATTTTTTACATTACAAACTTTTGTACATCCTAAATTTCTGCCTTCATTTTTCTTACACTGTTTTTGATCAGGTATTTCAGTCCCACACTCTCCCATTCCCATCCCACCTTCTAGAAGTCTTGCCAAAGCCCTCACCTTCATGCCCTACCAATAGGACTTTGCTTATTCTCCTTTGCTGAGCATAAACACTCCTTCTGTTCTGCTCTTTGAAATCCGATTACAGAGCTGCAGTCAGTACTCTTAATCTGTTGCCATCTCTCTTCTCCCAGGCTCATTAAAAAGAAACGTAATTTATAGCGTTTAAATATATTTATACATCAATAATATCCCATTATGATAAGCAGCATGAGAATAATCTTAATTTTTTCTACTTACTTTGATGAAAGTGTCATTTGAGCAGGTGGCTAAAAGATACTGACCACTTCCATTATTGAATTGGCAGCAATTGACCTGCTCTGAGTGTTCTTCATACACAAACTTACACTGGCCTGTTCTTGAATTCCAAACCTAGATAGAATTGAAAGATAAAAAAAACCTTTTAAATCTAGCGTACTTAATTTAAAATAAAAAATCTGTAAGTTATGCTGAAATACAGATAAAGCCCTAACACATTCTTTATAACACCTCAAAAACATTTTTTTAAGATAGAGGGAAAGCATACATATATATCTATCTATCTATATGTATCTCTACACAGTTAGAAAGAAGAAGTTACAAGAGGAAGGTCATAATTCAGATTAGAATCTGATAAATACTGGAATTCCACCAAGGTTTTGCTACAGTTCTGAGGAATTTAAACTTCCAAATTATTCATGTTAGAAGAAAAAAGCCCATGAAAAAAAGAATTATGGATATATTCATCGCATATTATGGATAGGATTGGACTCACATATTATGTTCTACTTGAAAAGAAACATCTGATAATACAAGTATCATAAATTGTCATTCTGTAAGTATGATATTAACATTATGCATCTTTTATGTTATGTAATAAGTAGGGCTTTTCTGTTTGTCTGTTAGTAGTGAATTATCCACGTAAAATTTAAGAGAGTTAAAAAATCCCTTAGTCTTAAGAACCTGCTCTGCCTGAGTTGGTTAAAACTGAAATTAGGATTATTAATTTGAAAAAAAAAAAAAATAATTGTCTGCTCTCCATTTCCTTACCTTCACTTTTTTATCAGCTGAACAAGTTGCTACAAATTCACCATCCGCAGAGAAAGCGCAACAAAGAATTTCATCATCGTGGGCACTTATCTCGAGGAGTCTCTCCCCACTGGCTGTTTTAAACACCTAGAACAATGAACAATAAAATCTTTTAACTCGTATAGAATTTTAAAACACAAATATAAGTTTGTTTTCTCTCAGAGATCTCTCTTTATATGAGCTTTGCATAAAATTGGTTTACCTTGGAAAATATTTGTAATTTCAGGGAAATTAACGTAAGAATTATGAAAATATTCAATTCGGATTTAAATTTTGTAAGGATGATAGAAATTGTTAGGGTGAGAAATAGTGAAAACTGATTTTAAAAAACATTTCTGTATGCAATGTGCGTTTCATTAACGCTTTTTTCTACTCGCACTCTTTAAGCCTAAATACACATCCTTTCACAGTACTTTTAATTAGTAACTGCACAACACTGTCTCTTTCAATAAAATCTAAACCATCCTTAAAACTACAAATTCCAGGTTTAAATATGTGCAATATCCTTCCGTGGAAACTAAGAATTTCAGCAGCAACTTATGATTTGGGGAACAAACAAGAAAAAATAAGTAGTGAGAAGTCATACAGAATGCTACATGCCTCAGTGTTGGGCTAGTCATAGGTACTAAAAGGACAATCTGGGAAAAGTGTCACATGTTAATAATCGATTTCCCAAACTTCTTGGATTTAACTTCACAAGGAGGGGTAGGGAAGATCAGATCTCCCTTTCCTCTTTAGGTTACATATTCTTAATTATTGAAACAAATCACACTGTGCTCATTACAGCAGTACTCAGGATACTAACAATCGTGAAGTCTCCATTTTTTTCCTTCGCTTTTTCATTGAGTGGAATATCAGTGACAATGAAATGGTTGGTATTTGTTCAAATAAGAGTATAAATACCGAAGTAACAGGAAATTTACATTTTTGCAGTAAATTCTGCAGAATATCTGCTCTTAATCTAATCATATTTTATCTTACAGAAACAGCAGAAGTAGCCTTGAAAACAGAAAAGCTCAGGCCACAATTAGAACAAACAATAATTTCAGAGTTAACCAAGGAAAAAACGGTTACTGCTGATTTTCCTATTACTTCTTCAATGAGAGTTTAGTTTAAATGAAATCACAACTCACAGATTTAATTTTATTGGTGAGAAAACAAAGAGAAAAACAAGCAATCTGCAGTCTCAATAATGAGGCCATTTAGTACAGAAGCCCAGCACAGTAACTTCAGCACAGCATAAAATAAGTACATCCACTAGGAATCTCCTTAAGTGGATGCCACTATCATAATACTGTCGAAGCCAGCAAATAAAATAATTAAATAAAAACACAATGACGACACATTAAATAGCCAAATGAACAGCAACTAAGCACCACTAATATTATTACTTCAGTATTAAACTTATCAAGCATCCAAAAAAATACCAAAGGCTTGCAGAAACATTTTTTTCCCTTACCTTTGGCTGTCTGGAATATGGACACTTTACCAGGTTACTGTCTGGCTGATTGCTAGATTTCTCGAGAGCTGGCTGGCTCCCCTCCCGGCAGACTGCTGGCAAATTTATATTAGTCACTTTCCTCTCTGTCTCCCCTAATCCACTTCCTAAGCACTTTGGATCCGTTTCCAATCTAATACTGTCCTCAACTTCAGGGGTTCATTCTTCTCCCCAGATTTATTTCTTTTGCGTAAGACAGTTTACTAATTAATCACCAAGTAGCATAATGTCCATTACCATCCCAGAGAAATAGTAAAGCTGTAACTAAAACATCTTACTGTTTCTCAGTTCTGTAGAAGGTCTACTGTGACTAGAAATACCATTTTTGCAAGCAAATATTAAATATGCTGGGTGCATTACCTAGGCGGCGAGCTTTTCTGGGTCAATTAAAGGCATCTCATGGTTGTGTTTTACACCAGTGAGGGTATAAACCCTGAAATCACAAAGTTAAGTTTTTGAACTGGAAGATAATGCTTACTATTCTAAACATGCAACTTGATGTTTATATAATAATACTTCCCTTTTAATCATTTGTCTCCAATACGTTCTAGATCCCTAACATCTCCACATAACAGCAAAAGAGGAGCAACAGGACTGTTAACAAACGTTATCAAAATGGTACAGTGCATCTCTTTTCGCTCATGCATAGGTATCTTACCTGAAGTGTTTTATCAGCTCCACACGATGCTATTCTTTGTCTATCCTTAGAAAAGCAGGCATGGTAAACTGCATCTCTGTGTGGACGAACTACCAATCGGTAGAGGTTTTTCAAGGATTTTTTATTTCTACAGGGTAAAATAGTTGATTTTAGATGAGTAGGTTTTCCTGGTGCATTTTTATTATTCAAAATCCTCTATAAAAAGACAACAGTTTTTCTTTGGATCTTGAGCAGCAAGCTTTATAACAAACCAACCAACCAACCCACTACACCACACCTTTCAGTCTTTATCCTGATGTAATAAAGGTAATGCAAAATCCAAAATTCACTCTGGAAGAGTGAATTCACTCTGGAAGACAGTTTTTACTGTCTTCCAATAGTTACAGTTTAGAGATCAAGAAAGGTAACACACGCACAAGAAATTAACATGCTACTTTATGGGAAAAGCTGGTACACTACAAGATGCAACGTTTTTATGATCTGATACATGCAATTTCCAAATACAAATTTCTTCCTGAGAATTCTTGCAGGTTCTTCTGCAGGTTCCTTTTCAAGCTTATTCAAAAGAATTTCTGAATTTGTTTAGATCTTAGTAAATTTACATAGTTTTCATAGAAATGACTCAACTCTTATCACTAGATATTTAAATAAAATCTGTTGTTATCACTGCATTTCAACCAGAGATTAAGTACAGAATCTAACCCACTTTAAATACTTCTTGCCTCACTTTAACAAAATCTTAGCACTAGTAGCAATCGTGATCATCCTGCTGAGACAGACCTTAATACAGGAAGCTGTCATAGTAATAAGATGTTTTTTGGTGATTAATAGATTGTCACAAGACAAACTATTAATTTTCTGGAGTCTAAATGGATAAATGTACTTCAAGTTTTTATCATTACAAGCTTCAATCTTCAGGCTTAGCATTTAAATAACAGGTAAAACATCTCAAACAAAGTAGGTATACTTGCTGCAAAATACTGACTCACTGAAGTAAAAGGTTTTGGGTTTTTTTTGCATATTTAAATAAATCTAAAATTGCTGGTTAAGACAGCAGTGCGTTCACCTACATATCCTACAAATCATTTTTAGAACCTTGCCCTAGGATGGGAAACAAAACCATCAGTCTCTGTTCTGTTGATTTCAGTCCTGTTCTTCAGCATATCTCCCCTGATCCAAGGTGAAAGCCCTGAACTAACAGGAGATTGACTCTTCTGAATTGGGCAACTTTCAAGTGTTTTTGTTAAAAAACTGTTAGCAAAATGAAATAACCAAATATTGAAAGAGAAGACCTGAATCAGATATGTCTGGATAAACCTGCCTGATTATTACCATAATAACCTGACATACAGTCATTCTGATTTTTAGTCACCAAATATTACAGATATCAGAACAGAAACATCAAACAGAAGAATCTAACAGAGATAGTTACATGGCCAGATGACTACTGGACTATACTGGAAAAACATTTAGTATGTATACTTCCTCCTTAAACAACTTCCAAAAATATGAAAACAGCAAAAAATTATTTAAATAGGAGAAATTCCAAGATTGGGTAGAGATTATATAGTAGCCTTTCTATATATATTTCCCATTTGCTATTTTCAGAAACTTCACAAGTTAACACAAATGTTCTCCTTTTTAAAAAGCATACATTGTACTAGAAAACCTAGAAACTTACTGTACTGTACACAATACTTGCATTACAATTCTAACTTTAAATAAAAAAGAAAAGAATTACTAAAAGAAGTTTCAAAGTAACTAATTTTCATCTTTATATAGTTATTTAAAGGGAATAATCATTGAGTGTAGAAGTAAATGAATTCCTCTATTCCATTTCTCTGTAATTATTACTAATTTGTGGTCTTACATATCCAGTTGCCCTCCTCCCACAAGTTCCTGAAAATTATTTCCTTTTCCCAGAAAAAACTGCAGTTCTTCAAAAAGGTTCTTATGTTAGCTATATATTGTATTCTGTTGTGTGTTAAATTATTTTCTTGGACCACGGGATAGGCAGATGAACTGCAGCTACTTACATCCATTCCAAATAAAATGCTCCTCTTTCTCTTTGAGCATGTAGCTTGGCTTGCTGATACACCTCTGATGTCTCTGGTTGGCAAAGACCCAACTGCACAATGTCAGGAAACGGTTGCCGTCCAAGAAGGTGCCCATTTAAAGACAGAAATTCCTGGAAGTTCTCACATACTGTGCTATCCTATGTACAGAGCAGATAACATTTGATAACAGACAATGTGGATTCATTTCCTAAATGCCCTTTGCTTAATTTTCTATACAGCTAATATTCATAGAATCATAGAATGGTTAGAGTTGGAAGGGACCTTAAAGATCATCAAGTTCCAACCCCCCTGCCATGTGCAGGGACACCTCTCCCTAGACCAGGTTGCTCAAAGCCCCATCCAGCCTGGCCTTGAACGCTTCTAGGGATGGGGCACCAATATTCTTACAGAAGCACTTAGTTCTATTTTTCTATTTAGTTCTATTAGCAAGCATGTATGATAGACTGAATTACTTCATTATTCTATTCAGTAAAGCCTATTATCCTTATTTTTCAATTAAAGGACACTGGCAACAGTTGATTTACTCAATAAGCAGTCAATGTCAAATATCAGAAAGACTAGTCCAAGTGATCAACAAAACTTTGCACCTCCTCAAAAGCAGAGTGCCACATATACTCGCCATTAGTTACTGTTCTTCACCTTAGTTTTTGAGTTCCGTGGTCAATTAGGTGGGCACACAATGAAGTTACAACTAGAATAGCAAACTAAGTTTTCTTCATTCTCCTCTTCTCCAAGTTAAAGTTTAACTTACTACTGGTTTTATATTTCAATTTTTTAAGCCTTCTATATGTCTCCCATATACACATACATCCAATAAAATGCAATTAAACTTGGAAAAGTATACTTGGAACACATTGATTATATACATTTTAGTATCATACCTTTTGATCCAGGACTGAACTATATTCCACATATTCATGAATTAGATGAGCAGGCCCTACCAATTCGGTTTTAGCTTTAATCCAATCTAGCGAAAACATAAGATCACAGAGTTCCTAAAAGAAATAAAAAATTAAGTTCAGACTGCGAGTTCCACAATAGAATCTACTTAAGGGGGATGGGGGAAGCACAGGAAATACATTAGGTATTCAATATGCCTCAGTAAAATTGGGTCCAGTTAAAAACTTAGGCAATTTCCTGTTTCCTGCATTTTACTTGATCAGGTATGAAAATTCTGGGTTACACTTGTTATTTTAATGCAAAGGACTGCTCTTTGATACAGCCAGTTGGAGAAGAGATGGGAGTACAAAGCAAATCTTGACTTTTGTAGCATGCAAGACTTGGTTGAAGATACAATTCTGATAAAGTTTCTTCTAATCCAGTTTAGCAAAGATCACCCTGCTAATAGTGATCTGTTGCTCTTCTTAAAAAGCAAAAAATATAGTTGAATTCAACTTAAAAATGAGAAAGCTACTTAAAGGGCAATCAGAAGCAGGAAACAGAACTATTAGAATAGAGTATTTCAGTTGGAAGGGACCTACAGCAATCATCTAGTCCAACTGCCTGACCATTTCAGGGCTGAACAAAAGCTAAAACATGTTATCGAGGGCATTGTCCAAGTGCCTCAAACACTGACAGGCTTGGGGCATCTATCGCCTCTATAGGAAGCCTGTTCCAGTGTTTGCCCACTCTCTCGGTAAAGACATGCTCCCTTAAGTCTGGCCTAAATCTCCCCTAGCGCAGCTCTGCAGCATTCCCACATATCCCATCATGGGATCCCAGGGAGAAAAGCTCAGTACCTCCCTCTTCACTGCCAAAGGAAGCTATAGAGAGCTATAAGGTTGTCACTCAGCCTCCTTTTCTCCAAAGCAGACAAATGCAAAGTCCTCAGCGACCATGCCTTCCAGCCCTTTCACCAGCTTTGTTGCTCTGGACACATACAAGCACCTCCACATCCTTCTGAAATTATGGGGCTCAAAATTGCACACAGTACCTGAGGTGAGTGGTTTAAAATACACAAAGTATATTTTATATAATGCGTTGGATGAACCATCTCAAAAAAGGTTCAACTGAAAAGGTCTGAGTACATGTGAAATACAACAATTAGCAACCAGGACCAAATGATATCCAAGGCAAGAATTCTAAAGACATTCAACTGAAACTACTGAAGTATTGATCTTGCTGCATGATTTGCATCTTATGCTAGTTCAGTACCTACAAAACAGCAGGTGGCAAAAACCATAGCAATTGTTTTAATGTGCTAAGGCAATCCTGGGAACAAAAGTCTTGCCCATCTAAATCTTATGAGATTTTTTTATGTCTGTTGAAATCTGTAATACAGAAAAAGGACTCTTACACAGAAATCAGTATGATGTAAGAGGAAGAAAGTAACTTTTTTTCTACAAAAGTCTTGTAACTGACTAATCAAATTCTCTGAAGAAATCAATTTACTTTTATTATATAATAAAACAAGCCTGGCTTTTCAAAAATGTTTAGAGAAGATTTCCTATCAAAGCTTTTTCAAAAAGAGAAGAGTAACACAAGCTATTACGATACAAAAGAAATCTTCTCAAGAACTGGTTGAAAACATGAAAGGCAAAGGCAGTGGTAAGGGTGACTCAAGAAGGGAAACAGAGAACACTGGTCAGAACTCACCTTCTGCATGTTGGCACCAGCCATGTGATATGCCAGGAAGTTATACCAGTACATGCAATCCTCTTGAGATGGAACAGGCGTATTAAGTTTGTAGTATTTCTTGTATTGATTTACTATGTTTTTATGTAGCTCCTGCAATGTGAATCAAAACACATTTTCAGTTAATATATACCAAAGCATGGATTGGTTTCAATATTGGGGAATTATTATTAATATTGTATTGTATGTAGTATTGAAGAATATTATTATTATTTCGCAATCATAACATGCCAACAAATGAATTAAGAAAAGCTTACCTTCAAAACTGTACACTTAACCTAATTTACTACTGAAGATTTCTCCAAAAACATACTCTGGATATTAAGACACAAAAGCAAGCTGTTAACCTTTCTTCTTAGGTTGAGAAGAGCTATCAAATCAGTCTTCACAATAAGCATGGGCAGCAAAAAGAAAACTTTTGTATGTCTAAAAACTTGCCTTTTTATTCACATTTACTTTTTCTGTCCTGTCCTTCAGAACTGATTAATTTACTGGGCCCAACTTCTAGGTCCTCTCCCTGCAAGTATGGCTTTAAATTGGAGAAGAAAAAAAAAAAAAAAGCTGTAAAAAGCACTTCTCTGTATGAAAGAAGAAACTTCCTATTCTAGTAGGGTCTTGATACCTTTGGAATCATCAGTAGAACATTCCATCTCCTGCTGGAAATGTCTTTGACAGAGAAATAATGGATATAGACATTTCTCTCATTTTAGTTTCTTAGCTTCAAATGGAACCATCATGAAATCACTCCACAGTTTCAAGTTGAAAATACACGTTTTTAATTAATCAGCATTAAGTTTAACTGCATTATGGACCTACTCTATGAAGCTACTCTGGATACCATTTTCTGAAGAACAGTCAGCTCTGGAGAGTAAAGTTAAAAGCAAGTAGATTAGTCAATACCCTACCTGAAGCTGGTTGCGATTCTTCTCTGTAAGAAAGTCAAGTTGAAGATCATGTAAATAATAATGGAATGACTTCCCATTACGATCACAGAACAGCAGTGATTTGTTAACAAATTCCTGGAGTATATCTTCAACTTCTTCAGTTTCCATATCCCAAAGAATACAGAGAACCTAAAAAAAGCATATTAAGACAGAAAAGAAGCAGAACGAAGGGGTAATATGAATTGCAGGAATATGATAAAGACTATCAATTAACTGACAACAAAACACATGCCAACAAATGTGGAAGTTATTATAAATAGTAATAAATTCATTAAGTTACCAATTCTTCCACATCAGGACATATAATGTAAGGTAGGTTACCTTTTGTCTATTTGTGCAGACTTAACGGCGATCTTACCGTCTTCTTTAAGGAGAGAAATTTCACATAACAGTTCTTAAGCCTTCAGAGAGCTCAATTACAACCTAATTAAAGAGCTATATACGGAATGCACGTTAAGCTAACATTATGAACAGTCACAATCTTTTAGCTTCACTACTGACAATAAAAGTCACGATACAATAATGGACCTGACCTACCCAATCTAGCAATTACTATTAAGTTAAAGGCAGAGTAAGTCATACCCAACAATTACAAATTTTATGAATTCTTTATTTTTATATCTCACTAACAATGATGAGATTTCTGCATTGCTGTTATTACCTTAGTAGGTACTTTAACATCTTTTGGGAGGATAGAGAGGTCTTTATAGTAGTCTTTATAATTGTCATTCAGTTGCTCAACACTTATGGACATTGCTTCGTCAAGGGCTTCATAATCATAAGAAGATGATTTTCTTATTCTTTTAAACTGCTTATTTTGCAGCTGTTTGAGATAGTATTCCCAACGACTGGGGAAGTCTCGTAGTAATGCGCCTATCAAGGATATCACAAGAGGAGAACCTGAAAGAAAAGATTAATTTAATCTTAGAGGTTTTCAAGGAACATAATCCAGTAGTTTAATAAAATGGTTGAATAAACTGGGGAAATTTCCCAATACATTGATTAAATCCTTGAGGTGTGGAGAACAGACAAAACACGTCATTTACACAGACATTTGCAAACTCAACAAATTTAGGTGTAAGAGGGTACAGGGGGAAGGTATGCTGAAGAAAACTGCTCAAAAATTAACGTAAGACACTTCCTTTTAGTTTCTTAAAAAAAAAAAAAACAAGCAGCATTTAACAAACACTTATGTTTTACTTAAGGAATATAATATTAAAAAACATTCCCCTCCTCTAGCTCTAAGTCAAAACCTAGAAGAAAAAAGATACATTCAGGTTAAAGAGTGGCAAGTATACCTTTGCATTCCCTTACAAGGTAGTTAGCTTGTTCTGGCAGTTCTGATATTTTTGTATTCACAAATAGGGATAAAATCTCCAGTCCTTTCTCATGTGCTAGTCCACTTTCCACATGAACCTCGTATTTATTGCCTAGACATAAAAACATGGAAAAAAATTAAAGGAATGTAAAAAATCCTATGGAAACTAAGTATTTTCCAAGCAAAACCTGGAGCAAAGGACCTGGCTCATAAGATTATGCATATTATTTTAAATGCTTAATACTACGAAGAGTATAAATTCTACTCATCAGAATCAAGTTTGCATTAGAGAGACAAAAAAAATAGACTATAATCTAATAATTACAAATGCATCATGGGCACATCATTGTGGTGAATGCTTAATAGCATAGAGATAACCAGTCTAACAGCAGTAGTGTCACACAGGTCACACTTTTCAAAGTTGTCCTTTTTAGCTGGGCCCCTTCTAACTAACTAAACTCTGAAATTAATAGCACATTGTTCAGAAAACTGTTTACTCTCACAGTGATAAGACCTGATTATACCAAGGAACGGTGTGCAGAGAGGCCCTTGCTTATCCTTATCGCTATAGGAACCAAGGTCAGGTAATGTCGTTATTTGCCCCATTGGAGGGTTGGAAAAGTGTAGATGGGTCACACCTGTAGGGAGGAGCGGACAGGACAGGTGACCCAAAACTGACCAGCTGAGGTATTCCATCCCATCTGCCTCATGCTCAGTATAAAAGTTGAGGGATCAAAGGGTCAACTCGCTTTCTTCAGTGGCCGATGTCCAAGAGGGCCCTGCCTGTTCGCTTGCCTTTGACCCCGACCTGAGCATTCCTGACTCCAGATCTGGAATCCAGCTCCTGTCGATCACCAAGTACAGTCTGGGACTTTTCCTGATGTCTGCTGGTGACGTGATCGTCATCCTTGGAGCTTAATACGGTTTTGTATGTACTTTATCTATGTCATTATTTTCTTTTTACTTTAATTTCAGTATTAATGCTTCATTAAAGTAGTTTAGTTAATTTTTTTTCTAAACTCCTAAATCCCTTCCTCTCCTTTCTTTCTGGGAGGAGGAAGGGCCATCTGTCAATTTGGCTCAAGTCAGGACAAAAGTAGACATAAATGTTATATGTTATTCTGAAAGTTATTTAACAAAGAGCATAAAGTCTTACAGAGTAGAATTCTAAAACTGGTACTCATGCAGAAGTTGATAGTCACAGATGCTATGAGATTCTTCTAAAAGTTCACAAGAACAAATTGCACACATATACACACAGTTTGTAGTGCAGGAGAGGAAAATGTTCCTTACCAGCAACAGCATCTGTTACGCTCCTGTCCCTGCTGGTGATAAGAACTTGACATTGATTATCAAATGCCTTTAATACCCAGGAATCCCAAATGTCATCCAGGATCAAAAGAGATCTAGTGTAAGAAGAAATATTGCAGATTTCAGATCAACTGTTAGTGTGGAAATACAGCATTTCATTTTAATAACAATAAAACACTTTCAGAATTTCTGACACATGACTTTCATATTAATATGCAGAACATCTTAAGAGCACATTAAACACTGTGCAAGAAAGCTGAATGCAAATATCCCTAAAAATAAGTTTTTACCATTTATTGCTTTACAGCTACAACTGAAGGGTAAACAATGAAGTTTTGAGAAATACTTCCATTAGTAGATGTCAGGAAAACCAGAAATACTTACTTTGTTTTTCATGTTATCAGCTAGCATAAGCAAAGAAAAAAGTTGTATAGGACTGGATAAAAACTCTGCTTGACACAGGCTAGCAATAAGCTTTGTGGGAGAAACCGTTTCAGTTTCCTTTTGACTCAAATTTTCAGTTTTCTTGTATCTTCAGATACAATTCCTCTTGTGAAGGAATTGTCTTGGATGATGAGGTTCTTTTTACATAAACAACATTTTATAGTGACTACATATTCAAATCCTAGGGCTAGTCACGTTTGTAGGTTACTACCTGGAATCTCATCAGAATCACATTTAGCAGGCTTCCCAATACCTGCCTGTATCTGACAAAGAAGTTACTGAAAACTGTTTTTAAAAGGTTGGTTCCGAGGTGGGAAGAAGTCAAAAAGATTGATTGGCAAGTAGATACATGAAAAAAAATACCAGTTATTTGCCTCCTGTGTGCTTTGTGGAGGAAAGAAAGTTACTGAAACTAAATCCTCCAAATTGTTTACATTCACTGCTCTTTTTTTTTTTTTAAGGGATGGAATTTTCAGCAACACTAGTCATTGGTTAAGTTGCCCCATTCCCACTGAAGCATGCCAACAGTTCTGCATTTTTCTTCAGCTAAATGATGCTTATGCCATCGATCCTTATAAATAAGGATTTTATCCTTCTTAACAAGCACGTACACATTATATCACATTTTTAGAGCTGCATGTAAGTCTTGGATACCCATGCCTCATGTTTATACAATTGCTCTCTTAACATTCTTTTGATAAATCAGATGATTTACAAGAATACTATCATAGCCGTAAGTGGCTAATTTTATGGTACTTTCACACTTGAAAATAAGCTGGGCAGTACGATTTACAGCCTGATTTAATGTTTTTAATCAACCTGAGCACGAAGTGGAAGAGTTAAGAAGTCATTTTTTTAAAAAAACAAAACCAAAAACCCACACCAGAGACATGTAGCCACAACACAGACAACTTAGATGATTAGACCAAAGTTACTCTGTGAAGTTTTATCAAAGAATGGTGCTTGGTTTTACTGACATCACCTGGGATACTTGCGTAGCATCAGCAAACGAAGACGATCTTTAGCCTCTTCAATGTTCAGTGGTGGCCTTTGTGAAAGAGTAGAGTCGTGCTCCAATCTGCTACAGAGATTCTGAAGTTTTATTAGGAGCCCTGCTTTATCCTGTTTTCCAACAGAGATCCAGTGAACTCCTCCTGGAAAGTAATCTAAACAAGAAATGCATTGTTAATCGTGCTGTATATTTTAAATCAAAAATATTTAACAGCAGCTTTCAACACCAATTAATAACTCAATTTCAATTAAAATACAAGACTTAAAGTCTATTGCTAGCTAAACCATTGCAACTCTACCATTAACACAGAAAGATGGTTCTACAATACCACTGCTTTTTATTTTTCAAGGAACAGGCTCTGTAGGGCAAGTTCCCACAGAGAACTCACACTACCACTGATGCTGTCATCCCTCTTGCCTACATGCTGTCCAGCCGGTCCCTTGACAGCCCCTTCTGCATTCATCTTCCCGTTAGCCTGACATAGCGCTTATTTTTTCCACCCTGTACTACTGCAGGAGTTCAGAGTCTGGGATGTGAAAATTCTCCCACAAGAGTGAACCTGAAAGCATCTAGAAGAGTCAGCTGCAGCAGAAGATCCTTTATCTATCCCTACATCATGTTTTCTAATGCCTGAATCCCACTTTTTTCTCCAAGGTCTATGCAGGGGGGGAAAAAAAAGTAATAATCATTATGTGGTTTCATTTACAATCTGCTTTATGTTAAAGTGATACTAATGTAATCACTCCACAAAAGCCTACCATTATTAAAATATATGCAAAAGTTAGAAGATTTTTTTAAACTCGCATAGCAAGAGGAAGCATTTGAGGACTTAACAAGCAATGCCCAAAAGGATTAAAAACTAAGTATGATTATTTTGCACAAGCAGAAGTAATAATTTGAAGTTAATTAAGGATGTATCTACTCTCATAAACTAAAGCAAATTGCAAGGTGAAAAGCTATTCAGAATCTTCCTATTAATTAGTAAAATATTCATTGGTCCTAGAGCATAACTAAACTGTTATGAAAGCTGTAAATTGCAAGCATATGTCTCAGAAGCACTTAAGGAACGTAGAAACCTAAATCTTAAATTACTTCTAGATGATATAAGACACTGCCATATATGTTCAATATGCATATACCTGTAGTAATTTTTATAAAAATAGAGTTGTTTTTTTTTTTCTAAAAGTACCTTCCAAGAGACGGTGATCCCTTAAGGCTTCCGCTGTTAGAACAGTCTTCCCACAACCTGCCATTCCATACACTGTGACCCAGCCTGGATCATTTCCCAAGCAGTACAGTTTCTGTTTAATAGCATCTACTAGTTTTGGACGAGTAACAAACACAACTGGTCTCTGTGGCACACCTCCTTCGCAGAGAACTGTCTTAACTAAAGTTAAAAACAAGATAATTGAAAGTAAAAAGTAATTTATAAATGTGATGCTTCTTCAAACCAAACTAACCAACTCCCCACCCCAAATAACCAGTGGGCTCCCTCCCCTAAGCTCATGGCCCATACAAACTCTCTAAAAACTATTGGACTCACAACACCAAATACCGAAAAAATACTGTTTTTTAGAAATAAGTTAATTAGCTGGTAACTAGCCTCCCACCTGCAATAGTGTCACAATTAATAGCTACATTTTATGTAAGCTAGTTGCATCAATTCCTAGAACTGAAAACAGCTACAGTAGAAACTGTGGCAAACAGACATAGATGCTCAACATTACTCTAACTAACTGACAAGTCACTTTCTCAACCAGAAGTTACTGCTCCATGGATGCAGCAGAAAAAAAAAGCATGCTGTATAAGGCACTTACTTTGTAGTTAGCACAGCATTGTGGTCCAAGCAAGACTTCCTTTGATTTGAGCTAACATAGCACGACTTGCAATAGAGCAGGTAAAGCATAGCAGAAAAGGAAACGTGATTTATCTGTCCACTGCCGACCACAAAGCGCCCATATGCAGTGCCACATTATACTGATAAGCTTTAGGAAATCTTACTCAGGTAATCAAATTCCACATGTCTATGACACTTCTTAAACTGTAGAGTGACAGTAAATACGGCATTTAGCCATATACAGTTAGAAGATTCTTACCATTAGAAACTACTAATTTATTTTATGTCAAAGACGATACTGATGACAATGTAGGTAAAAGTCAGAAACTTATTAAAGATCTGGTGTAGAGAATTAAAATCTATCAACTAGATCAACTACTGGAATGTAGGATGAGAGATTCCAGATTACTCTTCAAAAGAAGTGTCAGGATTTTGGAGGCTACAACTTTATTTATGTTAGATTCAGCTTCTTTAATATATACAAATATGAGTCTTTCTTTCATGCAGAACAAAAATGCTACAATTTAGAGGAAAATGTGAAAGCTTCATGTGTCCTGTCTTTTAAAATAAATATTACTAAGTATGAACGTTTTCAGGACGACCTAGGAAAGTTGTGCTGGTGTAACTCTCCTGCATTATTAAATTATGAAATACAGAAATACTGACTATGCTACTAAAATACAACTTGTCTTTACTTTCAAGCACAGAGATTGCTACAGTCATACTGACCATATGAAGTCATTCCATCCATTGAACTCTTTCCATTACCAGAGGAGATGGAAGGGATGCCATCCTGAAGAAGCGCAGCAAGATCTCTGTACCCTTCATGAAGTAGTGCATTATAAAAGGACCTATATGAATTATTATCTTTCGTAAGAATAATGTTTATTAGCGCAGCTGCTCGCTCCTTCTGTGTACCCTAGAAAAAAAAAAATTAAAAGAACTGTTATAAAAAACTAAGTGACCTTAGAAATCATCTAATCTATCACTTTGTCAATTATAGATTGTTTATTGCCTCCAACTTGATCAAGCACTTAACCCTACCTTACTAAATGTGACAAAACCCGCATGCTATGCATATCCTTTCAAATTTGCTGAATCCAGCAATGAGATAGGGAGAAAGTATTATTTTTAAAAAGAACAATGAAACATGTGAACAGGCTAGAAAGATAAAAAACAGTGAGAGACAATTCTACCTGTTGTTTCACTGTCTCCTCCTCCTGTAACGTCAGTACTTCGTCAGAAATCATACGATCCATAATGTAAGAAGTCTTGATGTCTTTTTCCAATGCTTGGCGATTCATAAGTAAATAATTTCTACTTTTCACATCCATATTTCTTCTGCATTTAAAAAAAAAGTCAAGGCATAATCAAAACATAACTTACAAGTACAAAGAAGAGAGCTTTAAAATAATTTATGAATTTTGGTTTTAAAGTCACAAAAAGCAGAGCAGCTGCATTAGCAAAAAATACAGTGAAGTTTCAGGCTAGTTCATACTATAAACTGCAGAAAGCTGAAAAGTTTAGTTTGTTAGTTTTTTTGGATTTTTTTACTTTTTGTCTTGATAAAGAGACTTTCATACTATTGTTATACAAGTTGAATTATACTGCTTGACTCACTAGTCCAGCTTGGCTGTATAGTAAATTCAATTTCAACAGGGTAAAAAAAGGCATATTAGTAGTTAAGTTGTAATAGATCATAAGCTACTGTGAACATGAATAGTATTCTTGGAATATTATTTACATACTATATGCTATTGTGTTTAATAAAGACATCCAGCTGAGCATTGTAACACTGGAACAGTTTGCCCAGGGAGGTGGTTGAGGCCCCTTCCCTGGAGATATTCAAGGTGAAGCTCGATGAGGCCCTGGGCAACCTGGTCTAGTTGGGGGTGTCCCTGCGACTGCAGGGAGGTCGGACTAGATGACCTTTGGAGGTCCCTCCCGGCCTGGATGATTCTATGATTCTATTAATTTGACTCCAGTATTTCTCCAGTTGCTCCACCTGGAGGCATATAAAGCAGATTGAAATTATTTTTCTATCTTTAACAAACAGACCTAAAACTCTTGTGGTCACTACATGAAGGGAAGTTTTAACCAAAATAACCAGATCTGTACTGCTAATTTGCAGAGAAAAAAAAAAAGTCCTGAGTCCTTTTTCACATTTCTATGAATTTATGTTCATGAACACTTGCAAAACTAAAGAATCATAATATGTGCAAGCTTCTCATATACGAGGAACTTGCTAACTGTCTCTATGAAAAGGTCTTTTCCCCTCCACTACATCACTCAAAATTTTTAAGTCCTCGGATCATGGGACTAGGACAACAGGATGAGAAAGAGGACTGGTCTCATGGGTGACAGCACTGGACAGAACTACAATAGAAAACAAACTCCCTGTGTACCAAATCCCATGAGATAAACTCGATGCTGTCTCCCAGTTCTAAGCCTCCATACAAGCACAGCCAGACCTGAAGACACGATGGAAGACAGAGCACTTCACGCTGTCAATAACTGACCTGTATCTTCCTCCATCAGCATCCAATACACAACTACAAAATTGCATTCTTCCTCTACGTCATTAAAACAAACAAAAAAAGCCTGAAGATAAAAGAAACTGAAAGCTATTGCCTACCATACAAAGGTTTCCCAGCACTGATCAGCTGCCCCTGAGAGTCCCTAATGATCAAAACGATCACGCTGCCGTGCAAGGGCCAAAGGCTCAGTAGGCAATTTCAAGCTCCTGCTCAGAGCGCTCACCTTTTCCTTCACACCCTCCTTCAGGAGCCGGGCAGACACACAACAGCTGCCTGTGGAGCGCCTCTTCCGCCGCACCGACAGAATTTCCTATTTTCAGTGGAAATGATGCGGTTAGGAAAGTCTCCCACCCCACCTTTTAAAAGAAGACAGCATCCCGCAAACGCACACAGCACACAAAACAAAGGGTTACCTCACACCCAGCCACGCCTCACCGCAGGGAGAACGAAAGAGAAACTGGAGCGCTCACTCACACCAGTCGCCCCCCACCGATACCCCCACCCCACGCCGCCGGGCCTGGGCCGGGGGGCTCTGCCCGCCCGCCTCCGCCATTCTCCCCCGAGGCGGGGGCGGCGGGCCAGCTCCGCAGCAGAGGGTCCCAGGAGCCAGCCTCAGGGGCCACGCAGGGAAACGGCCCGGGCATAACCCTTCTTCGTCCCGGCCTCCCTCCCTCTTCGCCACCGCTGCTCACCTTGCCATGCAGCGCGGAGCCGCCAGGACCCGCCGGCAACAAGTTCCAGCTTCGCCCTGAGGAGAA
>VXBW01002476.1:559898-599842 GCA_013400375.1 Thinocorus orbignyianus
GCTTGTGAGCTGGGGGAGTTTCCCGAGGGGGTGTGGAAGGAGGGGGCAGCCGGTCACTTTGAGTGTCCCCGGGGTGAGCCCGGGTAGGGCTGGGGCGAGGAAGGGCCTGGGAGGGTCTCAGTGGGGAGCTGCGCCTCCTTCCTCGGCCCTGAGGAAGCTCTGAAGTTGGCCTTGTTGAAGCTGAGCTGTTGGGCCTATTTCCCTAACTACCATTCCTACCATTCGGATCTCTTTTCTTTTTTTCTTTTTTTTTAACTTCATAATACGTGCACTCAATCCCAGAGGTGTTTTAAAAGTTACAAAATGGTATTTATTGCTGGTTTTTTTGGAGAGCAAGACACTTACATGCTTTCTAGTAGTGTGACTCATGAACAGCTTCATACTTTTATGTGAAAGGCGCTGTTTAAAATCGAAATCTGACACGTATGCAACTGTGTAAGCATCTGTAATATTAAAATATTTATATTTTGACACACCAATAAGTAGCAATTCTGCAAAATGACCCAGAAGGAAGCACAACTTGTTGGGTTTTTTTTTGTCTCAAATTATGCTAAACCAAATCCACCAAGATCTTGTCTATATTGAGCAGCGTGGTAGAAGATCATAGGCTTGAAAATGCCACTCTGTACTTCCACTTGGATACAACATGAGCTTTTGTATTCTTTGAAACTGGAGATTCATATTGCCTGAATCTGTTTGGACCTTAATTTAAACAAAGAGGAAAGTATATATTTTATCCAAATGCCTTATTTCATTAATCTTCTGTATTTTTATATTAATGGCTTTCTATTAACTGATGTCTGTGGTTTTACAGATGACACAAAATCATTACAATAGAACTTTCTAGGTTAAAGCTTGATTTACAATCCCATTTCCCAAGAATGAGAAAATTCATTTTCCAATTTAATGTGGAGTAGATAATTTACTTATTTTTTAAAATGTACAAGTAAAATAGGATAGTGAAATTCCCAATGAAATCGCAACAGTAATCAACAATATAAAGAAGCATAATGTTTTCAGTTGTGATTTAAAATATATCTTCAAAGTGGCTTGAGTTGTTACAGATGAAGTATTCCTGGAAAGGTGAAATTAGCTGATGTCTGAAAACTCAATTCAGTTTGAGGGGAAAAAGGTGAAAGCAGTGCTCTAGAGTGTAGAAAACAAAAACGTGCACAGAGCCTTACGAAAGTATTATGATATTTTACAAAAGTTCACATAACTAGGAAACAGTAGGCACTGAAGGAAACATTTTTGGGGCTGTATTTGTGTAACTAAAAGGCAAAAGGTTATATTTAGGGGTGCTTAGAAGTAACTACTGCTTTCTGGGTTTTGTTTTTTGGGTGCATTTTTTGTCCCCCCCTAGTTCTCTCTTTTGCTTCTGCTTTTTAGGAGCTCAAAATGCCTGAAGTTAAGCAGAGGAAGAAAGATATTTCTTCATCCAAGATCAATGAGGGCTCGCAAAAGGTTGAGAAGCACAGTAATTGCGGGAAGGTGGCAAATTCCAGGACCAGCAATAGTCAGAGTTCCTTTTGGATGGACTCACGGACAACCTTAAGCATATTTTCCTTTGCTGTTTGCCTGGTGCTGACCTGGTAGGTAACTCTCTAAAGTGGATTTTATTTTCTTTTGGATTCCATACCATATTCAGTCACAGGCAGTATGATTAGCTGCATTTGAATATAGTGATTGGGCTAAGTGACTGTAGAAAATTGTTGAAGCTGGGAGGATGGAAGAAAGAACAACAGTATTCACAAGCGTGGAAACAGTGGTATAGAGTGAAGGGACTATAGAAGCTCGATCTGTTCTAGCATGTTGAAAGTTTAAAAGGCCTCTTGCTCATGAATTGTAAATGCCTGCTTTGGAGACTACATTCTAACTGTGAAGAGCAACTTAATCTGACAATTAAGTACAACAAGGCTCATTTGGCAGGTAATGAATAATTCAACAGTAGAAGTAATGTAGAGTTTTTTGTAAATAATTTGCTTTGCACTGTGGTAAAGTGTTCATCAAGTGCAGTCTTCAAGTAAAGGTCAAATATCTTTGTAAAAAATGTTTTAGAACGCCTTACCTTAGTTCCACCAGAAGCTGAGCTTCTTGCAGAAATTATATGATGCAATTCTCAGAACTCCAGTGCAAGAAATTAGTCTGAATTATTACACTCTAGACACCAGCATGAAAATTGAGGTAAGATTTATTAACATCACCCAGATCTCATTATCTAAATCTTTGAGAAACAGAACAACATAGTAGAATAAAATATTTTGATGCTTCTGCTTACTGTTTTAACTATATCTGTTTATGTCTGTTTGATCCAGAGCTAGTCTTTTAGCTTTTATTGTCTAACTTTCTCTGTATAGACTATTACAGATCTTTTGAAACTTCTAATCACTATTCAATATACTAATAAATGTCAATTTATGAAAGCACAAGTATTGTAAATAAAATCTATTGTTCTAGATAAAATTGTTCTTACTCCTGAGGGGATGCTTGCGTAGTCTACAGTAAACCTTGTTTTGGGATTAATAAACATCCAGCAAAATCCAGAGTTTCTGCTTGGTTGTCTCATTCTCTTTCTAACTGTGTGAAATGCTTGCAGTTCAGAAAGCTCTCAAGATAACTCCAGTATGAAGGCAAATTGACTTCATTAAACTGTAATTTATTTTTTTTCTCTTATGTATTGATCTAGAAAATCTTGTGAACACAAATTCCTACAGTTACAGATGGCAGTGATTCAGGTCTGGGAACACTTAGCATATGCTAATTATATAGTAATGTTTACTATATTTATTTGCAATTTACAGGTTCTTATTTCAGCAATCAAAACAATTTGCTAATATGGAAGAAAAGTACAATTTTTTACAGCGAGAAGCTGAAAAATTCCTGGATGTGGGAAATAAAGTTAACTTAATTTCTGAAAAGGTAATCATTAACATCTTAATTGGATAATCTTTGGTGAACATTTGATATTGCTTTACTTTGTTGACATTTAGTTAAATTTAACTCACTGTTTTAAAATAAATTTTCATAATGTGTTCTACTTGCCTGAGAATGGGCCTTTGGAGAATATTTCATGTGACTTAATGGGTCGATCCCTGCCATTGTTAAAGTATGTGAACATAGTGGTTGTATCTCAGTATTATTTTTTTAGACAATTAACTATTTTTAAAAACTTTATGCACATACTTCATTCTGCCAGTATTTTTCTGTGTGTAATTCTAGTATACGTTGCTTTGAAGAAAATTTATGGACGTTTTTATGTAGAGGACTTTGTTTTAATAATATGAAAGACAAAATGAAGTGATAGTAATATTTTTTTTCATTGCTATTTTATATATTATGCTTTATATTTTCTTACCTATGTCTATGCGTGACATTCTCAAGTAGAAAAACTCTGGGTGGCCGATGAATTGTCCCCTGTTTCTTACAGATAATGATGGGAATACAGCATGGCTTACTGATGATGTTGATTTAGCACTGATCTCATAATGATGTCATTTATACATGATGTAATTCGGATATTTATATAGTACACTCCAGATTACCTAAATCCCATGCAACATTTTGCAATGTGATATTTTTTACAAAAAAAGATCCACAAACTAAAAGCAAAACAAAACCCTAAACCACTTTGGAAAATAAGGGATTGACAAAAAAGAAAATGGCATGTATTCTATAGAAATTCAACAACAAACATACCTTTTTCTGTGACTTTTTTTCATACTAGGTTACTCAACAACATTTAAAAGATGAAATATAAAACCAAATCGTATAGGAGCTGTGTAACAAGTACAGTGGCCTCTAAGGGATGTTATTCTCTGTTTTCTCATTAAGTTTTTTGTTAAGTAGACATAGACATTGTTTTGTGTTATTAATGCAGCTTGAGTCTTCTGAAAGAATCCTCCAAGAAGCTGCTTCATCTGTCTCTCTGATGACTGAGTTTGAGCAGGAAACACCTTCTCTTCATAACACCATGAATGATATTCAGAACAATGAACAGACTCTCGCTATAAAGATGCAGAGCATTAATGAGAAGTTCCAAAATGTTACAAATTCCTGGAGAAGAAGCTTGGGTGAAATGAACACAAACACGAGTAGTTTAAAATCTGAAGCAAAGTTCATACATACAGAAGTTACTTCCCAAATTAACGAAGTTGACCAAAGAATTAAATCCCTTTCAGAAAAAGTAAAAGATTTGGAAGACAGTACAGCCAGAAATATTAAAACACTGAAAAGGCAAGAAGACGAGGAATTCTTTAGAATTGAACAGAAGTTGGACTTACATGCAAAGGCAGTTAAAAAACTAGAAGAACAACAGCGTAGTCTGGTAGCCAAGGACACAGACCTGAATCAGAAACTTGCAAACTATGAACCTAAAATTGAGGAGTGCAAGACCCACTTGCCAGCAATAGAAAATGCTGTTCACTCTATTCTTAGATTATCAAGTGAGTTGCTGAGTATGGAGAAAAAGATAAAGGACTTGACAACACAGCTATATACGGTGGAAAATGTGATGTTGAAAACTGCCTCTGATACGATTGCAATGCAAAAGTTTCTTGAAAACATACAGTACAATGACAGCATATTGGAAGTCCAAAATAAAATAGTGGTTTTAGAGGAAGCAGTAAATGACATAGAAGTATCTTCAAAAGCAAAAGAAATAACTTTAGAAAGTTGTAACTTAGAAAATGATCAGAATGGGGATAAGTGAATTTGGATTTAGGGCTCTCACTGATAAAAGAGCACTCTATTATAAATAATGTAACTTATGTTACAGGTAGCTGAAGTGTTGTCATCAATTTGATTTAGCATTAGATCAGACTGAAAAGCAAGCTTAAGATAGAGAAGATAGAGAGGAAGAAATACTGTATTGGAGGCAGCAAGGAGTATTTTCTTAAATTGAGGATTATTTTCAGTTTATTTATTAAAAGATTGTTTTTATTAAAATGGAATTTGAAGCAAAGTGTTTAGATGTAAGAAAAAAAGGTCAAAAACGGAGCTGTCAGATCACAATTTATAACTTGTTCTCACTACTTTTGGGTTTTTTTTTTCTATTTTTACTTTTTGTATTGCATTCCATGGACTTGTAACACAGTGGACAATTAAGTTATTTCTAGGCAGATATGTATGTACCTTGCTTTTAACGTGTTATATACCATAATGTTTTTGTGCTCACAGTACAGACTTCTCAGAGTTGTTACTGAGATCTACGTATTTTATTACATGCAGGAAAGCACTAAGTAGATTTTTAATGGCTGAAGCTTAGATATAACAGCAATACAGAAAACATAAGTGAAGTCGCCCTTACTGAGACTCTTGTCTGGTACTGGTATTTGTAAGCACTGGCTTACACGGCAGCTGCTGTTATCTTTTATTTCTTTGACTCCATGCAAAGAGCCTCCTTTGACCCTATTTCCAGCCTTTTCAAACTTTCTAAAATCATTGGCATAGTTTTGTTTTGCCAACTAAGTCTTTGGACTACATATGGACTCAAGTTCTTATAACAGATAGTCCTGTTGGATTCTTCTTCTGTTATTTAATTTGCAAGTTTGGTGTGATAAGCCACTATTAGTTTGGTAGTGGTTTTTTCTATTTTGTTTTTTTTTGTTGTTGTTGTTTGTTGGGTTTTTTTGTTTGTTTGTTTATGGTGCTATTAGAAACAAGTTGTAACCTTTTATTCTGTGGAATCTTCTTTGTTACACACTACGTGACATACCCGGTATTTGCATTCCAAAGGGAAAAAAAATCTTTTAAATAACAGTGTTGCTGATGTTCTTTCACAAAGCTTGGTGAACCAAGAGCTCTAAAAGCAATAAATGAAAGCCATGGAGTTATTTACTTGGGGGCAGGGAATATCTAATTTATCTTATTTAGATGTAATGGATCTATTTACACCAGATGTGGCACTACCTCATAGGCCTAAGAGCTTCTTTGTTGAAGTTTGGATCTCAGCACCGCCATAAATCTGTGTCTACAGCCTTATGTCTTGGTAATTTCTGGTTCCTGATTCCTGAACTCAGGAAAGGAGATACCTTAGAGAACAGTACCAATCAACAATGTTTATGACTTAATCAGGCTTAAGTGAAATTATTCTGGGTTTGTACATTCATTTATCTAGAACTGTACTGAACCCTTCAGTAAGCAATGCTGCCCATTCAAGAGCCTATTAAACCAGCATTTCTCACTGTGAGGAAGTCTGTCAGTGTCATATATTATTTATAGATGTTTATAGTTGTATCAATAAAAATGTATTGCAGTGGATTGCCCTGTCCTGGTGCATAAATCTAATTCAAAATACATTGGACTTCCAGAAGGGAGTATGAATTTAATACTTTAGTGTTACGTGGTCCACTAAGAAATGCTGTTCTATACGGAAATGTGTTTTAAATACTTTTTCCAAGTGTGTTTTTACTTCATGCATGTTTGGGGAAGGGTGGCCAAGTTACTGCTGGTGTGCTCCTCAATTTAATGTCTTTCATCAACCCCAACCCTTTTGAAAGCTGAGCATACGTGAGACAGCAGGAAACCCTCATCCTTAGAGGGCAACAGCTAGGAAACCAGCACTACCCTCCACAACCTCAGTTTTGGTGTTTTGTTTTGAAGCAAACAGTTCTGTGCTAATGAGGAATGACAAACATTATCAAAAAGTTAAAAACGTTGGTTTCTTTGGTGGTATTTTTACTACTAGTGGCAAGAAGAGGATTACCAACTTGAAACTCATTATAGCCTCTTAGAATGTGTTTGCCCATTGGGTGTTTTTTTTCTCTCCAAGTTCTACACTGAATTATTGGGGATTGAACAGGATCGTATCACTCAGGTCTTTTCCTTTCTTCCTCTCAAATTTGAAAACAAAACAAAACAAAAAAAATAGGTGAACTAGCAAATTCATTAAAAAAATCCAATAGTAGCATGAAGGTTCGCTCACTAATGTAGCTTTTATGGGGACAGGCTGTTTAAGTAATATTTTTTTCTGTGAAGTATTTTGGTAGCTGTTTAAACAAAAGGAAAGAGAACCATGCCTAATCCTTTGGCTTTTTCTTCTGTGAATGTCATGTTCAAAATATATATTATTACCAGAATAAAACCACATCAGTTAATTATGCTCCATGACTTTTGAATAAGAGAATTTTGAAGTAGGCATCTTTCTAAAATGTTTCTGAATACCTTTCAACATGTGTTTTTCTGCATCACAGGCATTATAGGCTTAATACAAAAATTTCTGTAAATGAGAAGATTGCATTTGACAAATTGTGTTTTCAGAGGTCATACTGGAAAGTCATGTAGCACCTTCTTATAATTTCTGTTATAATACAAAAAGTAGTAACATTTGAGTTTGTCATACATTAAAGAAAAAACACTTCTTTGGTTGTGTTGCAACAGAAGCTTATTTCCTAAAGACAGGGTTTACGCTCAGTTTCAGTATTGGAATAGTGAAATATTTCATTAGATTACAGCTTTAATTTTTATGTGAGCTTTAATTTTAATTAGAAGTCTCGTCAAATATTTTTATTTGTATCCCTCTAGTGCGAAAAGACTTGGAACTTGATGGAACAGGTAGAAGGTCTTCAAATAATTCCTCACATGAAACATCTGCAGGAAGATATTTATACCATGAAAACAAGGTCTAGCAGCATAATTAAAACCCAAGAAGAACTGCAGAAGAATTTAACAGCCCTTTTTCATGCAGTTTCAAGCGTTGAAGAGAATGCAGCTTCCGTAGCAAAAAACGTAACTTTGACCATTGTGACAGTGAAAACTGACATAAGGCGCATTTCAGGCCTCGTCTCGGATATGACTGCGCTGACAGATTCTTTGCAAGCACTAGAAGATAAAGTAGAAAAAGGTGAAAAGAAGACAGTGAAAAATATAGGTGACCTGCTTACCAGCAGCATCGACCGAAGTACAGCCCTACAAAGCTTGGCATCCAGTAACGCCAAAAGAATTGAGCAAATTCAGACAGCGTTGTCTGAGTTAAGGAGTGATTTTAACAAGCATTCCGATAGACTTTTGAATCTCGAAGGTGACAGAGCGAAAGTTCTGAAGACGGTTACATTTGCAAATGATTTAAAACCCAAGATGTACAAACTTAAAAAGGATTTTGCCACCTTCGATCCATTAATAAGTGACCTGACACTGAGAATAGGAAGATTAGTGGAGGATGTATTACGACGGGAGAAGGAAATGGCTTTACTGAATGAGAAATTGGCCAACCTAACCAGAGTTCAGGCTGAGATCAAAGATATGAAAGATGAAATAACCAAGATTTCAGACGTGAACTGATGACCGTGAAAAGTCGCTGCCTGAAGAAGAGTGTTTGAGGAGTGGTAACTCTGTCACGTGTAGTACTAAGACAGACAACATTCAAAGGCTTCGTTTAGAAGCACGCTGAAACCTCACTAGAGATTTGTCCTCTGCCTTTCAAAAGCACAGAAAAAAAGTCATACTGATTTGAAGGGACAAGCTGTAATGTGAACTAAAAACGTGTCCCTGTGTGTGTGGTTTTTTTCTTGAAGGAAGATGGATGCTGTATTTAATAAATTGTTTATTTTGTACAATAAAACATTGTTAAAGCATAAAAGTGGTGTTCTTAACCTTTAGAGATTGCTTTCATGAAGAAAGTAGGGCTCAAGACAGATGTTCAGCTTTTCCTGTTCCAAAGGAAGGAATAAAATTGTAATTTCCAGATAGTTAAACGGGAGTTAATCAAGCTGCAGTTGCAATTTAATAGTGTCTCAATATATTACCTGCATGATTTTTTTAAACTATAGCCTGCTCCTCTTTTTTTTTTCTTTTTTGTGAATAATCAGTATTTAAAGAGGTAAGTACAGTGAAGCAGGCAATGGTCAGAAATATTGCTGCACAGAAAGGTTTTCTGTGAGGCTTTATGATTTTTAAAACACTGAATTCTATGGTTTGAAAGCTTTGAAAGACCTATTAATGGCTTTCTCCCAGTGTCACGGTAGCTGTTGAGGAATTCGAACAGTGTTATCCAGTCATTGTTTCTTAGCCTGTAAAATGCTATAGTGAGCAGCAGAATTAGCAGAGAGAAGCTATTTAGGTCACAAATGGTTAGACTGACAGGAGCCACTGGCAGGATCTCTGGTGAAGAGAAAGAGCTTAAAAGATTCCAGACATCTGAAAATGTGGTAGGCAGCAGACTGAAGTAACAGAGGAAAGAGGGGAAAATGCATTAAAGAGGAATAAAACTTACTATAAAAACTGGTTGCAGGGATGAGGAGGAGCAAGGCCTGGGCATTTGGCCCAAGCTGGCCAACAGGGTTATTCATACCATCAATGTCACATTCAATATGAAGTAGAAGAGTTTGCATAGCGGGCTCTGCCTTGATGATCTCCCGTGATCCAGACAACTCCTTGCCCTGGTGCTGAACCCCCGAGGCCTCCCTTTCCCCCGAAGCCGTTGGACTCGCAGGGTCCCACATTTGCTGTCCCTGCTGGGAGTGCACAGCTGCCCCCTGAGAGAATTGGCTGAGCATAATTCTTGTAAATCTTATATCAATGTCAGGATTAATACTGGTTCTTTAGTATTCTCGTTAGTTACTTAATCTTATTCTATTAAATCAATTTAGATTTCAACTCTCCTGTTTCTTTGCATTCCCTGATTCCCCTTTCCTGGGTGGAGAGGGTCATCGGGTGATAAGAGTAATTGTCTGTGCGACAATAAATTGTTATGGGTTTTCTCAAGCCGTAACAGACTTAATGACTTTAAGGGTCTTTTCCAAACCCAAATGTTTCTATGATTCTGTATCATCCCAATTGGTAGTGACACTCAGGAAACCCTGGCATAGAACTGCTGATTATATTCTTGCCAGCAACTCACCAAGAAAAAAAATCAAACCAAAACAAAACCAACCCAAACCCAAACCAAAACAACCCTCCCAAACCCAGGAACAGCAGTGGGTGATTAAGTGCTGAAAAACGACAGGAGCAAAGTACCCCAACAGCTTAAAATCTACTTTTACACACTAGAACATCAACTCAGCCAAGAAGTTTCCACTTGTGACATCCCCCTCCCACATCACTGGGGAGTTACAACAACCATACTCTGTACCAAGGCCACGCAGCGATTAAGCTCAGCCATCCAAAGCACTCGTAGTTGCTATAAAAAAAAGCAGGATGTTTATTGTTTTCACTGTCAACTACATCATCTCTGTGCAGAAATGTAAATGAGTTACAACTATTTGTATTCTTACAGCCCATTTTGAAATGATACGCAAACAAGCGCTTCAGCAAGTTACCAGCACAACCTGATACAAACACAGGGTGTGAAGGGAGTGGTTATTCCAAATTCATATAGACAGCACATTTTAAATCAGAAAGCCGGTCTCAGCTCCAGTAACAGCAAGGAAGGACATTTTCCTCCTCCATGAAATGATATACACACGTAGCGTATCCACAAGCCGTGTTTTACAAAGCAATTTTGGGTTTAGTGATCTGTCTGGAGGTATCCCAGTTAGACTGGTTGAAAGGGGAGGGAGCTCCTCGATGCTCCTTCCTTGCAACGAAAGCACGAATCCACCAACAGCAGCACCGACCTCCTGCCCCATCCTCTCGACTTTCCAAAACCACACCACACATTATGCTACCATAAAGCAGTTTTCAATGGCAAAGGTGACCTTTTAAAACGCATTTTAATACTGCAGCTTTGCCCCATGTAAGCTTATCTAAAATACCAGTGGGTGAACTTTTAAGCAACTAGCACTTTATATACTGTAAACCCCGTCACCTCAAGCACCTGGCCAGGCCTCGGGCCGAGTGTCGCTGGAGGCAGCAGCTGCCAGGCAATCCTCTTCCCCTCCTGGGTTCTCCACTGAAACGCGACACTGAAGCAGCACCGAGTGTATTTTCCCTTTCTCAGTTACAGAAGAGAGACTGAGCTGACCTCCACAGTCCTAGCTCAGACAGCTCTCAATAAAATTATCTCAGCATCTGTAAAAAGATCATTTCCCTTGAGCAGCAAGAAAATGTTTTTAAAGATGCTCCTATTACTGCACATACTTAAACACACAAAGATGACCCAATTCCAGAGCTCCGGATGCAGAATTACAAGTAAGAGCCTTGGAGAGACGGAGTTTACCATTGGATTCCTTGACAATCAGACTGTCTCACCACATAAGCCAAGTTTGTCACACTTTTCCGCCAGCCTGAAAAGCTGCCAAAAGTGCTTCCCTCTCTCAGGATGGGAAGGGACTCAAGATGTTTTCCAGCAAGCAAACAAAAAGTCTACCAAGTTAAAACAGGCTTTTAAAGAAACTGATACTCAGTACACAAAAGCAATGCTGTTGTTTTAACAAGTTGAAAAAGTGTTACCTTCAAAAGCTGATCTAACATCAATCGCCTTGATCCAAGATCAAGTCATAGCTAACTCTCTTCTCCAAGGAAGCCCTTAAGAACATTTAATTTCTTAAATAGTTTCAGAGCTTCCCACTCGCAATGGGGCAACCAGATGTACGTATTTACACCATGAAATATATTTAATTCAACACCAAAGTTCTCGTGCAAATGTTTTATTTAGACTTTGCTGTATAATGCAGTCGATACCAGCCACTCTAAGAGTGTGTTTAGTGTCACAGTGACAGGGAAATAGAGCAGATTTAGATTTTACTCCACATTTTGCAAGGCAGCAACTCAAAATAAGGCTCAGCTTGGCTATTTGGCATAACCATCCAATGTCTTGGAAATCAGGTTTTTCTCAGGGGGTGGGAAGCTCAACACTATCTGAAACAGCAGCAGGAGCATCGGGCTCCAGTGAGATGCAGCCATGGGTGTATTTCTGCCTCTCCCCTGGCACCTGTTTTAATTGTCCTTTTGACTCTGAGGGACACAAGAGGAAGGAGCAGTAAAACACAGGCAACCACCAAGCTATGTTCAGAATCATCAGCTCAAATGCTGAAAGGCAGCATATCTAAACAGCTTTGCACAAAAGACACTTAAGCTTCACTAAGTGAACAGAAGTAGCACCGGATAAGGTGAACCCCTTCACCCTATTAGGCATTTTCTAGATTTTTCTAAATGATGTTGTCAACTGTGGGCTCTTGAACAGGCAAAACACAGAAGGCAGCACGCTCACCTTCCTGGAAAAGACTACAGAAACCAAATTCATTGCCTTAACAAAAGATTGCTGTGAATGTCTCCTCTTGTATGCCTAGGAGCCCAGATTTCTTTACATCAAGGTCCAAACATATTCATATGGTTTCTTCTTGCACTGCAGAATTGCATGGTTCAACCAAAACTCAGCATTAAAATAAACTAATTCAGGAAAAAAAAACAACCTAAACCACAGGAGTACCAAGTGTGGGAAAAAGTTGGCATGTTCATCAAACTTTACAATAAGAGGCAAGACATTTTTATTTTAGTGTAAAGCTATAGTAAGCTTTTAGTGGTCAGATATCCTCAAGACCCTTTATAATACACACCAGCTTTTCTTTTGTTACGGCAGCAGCTACTGTTTAATTCCACAGTACAACCGAAAGGACTGAGTTCTTTGGTGCAGTTCAAAGCCAGAAATTAGTCAAGTAAGCATCAGTTAAGCTACACTGGGATGACCACCCCAAAGCAGAAACAGCTCTATTATGTATAAGGTTCCTTTTCTCTCCACGGAAAACACCGATATCCTGACCAGGATGCCCTCCCAGACTCCAGCTGCATCTCAGCAGGTCAGCAGTTGCGCTGTTCTACAGTAACAACTTATTATAGGCAAATAAAACAGTGGACTCAAAGTGCACTGTACTGCAGTTAAGTCTCTGCAGTTCTGCAAGGACAGGTTCTTGGCACATCTCTGGAAACAGTGAAAACCTATTTCTCTTACAATCATTTCACAATTCTCTCATTCTTGAAGTATAGAATAGTTTAATTTTTATAATTTTTTTGGGGGGGAAAGGGGGAGTAGTATTTGAGGTATTTGCTGCTATGAAATGAAGCTTACATACGCAGTAGTAAACAGACACTAAGCACTCTGTTTCTCATTTATTTCAGGCAATGACAGTGGCAGAATTTAAACCCTCATGTGGGATGAAGGCAGAGCCAATAATGATATCATATAGAGGTTTCTTTCTACATAGTCAAATATATAAAAGTTTCGTGAAACTCATCACTGAGACAGCCAGCATAGTCAGTCCATGAGCTGTCTATTCAGTTAGACCGAGCTTCTTCTTCAGAGATTCTGGCATTTCGGGTGGAGGTGGGCGAGGAAGTCTGAAATAAACCTTCACAGAGTCGTAGATGAACCACTGTAGTGCAGTCAGCGTACCAATCATAATGATACGGGCAAACAGACCTTTCCATACACCTGTGGAGCAAAAACATAAAGCAGAAGGAGCATCAGAAGCCAGGGAAACAAAAAGAAGAAAAAAAAAAAAATCTTCCACAAAACACCACAAACACTCAATCCAAAATATATGAAAGTAAGGATGTACCTTTGAATCCAAGCCTCTGAAGAACCTGTGAAGCAGAACTGCCTTTTTCTTTGTTCAACACAGACACCACGGAGTCAGCAGGATGGGAAACGATTGCACAGAACACACCAGCTGAAAGAACAATTTGACATTAGCTCTGGGGTGTTTTAGCTGTACCATTACTGTGCACACTAAGCACAACAAACTGCGACCACACCTTCTAATAAATTGCTAATGAATTGAACAGCAGTTTTGTCAAGGCCTGAGGAGATCTCCTTGTGCTAGGCCCAGAAGCATCCCTCTGGACTGGCTCCTTGCTGACCTATAATATGCAGCAGGACTGACCTACAACCCTTCCTCCTACATGCTGGCACTGGAGAGCCTAGGCTCTGGATCTTGCAGCATCCCTTCTGCTAAAATAAAACTCCGAAATCTTTGAATAATGAAAATCCCCCCTTCCATCCAGATTTCTCACCCCTTCCTTCAACCTTTCCCCAGCCCAGCAATACGTGATATTTTTTTTTGCTAAACGAGCTGCAGTTTCTAAACTTGGACGTCAACACTGGTAATACCCAGGACCAACTAAGAGTATAGTCCTACTACAGGCTGAATATAGTTGGGTTTTCCCCCCTACACATTTTGAAGTTACAAGTCAATTCTACCATTCTAGTTACATCTATCTCATAGTCTGAAAATGCTTCCTGAGGTGTGGCAGCCTGTTAATGAACTGTAGGACTTAAAGATTCCTTACCAATGTAGCCTGCAACAAATGTGACGACCAGCTGTTCTCCTTTTGTACATTCACTTCGTGGCTTGGGAACGACGTACTTGTAGAGAGCTTCAACAGTACGTTCAAAGCAGGCAAATTTCATCATTGTGTATGGAATCTGTCTCATCCATAGCGGAGCAACACCTTTATAGAAACTTAACCAGAGAAGAGACAAACTTAGTTTCATTTTCTCCAGTATTTAAGGTACATTTTTAACTTAAAAAAAAAACCAAACTACAAAAATGAGCTACCTTACTGTTTTTACTGGAAGTACAATTTCTAAATACTGGTAGTTAAAGGCTTAAGTGTCTCAATACCCACAGAACAGGAAGTTTTATTAGGTCCCAAGCACTCACTTAAAACAGCAACACATATTAAGAGTCTACCCGATGCTTTAACACTGCACAGCTGCCTCTGCAGTCAGTTTTCAGGTTACAAGGCATTACAGCAATGCAGTACTCACACTACAAGTGCAGCAAGGCGAATGTCTGCATACCAGCCAAGTCCTGATAGCGATAAATGACTCGTATATTTACAGCCACTTCTATCAGAACAGAGAGCCAGCCTGCAGTTATAATACTCTCACATGCCAATGACTCAAGCATCTTCGACTGTACAACCAAAAAGTTGCTGAATATCTCTGACTGGAACTGCTAGAAAATGAAGTTATCCAGCAGAACTCAGCACAAAGATACTCACAAAGATGGATCTAAGGAGCATGTGGAATTAACAGCCAGTTCAGCACAGATTCCCTCAAGTATGTTAAGATGTTATCTTGAAACACAAAGATAAAACATCATTATAAGCTGAATCGCTGAAATTATTAAAAGCGGAACCGCTTTAGCCGTCTTTTGTTCAGAAGAAGTACTTGATACCAAGAACCAGAATAAAAATAAAAGTTGAAGTCAAGCAGATACTTACGCCCAGATACCTTCTTCTCCAAACATTTTGGGTACAGCCTGCCGCAGGGTGTTGGCGTACCCAGGCTGTGTCTGAATACGAACTTTAGCAGCTTCCATTGGAGCCAGAGCAATGTCAGCAAAAAACTCCGCGCTGGCAGATGCGGCTAAATACAGCGAAGTACGCCACAAATATGCATTTTCCTGAAGTGAATTTAAACACACATTTTTATTAATTAACCATCTTTTTGTGATTACTCTGCACTACTATTACATTGCAGATGTATAGCCTCAGGTAAACTACTCAAGGCTTACCTCTCCCAGCATGTTGCCATACAGGATTTTGAAAACTTCATAGAAACCAAATTTACAAAGCCCTTGCATGGAATATCCAATAAAGGTTGGAGCCCATCCCTTAGCCAAGCCACGAACACCATCTTCTTTGACTGTCACTGAAAATCCATTGAAGATGCTCTTGTACTTTTGTGGATCAACCTAAAGAGAACAAGCAGTTAGTTGCTTGATACAGCTTACTATTTCCCTTCTCACATCCCCACCCAAAATATAAAATTGTTAAATTCCTCATACAACTTCTTAAGGTTCCTCAGACAGATGATGCATACTCAACATAAAGCTACACTAACGTAACACAAAGTTACTTGATAGGTTCAAACCCTAACTTATTTTAGCAGTCATTATGTTCCTCAGTACTCAGGAGCCATAGAACTACCCGAATTTTGCTTTACATTTATTATCCAAATTAACAGTATGACTTTAGCTATAAAAAAGATTTACTAAAATCACTATTCTAATGCTGACAGTAGTATACTGGTATAATTATGTTTAGATCAGATTCTTTATAAATTTGACAGTTTCTGTCAGTATTCTCATCCTCTCTACGTCACACCTATGTACACCTGCCACAAACCAAGTCTGACGATTCACCTGACTCTTAATCAGCAAACGTTATTTGTCCACTGTTAGTCTGATCCCTCCACGCAGTCAGACTAAGAAAGATGGAGCAAAGCAGATAAGCAGATCAAAGAGTACTCAAGAACTTCTAACACTTGCACTTTGATTTCACCATAAAGGCTATTGAGAAAGGTATTCTCCACACAAAAAACACTGAGTGAGATTTCATTAATAGCCTATCAGAAATAAAAAAAGACTAACTTGAATATTTTTTTCATGTGAAAGGAAGCCATTTAACAAACGATTAAACAGGTCATTGTGACAAATTTTAACTCAGATCACATTGCTGCTTTTTGTATTTGATATCATCCAACATTTTGTCAGAGGAACAAGAAGTTATCATGTTATTAGTCAGTCAAAGCTTTCAGAAAGAGCTTCGGGACCTGCAGTGACTGATATGTTGTCTTGCAGTCTGCAGCAACCTACTTGAGAACTAGTTCACCAAAACATGGCAATTGAGTAAGATTCAGAATTTCAGAAAATTGGGTATTTAATTGGGCACTGTAAAATGAGACTATGTTCATGTCAGAACCATGCTTAATTGTCATCTACAGAAAAGATGACCTCTTCTTAAAGAGATAAATGCTGACAGGTTTTACAAGGTCACACCTGGAACCTGCAGAGAATCCTCCTCTTGCACCTTCCTCTAAACGCTGGAGAAGGAAGGGGAAATATCACCACCCTTATCACGTAGGAAGCCAAGGATTGGTACCCCAAAGCTTAACATTCCCACCAAGCAGCTGAAGCCTGGGAAGTATGAGGCCTTGCTCCCAGTTGTATATGCAGCATTACAGATGCAGTATTGTATAGCTCTCAGGCTTTCTGCCCATTAACCTGATTTTCAATCACATCAAGAACTATTTGAGATGTTACATCTTCACCCATCATCTTCTCCTCCTTCCCAGGAAACTTATCCTTAGGCATGGGTAGCGAAAGGCTACCAATCTTGGATTTTGGAATCCAAAATAGCAGAAGAGTGCACTTAAGCTACACTTTCAGAAATAAAATACATACTCAGCTACAGCTATTCCTTAGTACTAGAAATAGGGAATTCCTTGTTAAACTGGTCTCAAATTGTATTTTGTAGAAAGCGGCATGTTGTCCTCATTTGATGCACCCTGTATTTGTCTGATGTGTTAAAGAGTTACTAGTTTGAGATCAGAATTCCAGGTGTTCTCAAGTATGTGAAAAAGCCTCTCACGTGAAGAATACTAAATAAAGGTCTCCTGGAAGAACACAATTTTAAAGAGTATCACATGCAGTACTCCTGGTGTGACTAGTAGGTCTGACTAATTAGTAGTTCCCTCCTAATTTCAGAAGTTCTGTCATTACAAAATCATCACTTTTATAATCAGAATCGGCCTAGACAACAGGGAAGTTGTTAACTACTTTATTTCCAGAAATTTAGAAGTGTGCTTTAATTTGCTTCATTCCTGTAGCACAGATTTGCCAGAATAAATCCATCAGTGTTTTTATCCATGGCTGTTCACTAGGAAATTTTGATATGGAAGCTGGTATCACAAATTAAGTCCAACGTGACAGAACTCCTTTCAGTTCAAGAACCACTGCAAGGAAACTAGCCACGCACACTGATGGCCTTACCAATACCATATCAAGTTTTAACACTTTGAATTGAATGGGTATCATTAGAAAGTATCCAATCCATAAACCATGCATTGATATCCACAATGTTAATGGATCAAATTACACATGCATGTCACTCCGGGCTAAAACCCACAAATCTTCAAAACACCAAAACCAGTACTTCCTTCCTCCAAAAGCACAGGAACAGTGCTGGACAGCCCACCAGACAGCAAAGAGTAACTTTGTGGTGGGTGCCTTTGAGCAAATACAGTTGGTTAAATGCGCCTTAAATGTAGTCAAACACAATTAATCCAGATCATCCTAAATGCCTCTGCTTCTCTTGAAAGTTGTATTTTATTAGTGTCACAGCAGTCGACTAGATAAAGTAGCATTCAAGTTTACTCACTTCCTGTCATCCTGAAAAGACCGCATCCCTACTGTAAAATCTTACTAGGCTGGCTACATAAAGAGAAAGTCTAGGAAATGTTAAGTTAATACAAACCTGCATACGGCATTTCACTAAATCCAGAGGTACAACAGCAGTGTGCGTCAGGCCACAACTTAGGACCCCACCAACGCCACAGAGAGCATAAAACTTGAGCGAGCCATATTCACAACTGTATTCTGCAGCAAAAAATAAAGACACACCATGCTTTTACATAAACTCCATGCACTGTTGGACAATGACACCCAGGAGGTAGTTTATACCTCCAATTCATTAGTAGATTAATTATACCACACTAAACATGCTTTGTCAATGTCACCACATACCAACATGCAGAACCAACCTGCATTCTGCATTTAACCAGGTCTAAAGGAACCAGTGCTGTATGTGTTGTTCCACAGCTAATAATTCCACCAAGGCCACAGAGCATAAAGAATCTCCCTGAGCCATATTCACAGCTGTATTCTAGTTTATTGGGAAAAAATTACATATATATGATCAATCACAAACAGTAACAAAGATCAGAAAAGAAATAACACTAGCTGAGTGCAACCTTCTCAACAGTATTAAGATGAAATAATCTCCCATGCTCTATGATTCAACTGTAGTGTTATACTAAAACCAATTCCCTTGCTTTGAATTAACACATTTTGGGATGACAAGATTTCATTCTAGGCCGTCCAATTTGAGTCTGTTTCTTTTAAAAAAGCAATGGAAGAAAGTAAAGTTTTAGTTCACAGCACATTTAAATCACAGAAATTAATCCCAGAAGCTCTCGTAGAAATTATGACGTAATGTTTAAAAACCGCAATGTGTCCTTATACCAGGAAATTAAGCAAGAGTGTTTCTCTAGTATTCTGGAGACAAAGCTTCTCTGGTTAAATATTCTGTGATAGTACAATTTCTGTATTTAATCTGCAAGATCAGCATTGGATTTTTCTTCACACAGATGTATTTTCAGGTATTTTACAGATTCTTTATACAGTTTCCCCCCCCTCCCCGAATATATTTATACAGCCTCTGTTTAATGAAATTCCAGAATTTCACTAAATTGATTACCACATTCAGATCACATTTGATCAGGGGATATTTCATTTGCACTGATCCATACAGTACTGCATGTAAAACCATTCAGTCTTAAAAGAACCAAGTTATTTTCACAAATTCCAAGAGAGCAAAGTTACTGGAATTGAAAACCAAGAATCAGATTCCCCTCTTCCATTCCTGAACAGTATGATTATGTGCAACCACACAACACTTAAGTTTACAATTAACAGTATGAAATAAGCATAAGGTAGTACCATGGTTCAGCTATGATTACCATTTTAAATATATAAGGAAAAGCAAAACTAAAAAACTGAGTAAGTATATTGAAAAAATACTCTATGTTGAAATATTCCCCAGAATAGAAAAGGACAGTCTAGTGTTTTTTGCTATTGGATCTAGTGGTGTTACTCCCATATAATGGAATAGACCTTGAGAGCTTCCTTGCCCCATCTTATGCTTCTAAAATAAAATCTGTTATGAACATCAACAAGAATTTACATTTACATTCAACATCGTCAACACAGCACCAGTTAACACTACAAGTCTTATCCAGCTCGTAACGTTGCTATTATAATTGAACGCCTTTCCAAAAATGTTCCAAATTTTTTATTAGTTTACATTAATTTTTCTTACCTTGCTCTTCAAAATTAATCACCAACATAATAAAAATAGCATTTTTTTTCTTTATCCTAAAATAGCACATACCACATATCACAGACACTATATTAAGACTACATTTTAAGCAAAGAATCAGTACACAGAACAATATATAATTCATTAGAATTTCTTTAACTGAAATACTGCTCAAGACAGTAAATAGCCTGGTCTGTGACTTACATATTCCTCTAAAAGAGCTTGGTTACACCAGCACATCTGCAGAAAAGTAATATTCTGTTTAAAACTTGCCAGAATGACTAGTTAAGTAAGTACTAATAAGGCTTTCTACACAGGTGTAATCAGAGAACAGACTCTGCGTCTGTATTACCGGGCAGCTCTGCCGAGCTGTATCTTTGGGCCGCAGCACAACAGCACTGCAGCAGTTCCCGTGCTGCCCAGATACCTCAAGTGTTTGTTCACACTTTTTCACTACAATTTCTATTTGGAGTCACACTCCTCAGTTAACAGAAACAGACATTTAGAGATGCCACAGAAGAGTACAGCTTCAGGTATCTCCTCTATTACAACAGAATTCAGGCTGACCTCTCAGCTGGTGGTCAAAGACAGTAATTAAAAAAAGCAAAGCCAGTACCATGTAGGCTTGAGATCTTTTTACAGGTACCTAAATTTGCAACGGTACAATAGTTTTAGGAAAAAATCACAGTACATTCACATTACAAGCAGAGTTTTTTCTAAAAACCGTTACCTGAAAAGAGAACTGGCTAAACATTTAGTAGAGGGCAAGAAAGTTATTCTAACATACCTAGACACTGACTTAAGACAAACACCCTGAAGCTACTTAAATATAAATATACAGCATAAAAAAATATGTCTACTTCATTTCTTCACTTCTGATTTGATATGTTAACAAGGACAAATTACAAGAGCTGATCATAAAACACTGTCTCTGAGCTGCATTATGGCTGATGCCCTGAGCCGAACTCACAAGGTCTTGTGGTTTGTTCTGACTTTGTGTGACCTTGTGTAAGCTCACTTATCTTTTACGTGTCACTCACTCAATACAAAGGCCAGAGAACCAATTGGTATGTGAAATAAGTGCAGCAGAAAAGACTAAGAAACTGGTCACCTTTGACTGTATCCACCTACAAAGAGGATGAAGATCAAGCATAAAGCTTTCAAGAAACAAGGGCACTTGCTGAATATATCTAGCATGCTGAAAAGCTATTTAGGGCTTTACTTAGCTAGCAACAAGATTATTGCACTGAAAACCAGAAGTACTTTCTTGAAAGCTTCATAAAATCCAACACCCAATTCTGTCCCTCTTTCATGTATTACATGAATGTTAATGCAAGGACACTGACACAGTTCAGCTATCGTACTTGAGAAGAAGTATCTTGCTGAAAGCACTTCCCCTCCCTCCTTAAATAGAGGCAGAGAGATGCTTTTAGTTACTAACAGCTTAAAAGAATTTGAATTTTAACATTTATCTCCACTGTTAGGAATATCATCAATGCCCGACCCCTGCAAGTCGCAGGATAGATCAGGAAAGAGACAAATCACTTAATCTAAAACGTACCACTAGACAGCACAGTTATCTGGTGCATGCCCCACAGCTATAAAGAGCGGGGTGAGGGGAACAAATCACAAAAAACCCGAACAGCTACAAACACTCTAATACGTTGGGATATTCAGATGTCCAGCTGTGAATAAATGGGTGCGATGACGGAAAATTAAAAAAAAAAAAAAGAAAAAAGAAGGGGAAATGCTTTTCCAAATCCATCCAGATTCACATACTGCTCTTCCCCAAGGACAAGCCTGAAGCCTCAGCCCCCGNAGATGTCCAGCTGTGAATAAATGGGTTCGATGACGGAGAAATAAAATTAAAAATAAAAAAAAAGAAAAAAGAAGGGGAAATGCTTTTCCAAATCCATCCAGATTCACATACTGCTCTTCCCCAAGGACAAGCCTGAAGCCTCAGCCCCCGAGGCTGCAGGCCCAGAAGCGCCCGAAAAAGCATCCTCTTATCCCAGGACCGAATCCACCGGGGTTCTCCGCAACTACCCTGAGCCAGAACCTTCCCATGTCCTTTCCCGGTAACCCCGGATCCCTGCTGCCACTCAGCACACCCCACGCTGGGAGCGGAAGAAGCCGCCAGCGCCTCCCCCCACCCGTGTCCTTCCTCGTCCTTTAAGCGGGCAAGTAGGCCCGATGCCGGCTCCTCCGGGCCTGGCCGAGCCCCAACCCTCCCTCCGCCGCCCCAAGGGGCACAGGCCGGCAGCAGGACGGGCGCCGCCGCCCCCGCAGGCCCGGCCTCCGCCGCGACCCCTCTCACCTTCAGAGGCGGAAGCGGCCGCCAGGCTCCGCCGCGTGGTGGGGGCCTCCGCCGGCCCCGCGCGCTTCCTCGCCCCATCCTGGCCCAGCTGAAAGTGCGGCGCGTAGAAGGGGTTGAGCCGGGCGAGCGGCGCGATGGAGGAGAACATGGCGACCTGAGGCGGGCGAGAAGAGCAAAGCGGGGTGGGACGGGGAAGCAAGCCCCACCGCGGAACAGGGCCGGGGGGGCGGAGGGGAGGAGTAGCCCCACACCCACCGAGGGGGCCTGTGGCTCGGAGGGCGAGCGGAGGGCCGCGGCGGACACCGTGCGGCCCCGACTCACCTCCTAAGATGGCGGCGGCTGGGCGCAGAGGCTGACCGCCCGCGCGCCTCCCTCACTTTGTCCTTCGCCGGCGCGCGGGGCGGGGCCACGGCCCAACAAGCCGCCGGGCGATTGGCCGAGGCGCGCGAGAAACCGGCACCTAAGGCGCAGGCGCAGCCGAGGCCTACACCCTGGGCGTGGGCTGCCCGGGGGCGGCCGCTGTCATTCGCCTCCGCCCGGCCAAGGGCAGGGCGCCGCCGCCTGGGGAAGGCGGTGGCTTCGTGCTGAGGGCCCGGCCCTTCTTGGGGAAGGGGGGCGGCTGTGGGGAATCTGCCACCACCCGCACCCCCACTCCCACACACTCCCCCTGCCCGGACGCGGGCCCTCTGTGTGAGCCCACGGCCGTATCGCACCGGAGACGCTGCCTCTGCGCTCGAATCAGCCCCGCCTCAGACCAGCCTGGGTTCAGCTGTACTTGGAACAGCACCTGGTTTTTACGATTAGCCTGAAGATGCCCTCAGTATCGACCAGGTGTCACCCCGAGCTCCAGCTCTGCCCACCCACAGGGCCATGTAAGATCACGCGTAGTCACAAGACTGGCCACTCAGCCTGCTGCTGCCACTTTGTTTCACCTCTGGAGGATAGGCTTGCAAGGCATGTGACACACAGCCTGTGCCACACCGGCTGCAGCCGCTTCCACAATAGCTGTTTACGGGTTTGTTAGAAGTAGAAGGGTGTTTAAGAGCGCCCATGGTTAGCCTTAACTACCCAAATTTACGTAGCACAAAACTGGGGCAGCACAGTTCAGCTCTCCCATTACTGAAGAAGCAGGAACTCCAAGCCTTCACCCTCTTGACCTCATCCCTTCCATTACAAGGTAAGCACAGGAGGCAGCAAAGCGGGAAGCACACACCGGGTGTCCCAGCTATCGCTTCTGGGCAGGGAGCCACAACGCAACCGATAGCGCCCCTGGTACTGCCACCCCTTCCTTCGGCAAGCTCAGCAGCTCCTGTCAGACTCCCCCAGAGGGTGGTAACCCGCAACTCCAACCTTAGGACTTGGCTCTACTTGCTGTATTTCACAACAAAGCTCACGCAGGCAGACTGTCACACACAAGCAGAAATGGCACATGCCTCATAGCTCTGCCACAAAAGTCAGACTTGGCCAAGTCCCTCCTGAGTAAAGTAGCCTCCAGCTGCTGAGTGGGGAAGGTCAACTGAAACTTGCATTCTTTACATACTTTAATTTAGCAACCAGCTGAGGGCCTGAAGTGTAGTTCACTTCATGGCCACTGGCACCAGCGAAGAAAGGTCAGAATTGTTCATGTTGCCAGCACTTGGTCTGCTCTATTCACTTGCATTTAAACAACTGTTGGTAGCAATGTTTTATCTAAAGCCTAAACACCAATACTTGCTTTTAATTAGCCTATGACATCTAAGCATCACTGACACTTTGGGTCTTACCTTGATATTACATATAAGCAACTGCAATTCTTGTAGTTTACTTATTTTTAGCATCCAGAAAACCCCTGCTCCTTCCAATTATGAATGAACACGTGACTACACATACATCTAATGGCAACTGATGTGCACAACTGACAGTTACAGTCTGTGAAAGTTCCTTTGGTTTCAGCTGACAATTAACTGTGAACAGCTGTACTATTAACAAGAACTAATTATCAGCAGTCTAGCATACCACTGTGAAAATACAGGTATAACCTATACTCCTGCTGAATGCATATTGTTTAACATAGAAAATTTCTTCTATTTCTCCCAGATGCAAAAGAACAAAATAGTAATAGCCTGTAGTTCAAACCATCTAGATTAATCTGATTTCTGATACACTCTGAAGGTTTTAATGGATGAAGGCTGGAAAGGCATTCTCTTTTGGTGTCCACCTCTATCAGATTCACAGTAAAAAAAGCTATTTTAAGTTAAATCCATATTTTTAATCAGTAGCTTTACAAATTTGGGGAGTTTAGCCAATTGGGAGCTTGGCAACTCTAAAGAGTTTTCCTAATTACATCTCTTCCTCTCTTATTAAAACTCGCCACACTCCAGTCCCCCTCCTCACCCCTTGCCCCAAGCAGCACATAATCAAAAAAATCCTAGTTTGTCTCTTACAAGAACTTTTCAGTTCTTACATTTTGCTGAAGTCTGGAAGTAAAAATCAAAGCTCTCAGAAGCTTGTTCTCCAAGTAACATGCGATTTTCAAAAATATACGAGAGGGCAAAACAACCATCTATGCCTTTGTGAACCAGGTCAGCACAAGCACTACCTGCTCCTGTTATAAACCTTTATTTTACATACTCATTTATTGGATCAATGCCAGAACTACTAGACCCTGATTGTAGAGAATCAGTAACAGATCATTTCAAGCTGTAAGCAGGCTTCAAAGCCCAAGGGAAGCCTTAGCACTGAAGCATCTCCTTCACTAGGATCCAAATCACTGAGGTTGAACCACAGCAGTTGCATCCTCTGAAAGCAGGTAGCAGTGAAACTTCTCCTATCCTTACTAGTCACTGCCATACCCATCCTCATCTAAAAATATTTTCTAATCTAAATTCTCCCCTAACATTACATGCTTTTCCTCCATAAAAATTACCTTTTTTTTTTCCTAAGGCGGCAATTCAGATACACTTTTTAGCCACAAACCACCAACGCTGACAAAGAATTTCAAAGTGAGGTGGGACAGAAAACATGAGGAATTACTCTTTTAGGTATCAATATATATATAGTATTTATAGGGGTATATGCCACCTTAAGACTGTTTTACAAGTTGAATTAACTTGTGGATCCTCTGCTGCATGAACACATGCATATATATATACATCTGTTGTAGCTTGCTGTTGCACTGGTGCAAAGCAGCCTGGTGTACTCCCTAAGGAAAAAGAAAAGCAAAAGTCATAGGAAAGTTTTTGACCAACATAGGTAAATCTACCAAACAAATTAAAAGCTACACTAACAGACAATGAAAGAAAGGTATGCCGAAATGCCTAAGTTTGTGAACATAAGATTCAAAATCATACATCACAACCTACCCCTGTATTTATTTTGATCAGTCAGATGAAGTTTTTAAAAAGATTTTTCAAAAGCTTTTCAGCCCAGCATGCAACTTCAGCCTTATGAAAGCGAGCCAATACTGCACACAAGACAATTTTGCAAGATTTATTTGCAATTACGCGGGTTTTTTTCTGCTGAAAAGCTTCCTTTTGGAGCTCTATTATTGAAAAGCATTCTCTTTGCACTCAGCTTTTCTGATTTAGCTCTGTACAAACTAGTTAATGCTTTTTTAAAATATATTTTTGTCTCCAGAACCATCCAAGAAGGTAAATAGCAGGAACTGAGGCCTTTAATACCATGAAGGCTTTCATTAGTTTTGCCACAAGACACAAACTAAAGCACACAGATCAAGCCTAGGAGACCTGAAAGCAGCACACAGGGAAGCAGTGAGAATACTGCTAGCAGGTAAACTTGGAAAAATAAATACATTCTTTCACACCATTTCCTACATAAAATACAAATCAAGGTTTCAAAACATACACCATTGAAATTTAAGATCCTCCTTGAGTTTCTTGTCTCAGACACTGGGTGAGCTCTCACAGCCTTATAACAGATCAAGCTCTATAAAATTAAGTCTCAGCACTGCAACTGATATCCTGTAGTGATTCGCAGCCTGATACTGGAGACTCTCAAGACTGGGTTCACGTTAAAATACTAGCACAAAATTTAGAGGGAAAAGCACAAGCTCTGTGTTACAAAGCTCTAATTCAGACAAACAAATCAAGACATGCCACGTTTTCAGCCCAGTGTTCTAAGCAGTATCACCAAATGCAAGAACAAAGCCCACTAAAACAAAAAAAATCCCACCATTATTGTGCCTATTAACTTACACAGGCCTTTCTTCCAGACTTTTGCAGTCCTTGCTCTAAGGGACTTACGCAATATTTACTACGTCAGAACTCATCTAATTTTTGCAACTGGAATTTGGATACTAGTACCGGTCCATAGAATTGCTCTATTTTGCGATTGGTTTCTGAAAGTATTACCTGGCTGTGCCTAGAAGCCAAGATAAACTAATGAAACAAAAACTAAGATTATTTTAAAAAAAAACCAAACAAAAAAAACCCCATTCCCCCCACCAAATTCCTATTGCTTCAGCACTGTGATGCAATGGCTACAGCATACTTCAGCATAAACTCTATAGCAGTACTTAGAAGGCTTTAAGAACATGCAGCTCTTCAGCTGGTGGAGGAGAAAAGGGAATAAAGAAGGAAGAGGTTCCTCTCAGGGCTGCCTCACACCATTAAATGCATCAAGTGTAAGAACCTCATTCATTTCTTAAAGATGCATTGTCTTCCTTCCAACTACAACTGAGCTACATATAGATTACTTTGGGGACTTATATAGAGAAGTCTTTACCTTCTGTGAAGTAACACTGAAGTTGAGAAGATTCTCCAAACCAGTGCAAAAATGACAGAATGACGACATTTAAAGTACTGCAGTTCAGTTTGGGGTTTGGGTTTGTTTTTTGTTTTGTTTTTTAATGATGCTAACAGTATCCCTGAAGGAGGTCAACTGAAAGTATTTCATGTAACTAGAAGAGAAAGATACATTTCATGTTAAAACACACATAGCAAAGTGAGGGAAAAGATAATTTAAACTAAAAAGAAAGTTCCTTAAGCATTGAAAAGCAAGTGAAGACTAGCTTCTCCCCCCATCCAAATTAAACATCTAACAGTATAAAGGATTATGATATAAAAATATTATTATAGTGCCAGTATGATGTTCCTCCCACCAAGTGTTGAGATGAACACTACTACCACATTTTTTTTTTTTTTTTACATTTTTTAAACATGGGAGATTATAGCAACACAAAAATGACACCACTGATACATCAGTTGTCTTGCTTTTGCTGCTTTTCAGCAATGCATTTATTTTGATACGGAAAATTCACACACATGAAAATTATTTTTATTTTTCTGCATTTTGACAACAAGTGAATGTCTTATGTTACAATTCTCTATAGGATGGACACAAGTTTAGCTATTTGAATTACTCAAAAAAGAAGATTAAAAGGAAAAAAAATAAACACATTAGTCTTAACAGAACCCCCCCTCTATTGCTTTGTTACAAATTACCAAGTTTGTCCCAAAATTCATAGAAATTAAAGCTTCCCCGTAACTATAGCCTACACAATAACTGTACCTAGAGTAAAAAGATATTGACTAGTAACTAATGTTCTGAGATTTTTTTATAAGTAGCACTTTAAGAATAAGTAGTATGATTTATTGCAATTTTGTACCAAGCAATGAGACTGAACATCTGGATGCCGCAGATTGAAGCACACCAAAATGTATACATTCACTTTAAAAATTGTTGCTTATCACTCTTCATTGGTAGTAAAGTCAGCTGCCTGCTCAACTAAGTTACACAAGATAGAGTGGTTCAGCATGCTTTCACTGAGAAAAATACTCAACTGCATGAAAGTAGTAGATCTCACCTTAGAAAATGAAACTGTAGCAGAAAATGCAGCAATGCCCTCTTCATACAAGAATAAAACTTCATATGGAATTTTCACACTTTGAGAATAGTTCTCTAAAAATGAGTACTTGAAAGATAACCACATAAAGCTGTGTTGGAAAAAGCTCACTTTTTTAAAAAAAAAAAAAAAGAAAAAAGACCACTGCTAAAGTCAGAATTTAGACAACTTCAGATAACAACCTTGACCCAAAAAAGTATTTTAGTAGCAAATTATACTGATGCAATTTTTATTTTCCACGCATGTTACTAATAAATAAGTTCCTCTAAGACATCTCTTGCCAATTAAATTTGTATTCAGCTCCTACAACACTGTAAGCACTAAAATGAAGAGATACATTTAAATGATGTTACACTTAAACAGTTACTAATGTGATACTAAGACTTTTACAGAAATGCAAACAGGTTTACAGTTACATTTACTAAGAAGTTACAGTAATCTACAGAAAAGGTTGTTGTACTCTCCCTATATCCTAAGAGATCAAATTCAGTATAATGAAAAGAATGCATATAAAAATGCATTTCCCTTTATTGTCTGTTTTAAAATCCTCCTCCACAAGAATCTACAGAGACGAAAGTACAACTTCTTTCCTGTACAAAGGAAAAGCTTTAAAAACACAGCTTCACATTTTACTACATTTTTGCCCTTCTCAACTTCCAAGTTCTTGCAAAAACAAATATACAGTTTCTCAAAAAAATCAATTTAAAGGATGTCCACATTAAAAAAATAATGCCTACAAAAAGTTCAAAGATCTAAAAAAATGTTACTCCTATGGCAAAGTGATCTCCTACTAGTCCAAAGTCCAGAAAGTTACCAATGTCCGTTTAATGTTATCTTGCTTCATTTATCCAATTTATCAGGTTCCAATCACATTATTTGTAAGAAGTCCTTGAGCCGATGAGAGGGCAGAAGAGTTCTCTACAATTAAAAACCAGGAGATCAAACTGGGTGTGCCTTCCAAAAAGAAACTCATTTGGCACCGCCCGGAGAGGCAATATTCAGATATTTAGAGAAAGGATTTCCTTGATTAGTTTCCATAGACTGATAAACCAAAAACAAGAAGACCAAAACAACAACAAAGAAAACGATTTTTATCCACAGGGGAATGGAACGTTCTTTTTTTGTTGGTGGTTTCTCCAACTTGATGTTAGTTGAGGTATCATATTTTGCAGCATACTTAGCGAAGCTTTCATCCATTCTGAAGTCACTGTGTTCTATAGGCCGGCTGGCAGCTCCTTTGATCGGCCTACGGCAGCTAGCACTGTTAATTAAAAAAAATTAAATTAAAATATTGCATATTTAAAAGACCCATTTAAGGTATAGAGGAAAATCTTAGTATAATTACAAATAGTAATGAAAGACATATGTTGAGGTTTGAGATATATTTTAGGTACTACATTCATTAGAAATAATTTTTAGTTATTTCAAGATAATCATTCAGTGTTCAAACACCTAAAAAATCTCAAATGCTAATTTACTTCACCCAACCCATGTAATCAACGGATCACAACTGTTAATAAAGCTCTAGGAAGTGTCTCTATCTGCATCTTTAGTGATCACTTACACAGCCCCAAATGGATTTTTAAACCTAAGATTGTCCCTGGCCAAAGTATCTACTGATGGTTAAGCCAATACACAGAGCCAGAAGACAATGCAGGAAGGGTTAAGAAACCTACAAACACTTCCATGTCCTTATATACAAGGAGTTTATGTGCATGAGTATTATTTTTAAAAAAGTCCTATAGATTTAACTAGATTGACAAACTTCAAAACAAGAGAGAACAAAGCTGAGTGGTAGAGCGTATATACCACAGTAGTAACTGGCACCATATATTCTCCTTATGGTAAGGCCTTGGAGCAGCCTTTCAGTATCTGAAGGGAGCTACAGTAGAGCTGGAGAGGGACTCTTTGTCAGGAGGTGTAGTGACAGGACGAGGGGTAACAGTTTTAAATTGGAAGAGGGGAGATTTAGATTAGATATCAGGAAGGAATTCTTTCCTGTGAGGGTGGTGAGGCCCTGGAACAGGTTGCCCGGAGAAGTTGTGGATGCCCCATCCCTGGAAGTTCAAGGCCAGGCTGGATGGGGCTTTGAGCAGCCTGGTCTAATGGGAGGTGTCCCTGCCCATGGCAGGGGGTGTTGGAGCTCGATGATTTTTTTAATGGTCCCTTCTAACTCTAACCATTCTATGATTTTATGAATTTAATGGCAGGCCTAAAGCAGTTGCATCTTGGCAAAACCATAAATATTGTATGCCATTACCACAGAGACATCCTTCCCACTTAATTTCCAGCATTTGGGAGTTCCAGTAATAATTCCTACTGTAGTACTATCCTTTCCTCCAACCCCCAGTTTAAGTAGAGACTGCTTTGGCTAACAAAACTGCCTATGTAGAACAGAAGAGCTAGGTGCTCTGTTGAGCACTGCTGTCATTGAGCCAGAGTGCAAAAACATTCCTCAGAATCTACTGATATAAACAAGAGATACTTCTCAGCTTGAACAGGCTTCCAAGAACTGAGAAACAACCTTAGAAATAAAAACCTTTAAATACCTTATTCCTGTAGGCGTTGATACTTCATGAGGGAACATTTCCTTCAGAATATCCCTTCGTTCTTCTGTGTGAGTTCTTTCCAGCACCTGGGAAATCAAACACAGTTCTAGGCCTACCAGTCCACAAACTGTAAAGCTTCTGCACAGCTATCTCAGTCACCATAACCACGTGCAATTTGTAAGAATGAACAAGTCACCCAGTGAAATTCAAGAAGTTTACTTCTGGGGTTTTAGAAGTTAGCTGAACCTTTGTTAGTGGTAGCTGTCTGGTCACTTTTGGTGTCTTAAAGCATTCAGCACTCTCCTCAGTTTCCTTTAAAATAAAGAGTACGTTGTATAAATACAAGACACCTGCCAGCCAGTGATGTAGATGATCAAAAAAATCTTAGACTATCACCTCTATCATGGCTGTGTTGAGCACATCACAGGATTGGTTGTGGCCAACATGATTAAAAAAGCACTTATGTGGGCAATCTGTCTCTTCTTGCTGCAATAAACAATGCCATAGCACAGCAGAATAATAAGTTAAAAAAAGCTTAGGCAGTTTGAAATAGAACATCAAATTTTCCCACAACTTTCTATTTGACAATTAAGTCTATGCTGCAGTCACATTATAAACAAATAAAGAAGCCCAGTTCATAAGTCTCAGACCCACTGGCAGAGAGGCTTCACCAATGTTAATACAAGTTTTATCTACAGTAACTACATGAAGCAATGAATTCCATTTAAATTCAGCCAAGCATTATCCATTATCTTCTAATGTAAACTTCCACAAAATTACAGTACTATATTAACACAGTACTACATTAATGCATTACATACACTTGCAAGTGCTTAATGTTGACAGCTTGAATAGATGGACAGTAAAAGAATTATTTTCCCTTTTTGTAACAGACAAATCTACAGGTGCTTTTTAAATTCAGGTTTTTGGTCTAAAAGTGATTCTACTCTTTGATTCCCTAAATTAAGACACATTGTGTTTTTTCAGGATAGGCTCATTCACAAGATAAAGAGTAGATAACCCAATTTTGAGTTATTCAAAGAGCTCAAAAGAAAAAACAAATTATCTATTTTTTTTAATATAAAAGTAGCAGCACAAGGAGAAATAACAAACCAAAACTTTTTTTTCTTAAATCCTAAGGCAAAGCAGGATCTACACACACATACACACACACCTGAAAGGGGAAGATAAAGATAAGTTTATATTCTTTTTTTATACTAGTCTACTTTGACTAGTGCCACCTGGGCAATGACATCCTTCACCCCTTCTGCACTAATAAGTAAGCACATGCACACAAGAATCTTGTTCAAAGAGAGTAAGCAATAGCAATCTAAGGTTTAATTTATTTACTTCAGCTGTCATCAGTGGTTTCTTTGGAGTTCTTCTGGGCATGTCTGACACTTCACTGATTGACAGTGTAGGAGCTGCATGCTTGAAATTTCCAGGCACCCTATTGACAACCTGCCGAGATTCAAAATTGTTCAAACTCAGAATCAGCCAAAAAACAAAAATAAAAGGGAGAAGGGGGCAGAACCAAACAAGGAAACCTTTATGTGCATTGCATATACGCATATTAGGAGTTAACTCAAGAAGGTTATGTAACAGACACTGAAATAAGCATAGGAAACACACTGCTTATTATTCCAAGTAGTTTCTTTTAAGCTATTTAGAGACAGAAAGGCTGTTTAGTTCGCAAGAAAAGCCAAACTTAAAAGCAGATATTCTGCATGTACTTAAACTAAGAAAAGATCTGAGTTCTTAAAGTGGTTCTTCTCAACCCGCTCACAAAAAATACGTATTAGATGGGACCTACGTGTCTACCTAGTCCCATTTCAAAGCAAACAGCATTAGATACTAATACAGATACTGATTATGTGGTTTTAAGGACTACTGAATAGAAGGCTCTTTGAAGGAAAGTATGACTACCTGCTCAAGACAGAATGATTCTGTGAATAAAGATACATTACAGAAGAATACTACTTGCATGATTTATTAAATATATTTACTAAGTATATTTACTAGGGTCTTGTTGCTTGCAGTCAATATAGTTTCAGCTATGGGAGTACTCTCTGTTATTACAGCATCATCTACAGGCAACTGTGCTGTAGCTTCCACCTGTTTGTTTAAAATAAACAAAAGAAAATAATTGAAATAGCCACTGGGACCCTAAGAGTGAGAAAAAAAAAGCTTGTCTATTATAATAAGCCTCTCATCACCCTTTTCCTTGGTGTTCTTCTTGACACTCTTGTAGACTCCCTAGAAAATGCCTGCAGAGGTCCACTTTTTGAAGATCCACTTGTCCAGACAGCCTCAGTAACTCCATCTTGATCATAGGTCTATTCAAGCATCAAACACATGATCAAATACATGAAAGCCAGCTCTCAACCAAATCCAGAATAGCATACATACTCCAGTAACAGTGTCTACAACCCAAAATCTTTTTGGATCCTAATACATTCATTAATGAATAGCTCACTAGGTTAGTAGTGTTGGCCACAATACTTAAAGCACAATATTTTTCAAATACAGAACTAGATAGTGCTCAACAGTAAAAATGATAACACTACTGCTTAACAAGTAGTTAAATCAAGTCATGGACAGCAGCTTTAAGGCCCATTACATTACCTGCCTACACAAAAAAAAAATGAATCTACACACATAAGCAGAAAGCACCTCCTTGTTCTCTACCCAGCTCGGTAGCTACCCTCTCAGGCAGAGATGGGAACGGTTTAAGTACAGTCATCTATATTTCAACAGGAACTAATCTCCAGAGGCAAGGGGAAGTGTTCAAAAATCTTAAGAGCTCCCAAATACAGACGTGAAACTCACAACATTTTCATACAACAGCAGGTTTAAATTATCAAACTTGACACAGATCTTTACAAACTTAAGTAACAACATGACACTTTATGGCCATTAAAAAACACAAATCATTCCCTATGACTTATTGCAAGTTTTGCACTCAAAGAAAAAAAATGTTCCTCACACCAATTCCAAACGTAGCCCTGGACGGAAAGGGGTATTGAAAGCCTGCTTCTTCTAGATTATATACAAGATGTTATTTGTTTAAGCTTAACAAAAAATTGCGTTGTTAATACTGAAATCTTTACATAATAAGAACTCATGCACTGGTTTATTACCACAGTTTTGGAAATTATACTCAGTGAGGATGGACGTTACACAGACTGGTGCAACTGTCAGTTACAGATCTAACAGCAGAAACAACTTATTTACCGGGGGGGGGGGGGGAAGTCTACCAATGCCCATATCCATTCCCCACTTGTATCTTCAAAGTTACTGAAACTGGAAAGCAGCTGATCTTTACGATTTTATTACAGCTGCCACATGTCCAGCAGAGGGAGCACAAGTGTTTGGCTTTACCCCAAAGTCACTGAACTAGTTTGAAAACAAAATGATGCATGCTTACACACAGACGTCAAGTCCGAACCGATTCAGATGTTTCATACAGAATCGTAGATTCCAGTCTAGGTCTCCAGTATTCTTTTCAATTTAAACAGACTTCTGATGATATATCTCCCAACCTCTCTTTATATATTCACCAGTCACTGGCTTCTCTTCCCGGTTAAGAGAATGCTTAACCTGCAACCTTCAATTATGGCTCCCCACCTCATTCCCATACACATTCTATTTGAGAGGCATTCTTTAGAACCGTAGAGAAAAACACTAATTTCCACTCAAAACACATTCCGCTCAAGGAAGTGGTCAGGTAATTCCCTCATCCCACTAAGGGAGAGCTGACCTGTCCCATGTTGTTTGACTAGGAACTAGTTTTCTTCTAATGAAATGTCAGAAGTACTGCAACAACTAAGTGCTTCTCTTAGTTCTTCTGATGCTTGTCAGTCATGTGTTTTAAGTACCAAGTTTCAAGTTTTTTCTTGCATGAAAAGTCTAGGGAAAAGAAAAAAACTTCACTGCCAATTGAGCAGGCCATGTCTGTTTGTCCCACAAATATCTGAACTAAATTAACCCTATTAGACTGATTAGGCTCAGGCTTAGGTACACCAACACTCTGTATACAAACAGAGAAAGTTACAATGGTGTGGTCCATACCTTCTATTCAGCATGTGCTTTTAGCTATCATTACGAGCAGTGAAGCTACAGATTATTAATTTATCTCAACTACCACTTACTAAGTTTTTATTGAGTGTACGCCACATGAAATTTGTATGCCAGCAGCTGCAATGCTGGATGTTTTATTTTTAATAATCCCAGCTATACAGACAGTGAAAAAAATATTCAGGGAGGCCTAGGGGAACAGACCACATGCAGAATGTCACTATACAAAGTCTCAAAGAGAGAGTAGTTCTACATTGCTAGGGTTCCTTGACATTTAAGTTGCTCAGCTTGCCTCTTTCTGTCCAATGCCATCTACTATGAGGCCTCAGGCTCTGTTTTGAACTCTCTGTATTCACATACCCAATTGGAAGGGGGCATTCAAATTAGGGTTTTCTTCCAGCTTTTCCAGTTCACTACTAGGAGCTAATTAAGCAGAAGCAGCTGAGCTCAAATGCATCTAACCCTCCACTGCTAACTGACTGATAAGACCCAAAAGCCTGTTCAACCTCCGCACCCAGTTTCTTTTGCACCACCCTATTTGAAGGCCTTTTATTTGCAGTCTTAAGAGAACAGCAACATCCATCCCTCCCAAATGATGGACTAAACTTTCAGCTGTGTATGCCTGGACAGAACCTGGAAGTGACTAACGAGTCTGCTCACACCACACTACCAACTAATTCAGCCCCACTGCTCTTCAGAGCCTTATAATCTTTAAGCCAATGCCACACAGTGCATGACAGTTGCATGTAATTCTGCAGAAAGAGCATGGTCAGTTGACACATTCGCTGCAAACTTAAGAACCAATTTCACAGGAGAAGGGATTAAAAAAAAAATCTTCTCCATCTTCCACTTTTATTCTCAGCAAAACAGATGACTATATGCATTTGCCAGCCAAAAACACTGAGCTGTGTTCTTGGCTTCAAGCAGCTTCAAAGTTTTCCAGGGTTTCTTTTTTTGGTGGTTGTTGCTTTGTTTGTTTCTTTTTTAAAACAAAACAGTCTGGAGTTGAAAGGTAAGATGTTTAACAAGCTAGAGAGTTAGAGTACCTGAAGAATTTGAAATAATTTTTTGATTAATCAACTGATATTCCTTTGATTAACTAATTAATTAAAATAAGTAAATAAAACATGCAAGTCACAGAAATACTGCATCTGTACTGCACACATAAAAGAATGCAGGACAAAACTCAGTAATAACCTAGTGCTATTACAGTGAAATTGGATAAAAAAAAAAGTAAGCATTCATCACTTGAAAATGCCACAGAAATATATCATTGCATCTCTTCCCCTTTATTCTCTAAGTGGCTCCTGAAGACTAAGCAGCTTTGCTGACAACTGAATGATATACCTCTATTACACTGAGGTTAGCAAGGATTTCTGGGTGAATCACAGTTTAGGAAAAAATAATCCTTAAAATACAAGAACCTTAAGATTCAGATTCCCATTATAAAGACCATCATGAGTAGAAGTTGCCTGAATAAATGAAGAAGTGTTTTGTGCATTCAACTATGTGTGTATTCTGATTTGTAGAAGTGAAGTGAACTCTGTTCAGTCTGTACCCTAAAAATCCAATTAAAAATAAGCAGAACTAGTTATGGATCTCCGTAACTGTATTACGTAAGCTCACATAGCAGCATGTTATCTGCTTTAAGAGACATCCATACCAAAAGCAGGTTTATGTACACATACACACTACCTAAATAGGAAGTATCTGGCGTTTACCATACTATAAGACAGCGAGACAAGTCACTGATCTGCTAAAATGCATGAAGCTTTTAACAAGTCAGATTTTGAATGCTTTTTATACAAGTCCTTTACTGGAGCACAACTCTGCTACTTACTGGTCAGATGAGTAACACTAAAGATCCTAAGTCATCTAAGATATGGAACAGAGTATTTAATGACACTGTCATATCACAAGGACAGATCAGCCACCAACTATTGAATCCAGTATTTGGTCAGCAGTTTGAAAACCCGAAGTACTTCTGTAAAATCCCTCTTCCATCAAGACAGTAGAACTAACGTGATTTATAAGTAAAGGACAAGTGCTACATACAGCGAGATTTAAACTTGTTGCTTATTAATTTTCTTCTTGGGAGAAACTTTCCAGCAAATTAATGTCTACTGCCACGACAAGCATTGTTGGGAAGAAAATGTGATATAGATAGCTAATGCATGTTTGTACAGACATATACACACTTCTGTATATACCTATATTTATATATAGATAAGTACATCATGTATCATATTTAAGTCATATCCACTAAAAAGATGTATTTAAAATGCATACACATATCTATATAGCAGATATGATCTAGATACCAGTATGATGCATTTAAAAACATTTAAAAAACCCACAACAAACAAATTCAAAAAAACCACACCACCAAAACAAATCCCAAACTTTTTCCCAACTTAAAAAACCAAACCATCTTCTTTTACTGAATCAAGTTATTTACAATCATCCAACAGGATGACATCAACCCATCTGACTTAAAAATCTGTCAGGTTTCCAAAACTAAATATTTAAAGGTTGTCTATTATTTTTCTCTCTGAGGTGCTAAAGCAGCTGACAAGTCAGACAAACCGCTTTTAACGGATTGCTATTTTGAATGTTATCAGACAAGCTAAAAACAGCAGCTACAGTTAATTCACAAGATTTTCATGCTGTATTAGGGTAGGATTCTGAAATAACTTTGCAAAACCAGCATAGCCCACTTAGTCAAATGTGATTATGGTAAAAGTAGCATGGTGTTTAGTAAGCACATCACCTGCAGTTAGCAGCCATTCCAGATGCCACTAACATACCTGGTTGTGTTCAACAACTCTTCTTTGTTTGAGCGCCACTGGAGTCTTCATCCTGGTTTTCAATGGTTCTCTCTTCTCAAGCCTCAGCTCAGTCTTCGGATCTGTAACCAGTTTTAATATAACAGGCTTCTATAATACTATTGGTTGTTGTACTAGTTAGCACCATTATACCAGTCATTATAGTAAGAGTAATGAAGCTTTTCAGTATTGTTTAGGCTGTTAGTTTTGTTTTCTTTAATATAGGTCCCTCCTTTTATAGAATCTTAGAATCATAGAATGGTTAGAATTGGAAGGAACCCTAAAGATCATTAAGTTCCACCCCCCCTGCCATGGGCAGGGACACCTCCCACTAGAGCAGGTTGCTCAAAGCCCCATCCAGCCTGGCCTTCAACACTTCCATGGATGGGGCATCCACAACTTCCCCGGGCAACCTGTTCCAGTGCCTCACTACCCTCACAGTAAAGAACTTCTTCCTAATATAGAACTCTTTTTGCTGCATAAAGGTGAGTGGTTAGCAGTCATCTTACCAGCAAGATTCTAAAATTCTAGTAGCATTACGCCAACATATTTAGAGCATTTCTATTGAAACTCCTTTTTTGCCAGGGAGGAGCGTTTGGTTGGTTGGTCAGTCCTCCCCCTCTGCCCCTTTCAGTGTTTGAACAGTTTAGCAATTCAATGAAGCATGTGTAAGTATAAGGAGACAGTCGTCTTATATAAATAAATATATCACTAACATCTCCTCTCCCCCTGAAAGTGCAAGAGACTAAAGTTCAAAACCAACCCCAAATATGCAAAGGAGACCCATCAAGTTTCTACTTGCATTTCAACCCTTTCTGTCCTATCTCCATGAAAGCTCCTGTAGAAACAAAAACCCACCCCCAAAACCAAATTACAGAAAATAAACACTGTCTAACCTAACATTCAAGACACTCTTTAATGCCTACACTGTTTTTACTTTTTGTAAGACATATTAGTGTGTTTTAGGATAAACTTCCCCCAGTCCTATGCTTTTTGATATGAACTTGCTATTAAAACCACAAACCACAAAAAACCCACCCCAAACTAAGTCCGTAAGGAAGAAAGCAGAAAAGGGATTGATTCAACAAGCATTCATACACCATCCCATAAAAAATTAACTACTGTAAGCACCGTAAGACAAAATTACACTTGCACGTAAAAGGTGAAGCACAAAGAACATTGGAACATTTCATACACAGCTCCACCAAACATATTTACAGGTTTCAATCTGGGGAAAATGGACAAAAGGGAACGGCTTAGTAGCAGTAAGTTTATTTTCCCAGAACAGGCACCTGGATCACTCTGCTAGTACTGCACCATCAAGTACACAACTCACATGGTCTACAACAGTATCTTAAGGCCTTACCTAACAGCAAGATCATACCCTCTTTAGATACTTCAAGTAGAAGATGCTGATGTATAATTAGAAAAGTTCAAACAAATCCCATTGAAATCATACCTTCTTCGTTGTCACTGTACTGGTCAGAATCATTATTGCCGTTCTGTCTGGTGTTCTCAACAGTTGAAGATATTGCTGGGAGAGGCACTGGTGCCTTCAGTTCTGGACCTTGCTCCATCAGTTTCAACAGTTTTTTCTCATAAATCTTCCTAGTAGTAGCTGTAACAAGGAAGGATACATGCTAAAGATACAGTTTTCATCTTCCCTGACTTGATTGCTACAAGTTGGCTGATATATGTTCCTTGGGACTCTCAGAACATAGTTTTTTTATTTTTTAATCTATCTCTATAGCCCAAAGCATATACCTCCGGGTTTATAACTCTACTTCTAAACTTTCTACATTTTGCTTTAAGACAATTTTTAAGATTAACTCGAACCCTTTAGTATGCCGAAAGTTACAAGCATGTATCTACAGAAAGGGAACTTACCTGCTCCTTAGATGTTTTGTTTCACATGCTGCAATACACAAGTTGTTGCCCTTGCAATATCAATTTCAATAATTTTTTTGTGAGGGCGTAATGGTTTCCATGCAGATTCCACTATTATCCTCTTAATCCCTTTACCCTGGAATTACCACGCTTTCCCCTTTAGCTTAACCTCTGCCCTGTTGGCAAATTCAGTCCAATAAACATCAGAGATGGTACAAGTGAGCAGCAACAATAGAACTTCCTATTTGCTGCATCTAGCCATCAGATTTGCTTGCTTGATTTAAGAGGACAGCTGTTTAAAACTAAAAGGTTTTAAGTCTAGCACATCCATGTCAAGACCTTGTTGGCAAAAACTTGTAGAGGTGATGAGTTAGCTGCAGAAAAATCCAACCTTTGAAGATTTCAGGTAAGTGGACACTACCCTTAAAAGGGAATGGCAGAACCTCACAAGAAACAGAATCCATACCCTGTAAAAACTAAGGCTTTTACTTAGGCCAAATTTGAAAATCTTTCCAGTGAACTTGAATTTTACACAGTACTCGAGTGCTTCCAAGAGGAACAGGTTAAATGGGAAGGCATACAGAAACAGCTATTATTATGCATAAGACTAGATACAAACAGGACTCCAGGCTCGATTGCTGACACTTCCACCAACATTCCACAGAAGGCTCACCATACTATAAATAACC